>CM054948.1:13420292-13503268 GCA_029168755.2 Tillandsia fasciculata
AAAGAAAAAGCCTTGGTAGTACACCGCTCAAGACGACATCATCAAGGAGCAGCAATTCTTCAAGCAAGACGCTCTCACCTAGGAGATCAACTTCACGATCATTACCGACGCACTCCAAAAAGGTTTGGGTGCGCAAAGGTGAAATTTTCCCTTGTCTTGCTACCAATGTTTCCTTGCATGCATATGATAGTTCGTCTTGGTATCTGGATAGCGGGTGTTCCCGTCATATGACCGGTGACAAAAACTGTTTTCAAACATTTGAGAAAAACTCCGGAGGACTTGTTGTTTTCGGAGATGGTCGGTCTTCCAAAATTGTTGGAAAGGGAACGGTAGCTATTCCAGATGGCCCGGTTCTAGATAATGTGTTATTTGTTCATGGCCTTAAGACTAACCTCATAAGCATAAGTCAACTTTGTGATAGTGGTTATTCAGTTAATTTTTCATCTGATAAATGCACTGTAACTGACATGAACCATGCTTTCTTTTTAAAGGGGTTAGATCAGAAAACAATTGTTATGTAGTTCCTCTAAGATTTCTGAAAAATGTAACCTAGCATCTTTGAAAAATGAAACACTTTGGCATGAAAGGCTAGGTCACATAAACTTTAAGGAACTTGCTAGAATTTCGAACAAAGATGTGGTCAAGGGGGTTCCGAAACTTTCTTTTGAACAAAACCTTGTGTGTGGCGGTTGCCAAAAGGGAAAACAGTCTAGGACTGCACACAAGAACTTGAACCACATAGGTACAAAACGGCCTTTGGAACTTTTGCATATGGACTTAATGGGGCCAACTCGTCAACCATCTCTGGGAGGTAAATGGTATATTTTCTTATTGGTTGATGATTTTCTAGATATACTTGGGTAGCATTCTTAAAAGAAAAAGCTGATACCTTTGATTCTTTTCTCGAAATCTGCAATCGTATTATGATTGAAAAGAATGAAAGGATTACTCGAGTTAGGAGTGATAGAGGTGGGGAATTCATAAATTCCAAATTCATTGATTTTTGCACTTCTAATGGCATTAAACATGAATTCTCCGCACCTTACACACCTCAACAAAATGGTGTAGTCGAGCGCAAAAACAGGGTCGTACAGGAAATGGCACGTGTTATGCTTCACAGCCGGAACTTACCTTTTTATTTTTGGGCTGAAGCGGTGAACACTGCTGTTTATGTTATTAATCGCGTGTATTTGCGCCCGGGGACATTGAATACACCATATGAACTTTGGTTTTGTAGAAAACCTAACATCAAATATTTTCGTATCTTTGGGAGTCGGTGTTTTATTTTACGTGATCGTGAGAATCTTGGAAAATTTGACTCTCGAAGTGACGAAGGGATTTTCTTAGGTTATTCTACAAACAGCAGAGCATATCGAGTTTTTAACTTAGAATCTAAGACGATCGTAGAATCGATAAATGTTAAGGTAGATGAAGCTTTTCACTTTGAATCTGAAAAATCTACCCTCGATATCTCTCTTGATGATGATACACCTGCTAATGCATCTTCTTCTAACAATTCTTTCGATAATAATGATGCATCTAACGGTTCTTCAAGTTTATCTGATGTGCAGGAATCATCTCGTGTACCTCCGCCTACTCCTCTACCTCAAACGTTACGCATCTCCAAGGATCACCCTGAATCGAACATCATTGGAGATCCACAAGAAGGAGTTAGAACACGGAGACAATTGGTTTGCGGATTTGCATGCTATGTATCTCAAATCGAACCAAGGAATGTTGATGAAGCTCTCCAAGATGATTACTGGATTAAAGCAATGCAGGAAGAGCTCCATCAATTCGAGCGAAACAAAGTCTGGGAATTAACGAAGCCTCCGAAGCAACACAATGTGATAGGTACCAAATGGATCTTCAAGAACAAGAAAAATGAAGAAGGTACTATCATCAGGAACAAAGCAAGGTTAGTTGCTCAAGGCTACTCTCAAGTAGAAGGTATAGACTTTGATGAAACTTTCGCCCCTGTAGCTAGACTCGAGTCCATTCGTATATTGTTTGCGATTGCTTGTCATTTTAAAATCAAATTATTTCAAATGGACGTTAAGAGCGCCTTTTTAAATGGGTTTTTAAATGAGGAAGTTTATGTGGCTCAACCGAAAGGTTTTGTGGATCATAAACTACCTAACCATGTTTTTCGTCTGAAAAAGGCTCTTTACGGTCTGAAACAAGCACCGCGAGCATGGTACGAAAGGTTGACAAAGCACCTTTTGGAAAAGGGCTACACTCGAGGGGGAGCTGACAGGACTCTCTTTGTGAAGCATTATCAAAACAATTTCATAGTTGCTCAAATCTATGTCGATGACATTGTTTTTGGAGCAACAAGAGATAATGATGCTTCTAAATTCGCGGAGACCATGGAAAGCGAATTTGAGATGTCCATGATGGGCGAATTGACTTATTTTCTTGGATTACAAGTTAAACAAAACGATGAAGGAATTCACTTGTGTCAATCCAAGTATGCACTGGAGTTGGTCAAAAAGTTTGATCTTGAAAATTCTAAGGATTTTCCGACTCCAATGGGAACTAGCCATAAGGGACTTGGAAGTGAATCACAAAGTGAGAATGTAGACGAGAAACTGTATCGCAGTATGATTGGAAGTCTACTATATCTCACGGCTAGTCGCCCGGATATATCCTTCAGTGTTGGGATTTGTGCGAGATATCAATCAGCACCGAAGGAGGTTCACCTGAAAGCGGTGAAACGGATCATCCGATATATCAAAGGTACAATCAATTTCGGAATTTGGTATCCTATGGGAACGACTTTGGATATTGTTGGATACTCAGATGCCGATTGGGCTGGATCAGTGGATGACCGGAAAAGCACGAGTGGTGCATGCTTCTATCTTGGCCACTGCCTTGTTGCATGGCACAGTAAAAAGCAGAACTGCATAGCACTCTCGACTGCCGAAGCGGAGTACATTTCTGCAGGAAGTTGTTCAACCCAATTGATTTGGATGAAAAGCGTGTTGAGCGATTTCCGGATTTCAACATCTTCGGTAACCATTTTATGTGACAACACTAGTGCTATTAACATTTCTAAAAACCCTGTGTTGCACTCTAGAACAAAACATATTGAACTTAGATATCATTTTCTTAGAGAGCTAGTTGAATCAAACATTCTTCAACTGTCATATATTTCAACTGAGGATCAATTAGCTGATATCTTAACAAAACCTTTGGATCAAAAACGTTTTATTCACTTGCGTAAAGCAATTGGCATGCTTTCCTTGAAATAAACTCTTTTGAAACCTTTGCTTAGGTTAGGTTTTGTTTTTGTTTTTGTTTTGTTCTTTATCTATGTTTTGTACATAGGACATTAATTGAGCATAAATCATAATTGACTTTAATTGCATCCTTTTATGCATTTAGAAATTTATTATGCTTTTGATGTCATAATATTTCAATGTTGCAATGATCATTTACGTTAATTAAACCATCTTTTAAGTGATCAAAGTCAATTTCTCTCTCAATGATCTCTTGGTATAGTCATTATCATATTTGATTGCTTAGTCGAGTATGAATTCGAGATCAATGGTTTGGTTGAATACCTTATATATTAAATAATTGATAGCCAATTGAGGGGGAGTCAATGAAATGTAAAATGCTCAAAAGATGTGGAAAGAGTTACATCCCAATGAGGAGTGTGAAAACTACCACCACATGGAGAAAATGAAAGAAAAAAAAGATACTCCATGAATGAAAAGCAAATTTTTGTTTTGAAAATTGTTGATGAAATTCATATTGAAATACTTGACTCAGTCGTATTTCATGGTTGGTATAAGGTGGGATTTTTAGTAAAAGATGCTCAAAGAGCCACTCCTTCAACAGATTGTCTAGATATATTATCTAACTTATCTGGGATTTCAAACATCTATTGATCTTGGTATTTCATTTTCTTTACCAAAATTGATGATTTGATAAAGGCATTACACATAAGATCAGGATAGATGTAATTGAAGTTGTTCAACTTTAAGTGTTTTAACTTTCGTAAATTTTCGTTTCATTTTTGGGTATTTTTGATAGATTTTGCATAATCTATTTCTTGTTGTATGAAACGATGTCTTTTGTTTAAAGTTGACATGGTAAAGTGCTTACATACTTTTTCTGGATTTTATGGAATTTTTCTAAATTTTTCTGGAGAAAAAGTTGAAGCCGATCCGGATCGGGGTAAGTGATCCGGATCCCGAACGCAGGATTCTTCCTGCGGGTAGCCGATCCGGATCACATTCTCGATCCGATCCGGATCACGGCTAGGGTTTTTATAAGAACAAAGAGGATTTGATTTCTTTTACCCTAATCTTTTGTTCTCAAGTCTCTAGAGCTTCTCTCTCTAGATTTCTTGCATTTTGGAGCTTCCAAACTCAAAGTTCTTCGGATTCAAGTAAGTTTTATTGATCAAAACTCGGTTTTTCACAGTTTTTATGGTTTTTCATCAAACGTGAGTTGAAATCTTGGAACTTTTTCGTTTGTGAATGGTTTTTGATCAAATTTCTTTTGAAATAAGAACTCTGGGTCAATTAGTTTTGCTTTTATGCTGGGTTTTCTCAAGATAAACGAGTTTTTAGGCTTCGATTTCTAAAAATTCTGGTTTAGGGCATAAAAGAGGAATTTTTGAAAATCATGGAATTGATCTATTTTTAAAATTCTTTTTGGAAAACTAATTTGATTCTTGGCTTCTCTACATGATTATGATTGTCTAGGTACAATTTTTCAAATTTTTCAAAATTGACGATTTTTCATATGTTCTTGAGTTGGTTTTCACAGGACACTTTCTCAAAACTCAAAGCACTAGACCAATGGCATTCTCCTGGTTAATCCTGCTACTGGTCACAATGGTGCACACGAGTACATCTGTTAAAGAAGAACCAGGATGTCTCAACTCAAGACAAAACGAACGAAGCCAAGAGGACAGCTCAGATTACGATGAGGAAGAATGGGACGAATTCTTCAAAGATGTTCAACGAAAAATTGATGAGGAGGACAGGAAATTTACCAAAGGAAAAAGACTAATGAAATCTGCCTCAACAACCAAACAATATACAAGAAGGAAAAATGTCCAAAGAAGTGCGAGTCAGCATAGTGGGCCTCTCACCAGAGCACGCTCACTTTCTGGAATTCTGCAAACTGAATCTCCATGGGTTGCGGGACTGGATGCACCATCTGCATCTACACAGCATCCATCACACTCAAAGACACGGACAACTGACACAGAGACTTTGGAATCGATTCGTCAGGAACAACAAAGACTCTCTGCTGCACAAGAGAGAATATCGAAAGAACTTCAGCAGATTTCCTCTGAACACAAGAAGATCAAGAAAAAGTACTCAAATATTAAGAATTTGCTTAAAGGGATTTTGAGCAAGCTGAGTTGTACTAGTTCAGATTCTTCAGACTGAGCAGCACCTTCTGTTCACTTTTTCTATGATCTTACTCTCTTGCAGTTCGCAGTTCTTGGTTCTTAGTTTTCAGGACTTAGTTTTTCTTCTTACTTTTAGTTTAGTTCTCAGTTTGTGCATATTATAGAACTTTTTTTTTACTCTCCTTACATATTGTAGCTCTTGCTACGTTTTGGCTTTGTTTTGTGACAAAAAGGGGGAGAGAGTTAGAGAGAACTTTGAACAATGAACAATGATTGTGAATATGAATTGTGAATATCAAGGTAAGTATGACTTCAACTCAACTTTGGTTTTTCTTTGTGATTTGTGACATGCCTCTATACTAACTATTCGACTAACTATTTGGGCATGTAATATGACTAACAAGTTGATGTTGGACTAACATACTTTGACATTTGGTTTTCGACTGCTTAGAAGATATGTTGGTTTTAACTATGATTCTCTTACATATCTGAATTTTTCAAATGTCATGATGAGAATAAACTCTATCTCTGTATTTGGTTTTGTATGTTTCAATTCTTGAGGTATCTAACGATTTTGTTTGTCAAGAATGATTTCTGTGTGCAGAGATTACAGATGTCTAAGTCTAGAGTCTGTTCTAGGAGTTTATCTCATGTTTTTAATTTCTGGATCTCTTTTGTAAATTTTTGTTGTATGGTGATAGCAACAAAAATATCTTTTTGAATTTTCTTTTGTGGATTTGTGTTTTGTCACGAAACCGCCAAAGGGGGAGATTGTTACGGAATTTGAGTTGGCGTATTTCGTGAATGTATTAAGTCTTGAAGATTGAAGATGAAGAAACTTTGGATCGTATACCTCAATCTCAAGAAAGAAGAATTCAAAAGGATCAGGTACGTTTAACTAAAGAATTTTGATGATCCGAATACTTCTTATAGTGTAGAAACACCTGGAAGAGGTTTTAATTGCTTAAACATCAAAAACTGGACATGGGACATGTTCAGGATCCGGATCGTGGCTTGCAATCCGGATCCCGAAGGGTGTTTGTTCATACACTGGTTCAATCCGGATCGCAGCATCCTCTGATCCGGATCCCGAACACTAGTTTTACCTGTTGCTTCCTCGATCCGGATCAGGAATTGCAATCCGGATCCCGAACATGATGTTTTGGTAAAACTGTATGAACGATCCGGATCGGGGACTACGATCCGGATCCCGAACAGGCAATTTTCTGGAAACCGTCTTTTGTGCTTCTGCAATCCGGATCGCCAAATCCAATCCGGATCGCCGTCGGTAAATCTTTCCAGAAAAGGCTGTTTTTGATCCGTATATTCTTCCAAGGGTTTCTAACCTATAAATAGGCCCTATATTCATTTCTAGGGCATCCGCTATTACAGAAGAAAATAGCCGAAAAGAAAAAATCCACATATATAGAGAAGAAAGGAAATCAATAGATTTATTCTATGTTTCTTCATCTATATTGATTGATTTGATTCTAGGTTTTCCATACTCACATTTTGAGTAGAATCAAATCAATGAATACTTAGATGGTATTTCCGATCTATCTTTAATCTAAGTATTCGGCGGATCATCACCACCCAAACAAACAACGATTTACCCCAAAATCGGCGCGTGGACTCGCGTGGCCTTGTGGATTCAAGGTGCAACCGCTCTCGTGGATTCGGAGCGAGGTACGTTCGTGGATTCGAAGCGTGCCATTGGGTGAAGACCGTGGATTCGGTCGGACGTCGTGGACTCGACGTTGGACGCTGTGGATTCAGCGTTGGGCGCGGATCGTGGATTCGAGAAGCGTCGTGGAGCGAGCGGGAAGATCTACTAGGAGCGTATGGTAAAAGGTTGAGTCGTCTGTGAGTACGTTATATCACCTTGTACGTGTGTTAATTCTAGTGGATTTCGCCGTGTTATCGGTCCCGTGGTTTTTTACTCCGGTTTGGAGTTTTTCCACGTAAAAATCTTGCGTGTTCTTTTATTTTTCCGCATTGGGTTTATTGCGCAATGATTTTTTGAGTGTTTATTGTTTACACCTATTCACCCCCCTCTAGGTGTTTTTTCCCCTATTTAGATCCAATTACTTATAACCCAACAATAGACACTTAGGGTTTCTCAAGAACAACCGAAAAAATTAGAAAACACTTGAGAGCAACCCTAGAGGCTAGGTTTTTATCGTTCTTCTCTTTAGCCTCTTTTAGGTCAATTCGACGGTTTTTCCAAGATCATATCTTTGTCGAATTGATCTAATCTTTGCTTAGAGATTTCTCCCATGGTTCTTCATTGATAATCTAAGCAAAGGATCACCATCGAAGCTATTTATCAAGTTTGCGTCGTGGATTCGACGTAGCATCGTGGATTCGGTGTGTTGAAGGCGTTTCGTGGATTCGAAACGTGTGCTCGTGGATTCGAGTGGCGTTCGTGGATTCGAACGTGTGCAGTGGACGTGCAATCGGTGAGCGCAAGATCCGAAGAAGTTGAAGGAGGGGTTTGAGTCCGTGGAGTCGGTAATCACCTTGTTATTCTTCTTTTCTTAGTGGATTGTTATTGCGTGTTGGTCCCGTGGTTTTTCTCCTGGATTGGAGTTTCCACGTAAATCTCGGTGTGCTATTTTTATTTTCCGCATTGGTTTTTATTTTGCACTGAGATTTTTTTTTAAATATTACACCTATTCACCCCCCTCTAGGTGTTTGATAGTACCTATTTAGATCCTTGTGGATCCTTAATAAAAACCAACAATTGGTATCAGAGCGGGTTTTAGGTTTATCTATCATGTCGGGTGAAAGTGGTAATATTTTTAGACCTCCTCTTTTTGATGGGACCAATTATGCATATTGGAAAGTGCGGATGAGAGCTTTTCTCATCTCAATTGATGAGCGTGTTTGGCAAACCGTGGAATACGGTTGGGTGCATCCTGTTGAGGAAGTAGGAAATTCTACTACCCCAAAACCTCGCTCTAGATGGTCCAAAGAGGAAATCGAAAGATCTTCTTACAATGGGAAAGGTATGAACGCTTTATTTAATTCTCTTTCCTCGACTGAGTTTACACGAATTTCTGCGTGTGAAACCGCGAAGGAAATTTGGGATATTCTCAAAATTACACATGAGGGTACTAATCTTGTAAAAATTCAAAAGCTCCAGATGCTTACAAGTCAATTTGACTCTATTCATATGGAAGAGCATGAATTGTTTACAGATTATTACACTAGACTTCAAGATGTAATTAATACATGTGCTAATTTAGGAGAAAAGATCCCGGAGTCGAAAATTGTAAGAAAGATACTTCGGACTCTTCCGGAACGGTTTAGGGCAAAGGTTACCGCCATTGAAACCGTTAGTCATCCGGATGAGATGAGTGTAGAGGAATTAGTAGGTGCTTTGCAAACTTATGAGATGACTTTTCCTACTAATCAAGTTTCTTCCAAGTCTTCTTCTAAGCTTACAGGTATTGCATTCAAATCAACAAAGGAAGAAGATGACGAATCAAGTTCCGACGATGAAATCTCTTTTGCCGATTTTGAAGAACAATTGGCGCGGATCACAAAGAAATTTCGTCGGAAGTTTTGGAAGAATCGAACCGATGGATCTTCATCCACGAAACCATCTAAAGGATCATCGGGTTCTAAATCCTCTAAACTCAAAGGCGTTGCAAAACCTTCTAAAGAAAAAGAAAAAGATGATTTCGAAGGGGAAATCCAATGCTATCGATGCAAAGGCTACGGCCATATTTCAACGGATTGTCCTTCTAAGAAATCATACAAAAAGAAGGCTTTGCAAGCAAAAACTTGGGACGATTCTTTTCGATGAATCGACCTCAAGTAAAGAGGAAAAAGTTGTTGCTTTTCATGCCTCTCAAATTCCCTCTTCTAATTTGTGCTTATCATCTTTAGTCACTGACTCTATTCCTTTGATTTTGCATGAAACATCAACATCCGACGGAGAGTCATCAAGTGAGGGGGAGTCGGACGAAGAAGAACTCGTTGAGGCATACCAACAACTTCTTGCGGAATCTAAGAAGATGGCCAAGCATATCAAGAAGTTGAGGAAGCAACGACTTGAGGTTCAAGACGAGAATCAAGCTTTAAAGATCAAACTTCATGATCTCGAGGAGGAACAAGGGCGGTTATTGGAAAACAATAAAATCCTCCAAGAAAAGTTAAACCAATTGGAGACAAACGCAAAATCATATTTGGACAAGATTGGTTTTCTTGAAAAGCAGTTTGAGGAAATTCATGTCACCAACCAAGCTTTGACCAAGCAAGTTCATCAACTCAAATCCGACATACAAAGGCTTTCAACCGGTTCCAAGAAACTAGAAAGTATGTCCGGATTAGGTCAAACAAGCAAGGTTGGTTTGGGATTTAAAAAGAACCAAACTGTGAAGGCTTCAAGTTCCACAATAAATTGAAAGGAAGAACTTGTCACCTATGTGGACTTGAAGGACACTTGGTGAAGAATTGCCCGAAAAAGAGAAAAAAAAATCCTTCGGCAACTTCATCTACGGAGCGGACTCAACGGATTCAAAAGATACATCAAGTCAAAGGAGTTCACTCAACCCACCAAAGGTCCGAGCCACAACATCAATCATACAAGTGGATCATTGCGAGGCAAAGACCTAAGGTGGATCAACAGTCAAAGCGGACAACCCCCGGCCACAACGAATCAAGACAACCCAAAATCCACGATTTTGGATTCGGAAAGGTGATATCTTTCCTTGTCTTAAGTTCTAAATAGCTTATGACTGTATGTAATGCTTTGATTGGTTTTCCTTTCATATTTTTCTTAATCTTTGCATTACATGTTTTCAATGCTCTTTGTTTTTATGTTTTGTTTTGAACAAAAGGTTTTTAACGAACAAGTGCATTGAATAAAAAGGGTTTCACGTTCATTCACTCCAAATTAATTTTATATTGATTATCAACTTTACTCCATAATCATAATCTTGAAGATACTTCATTATAGGAGTTTTTGATAGTTATAAGCATCAAATTTTAGAAATCATGTGTGATCTTTAGATGCTTAATCTATCTCGGTTGTGTGAATTCATTGTGATAAATATGAGACAACCGATAGACTAAAATTTGGATTTAAATCTTTCACGTAAGAGATTGCATTTTTACAAGGGTAAATAATGAATTGTAAAGATGTGGAAAGAGTTACATCCGAAAGGAGTGTGAAAACTACCACCACATGTTGGAAAGAGCTGCCACCGACACCCCCTGTCGTCCGGTTATGTGTGAAGCTACCACATGTTATGGATGCTTGAAAATATTTTATGAGAAAATCTTTAGTTGAAGCATTTGGAGATTATATTCAAAGTTCTTATATTTTGAACAATCTCCTGGTTGGTATAAGGTGGGATAGTTAAAAGATGCTCAAAGAGCCACCCTTAGGTATTTTAGTGCTTATCTCAATTTGAAAGGGTAGAATTCAAATTGATGTCATTTGAAATCTCCGTAAGTCATCTTTGTAAATCCGTTACATCTTGATAGAGTTTGGATCTCAAGATTATTTTTGATGACTTGTGTTTGATGAATATAACATGAAAAACTGTTTATAATGTTTTATCTTTGTTTTTCATGATTTAGGAGTAAATCTTTTTAATTTTGTGAAATTAATTGGATTGAATGACATCTGTGTGATTCATTTTTTCAAGCACTTAAATTGATTTCTTGATGGAATACAAATCGGTATTTGAAAAGATTTCAAAATCTGGATTTGTTTCAAGAAATTATTTGATTTTTGCTTTCTGGTACCGGTACGCAATCTGCATTTTTGTTATATACCGGAACTGAGCTTTTATCTCTCTTTCTCTATGAACTAATGTTGTTAGTGATTTCCTTTTGTCTAGTATGTTCACTGTTTGACAATTTGTGACAAAAAGGGGAGAAGAGAAATGACGGAGATGAGATCATCAAGAGAGGACAAACGAAAAAGGGGGAGAACAGAGAAATGAGATCGTATCACAAAGAGATGCTCAAGATAGGGAGAAGATGGAAAAGATAAAGAAAAGATTGAAAAGAGCCGAAAAACAAAAGAACCAAAAGGACGAATCAAATGTAGGATTTTAATTTCTAACGACTAACGTTTGATTTTGTTTGGAGTTTTGTTTTGCAGGAATTACATCACTTTAAGACTCCAAGTCCTAAGTCATAGAGTATGTTCTAGGACTGTTTGGTTCAAATGTAATTTTGTATTTATTGGATCTTTCACGCAAAGAAAATCAATGTTTTGGTGATGACATTGAATTTCGATTTTTTGGTTTAAGATGAGTGACTTGAGCGTTTTTATGTATTTTTGGGTTTTGTCACGAAATTGCCAAAGGGGGAGATTGTTACGGCATTTTGGTGTTGGCATATTTCGTGAGTCAAGTCAGTGAGTTGAGTCGGAGTCTTGAAGTGATCAAATTGTCAATCAGCAATCGAAGACTTAGAGAAGATTCAACAAGAGCTCAAGTTGACACTCAGTGTTTTGAGTCTTGAAGATTGAAGTGAAGAATTGTGGATCATTACATCAATCTCAAGAAAATGGATTCAAATGATCAGGTACGTTTAACTAAATAATTTTGGTGATCCGAATACTTTTGATAGTGTAGAAACACTTGGATGAATTTTTATTGCATAAAAATCAAAAACTTTTTTTCAGGAAATCCGTTCAGGACTGGAAATTCTGTTCAGGACTGTTTTGTTAATCCAGTCCGGACCGGGAATTTCAGTCCGGATCCCGAACCTGTGTTTTCTGGAAATGTCTGTTTAGTTACGACGTCCGGATCGCCGTAATCCGATCCGGATCGTCGTCCTGAAAAATTCCAGATAAGGTAGTTTTTGATTCTTATCTCTTTCCAAAGGTTTCTAACCTATAAATAGACACTTAGGGTTTCTCAAGAACGACCGAAAAAATTAGAAAACACTTGAGAGCAACCCTAGAGGCTAGGTTTTTATCGTTCTTCTTTATAGCCTCTTTTAGGTCAATTCGACGGTTCTTCCAAGACTATCTTTTGTCGAATTGATCTAATCTTTGCTTAGAGATTTCTCCATGGTTCTTCATTGATAATCTAAGCAAAGGATCACCATCGAAGCCTATTTTATCAAGTTTGCGTCGTGGATTCGACGTGGCATCGTGGATTCGGTGTGTTGAAGGCGTTTCGTGGATTCGAAACGTGTGCTCGTGGATTCGAGTGGCGTTCGTGGATTCGAACGTGTGCAGTGGACGTGCAATCGGTGAGCGCAAGGTCCGAAGAAGTTGAAGGAGGGGTTTGAGTCCGTGGAGTCGGTAATCACCTTGTTATTCTTCTTTTCTTAGTGGATTGTTATTGCGTGTTGGTCCCGTGGTTTTTCTCCTGGATTGGAGTTTCCACGTAAATCTCGGTGTGCTGTTTTTTATTTTCCGCATTGGTTTTTATTTTGCACTGAGATTTATTTTTTAAATATTACACCTATTCACCCCCCTCTAGGTGTTTGATAGTACCTATTTAGATCCATGTGGATCCTTATATATTAAAAACCAACAAAGACGGCCTTCAGGACCCACCAAGGGCACTACGAATTTCTGGTAATGCCCTTCGGGCTAACAAACGCCCCAGCGACTTTCCAAGCCGTGATGAATGAGGTATTCGAGTCCTATTTAAGAAAGTTTGTGCTGGTTTTTTTCGACGATATACTTGTATATAGTAGAGAGTTGGAAGGACACGTGGAACATTTGAGGAGGGTGCTAGATGTGTTGAGAGAAAATCATCTATTTGCAAAAATAAGCAAGTGCTTCTTTGGGCAGTCGCAGATGGAGTTCCTAGGACATATAATTTCAGGAGAAGGTGTGGCCACCGACCCCTCGAAGGTGGAGGCCATGAAGGAATGGCCACAACCCAAAACAGTTAAGGAGCTGAGAGGCTTCTTAGGGCTTACGGGATATCACCGGCGATTTATAAAAGGATACGGAGGCATCAGCAGACCACTCACGGATTTGCTTAA
Organism: Tillandsia fasciculata; assembly: GCA_029168755.2. NCBI lineage: Eukaryota > Viridiplantae > Streptophyta > Magnoliopsida > Poales > Bromeliaceae > Tillandsia > Tillandsia fasciculata. Next base: position 13,433,641 of record CM054948.1, read on the forward strand.
AAAGGATGGTTTTTCTTGGACTGAATCAGTAAGGGAGGCATTTGAAAAACTAAAAGAGGTGATGACTACGACACCGGTACTAGCGATGCCCGATTCAAATTCAATTTTGAAATTTTAAAATTTAAAATTTAAATTCTAATTTTAAAATTTTAAAATTAAAAATTTATATTTTAAAATTTAATTTTTTGTATTGAAAGTTTAAATTTAAAACAGAGTTTTTTTGTAAAGTTCACTATCCAAACACTAAAAAACATAATAATATTTTTTACAGAGTATTGAATTTTTCAAAATATCAAATACGTTATAAAATAAAACACTATTTTATTTTTCAATAATTGTCAAACGGGCCCTAAAAGAATAGAGGTATGTGCAATAAGCCTAATCTGAGTATAAATATAAACTCAGCAACTAAAGCAAGTGTATAATGTACATTCTATTTGTTCAATAGATGAGTTACTGATTATTTGATATAATTTATAAAAATATTGAAGGAATAAAATATAAAATATACATATTTTTTAAAATATTGTACAAATATTTTTTAAAATTTTTTTATTTATTTTTTGAATGTGGAGATATACAGTAATAATAATAATAATAATAATAATAATAATAATAATAAAAGTAAGATCTCTCTCCCTCCCCTTTCCCCTACAAATTTCCCTCCCTCTTCCTGCCCTTCTTTTCTCATCCCCAACACCTCATCACCTTTTACTTACTTATTATATATACTAGTGAAGTACCCGCGCTGCGCCGCGGTTATAATTTTTTTAATAAATATTATTTTTTATTTTATATTTTTCGGTAAATATTACCTAACCTACGAAATAATCATGTAGTCCACCAACACAGGTATAAGATAAAAGCAAAATAAATACAAAGGAACATAAGCAAGCTAAACAAAAAGGACCATCATAATAAGGAACTAAACTTACAAATAAATAGTCAAAGTATAAAAGTAATCATTCACACAAAAGGATTCCTAACACAAAGTAATCCTTCAAAGTACAGAAATAATTATTAACACAAATAATTCCTCACACAAAATTGCTTCCACAAAGTATTCTTCATAATATAATCCACTTGACATTTGGGTACTGTATGGTTGAATATATAGAATCAGAACAATTAATCACCTTAGTTTTATGTAATTTTTTAACTTATCTTATTTTATTCTCTCCTTTGTACAATGTTGCCAAATGTTCAATGCTTAGACCTTGTGAGGCCTCTCTCTCTCTCTCTCTCTTCTTTGGGTGTAAAACCTTTGTGAGGCCTCTCTCTCTCTCTTCTTTGGGTGTAAAAGGTAGGGTTGGCTTTTGAAAGTTAATTTTGAGCTTTCGATGTGCTTCACTTGTTTGTGCCAAACCATAGTGTGAAAGACAGGTGAGACAAAAAAAAGAAAAAATTCTTTTTTTTTTTTTTTTTTTTTTTTTGGGTTGGTTCGGATCTACGCGGAAGCCCCAGCTTGATTCGGGGTTTTTCGGGCATTGTGCGCTGATAAAAGATTGGTTTGGGAAGCCTCGACTCCACCGTGGTGTGCAGAAACACTACAACACAATAAGGTTATAGTGACATATTGTTGGGACACTTTTATACAAGTGTCCCATTTATATATAAAATTTTTAAAAATAATCCATCAAGACCTAAATTTAAATCCAACCTACCACACACCACTCCACCTCTACCCATCATAAATAATAGAGTTGGCCCAAAAAATATTATTTTAATTTAAAAAATAAAAATTTTAAAATAAAAAGAAAAATAATTTTACCAAAATAGCTTGTTGAATCTAAATATATATATATAAAAAAGCTAAACATAAATTCTATTCCATATAAATTTATTAATATCAAACTTATTCTAATTTTAAATAATAATTTATCAATAAATTTAATTATATTTTTATTAAAATTTTATATCATATTAAAAATTAAGCATACTTTTAAAATTCGGTACCTAACCTAAAATTTAAACTTCTTAAAATTTAAAATTTAAAAATTAAAGTTATATATTTAATTTTTAAATTATAATTTAAATTTTAAATCTCCAATTATCAATTCTAATCCTAACCTAAACCCAACCCACCCAAACCCAACCCTCCCCTGCGATTTCCACCCCCCCCCCCCCCTCGCCCCCCCCCCCCTCCCCTCTCCCCCTCTCCCCCCGATCCCATCCCGAGCTCGCCCCCTCTCGCCCCCTCCCCCCCTCCCATGGCGATCTCCCCCCCCCACCCGAGCTCGCCTCCTCCTCCTCCGACGACGACGATCTAGGGTTAGTGTTCCGCGCTCCCACTCCGCTGCCACGGCCGCTCCCTTGCGCTGCTCGTCGTCGCTGGTGCCCAACCCCGACGAGCAGGGCTCGCCGCAGGAGGCCGCGCTCAAGGCCATTTAGGGTGAAATCTCGATCGTATTCTCTCGATTCATCTCGATTGCTTCATATTGACATCTCGATTCATCTCGCTCAAGGCCGCGCTCAAGACTTTCGGAAGCTTGCTATTGGTGCTGCCCTTTCTGACAGGTGAATTCATCCTATATTCACTCTTTGAAACTGAACTTTGTCTTTCTTCTCTTCACCTATAGTAAATTATTAATTTCATCAATACTAGTTTAATTACCAGTTTAATTTGTTTTCTTATTGTAGAATAAGGTGATCGATTAGTGTATTTAGTTTTGTAGATCTCCAAAATGTTTATAGGGGAAAAAAAAAGTCAGATTAGTATGATGAAGTTTGTTTAATCAAAAGGGTTAGCATACTATGACAAATCTGCTATAACCATTACACGAATATTTTGAAAATTGCAATGTGGGTTTGCTTCTAAGAGTTCTATGTTAAAAAACAATAAGACATTCAGATGGTGTTGTCTTGTGATTGGCATGAATAAACTGTTTGGCATGTTTTCTTTTATTCACAATAGTTTTCTGAAAGATATAAATTCTGCAATTAATTAATTTATGACTCTTTTATAACATGCTGATATTATCGAACTACTATTATTTCACATAAACTGTAATGGAGCATGATACATGTGGTCTGCTGTTGCCAAACTGGTTGATTAATCACTTCAAGTTGCTTATTATTCCAAAGCCTTTCATTATTTCAAGTAGCGACACTTGAACTAAGCTCTAGATTTTTTATTTGGATGGTCGCCTCGATTTTCACCAGATGCACATGACCTGATTTTTACTTATTAGAGATCTAGCAATTGTCATTGCTAAAGTTTAGGATAATGAATCTACTTTAAGAAGGTGAAGAACTAACTAGATCACTAACAATTATTGGCAGAAAATGAAATGCGTAGATATTCTTCTAGTGATGATATCTTATCATTTTATATGTTAGAGACATCTAATCATGTTTGCTTTCAAGAAAAATGTGTTCTGATGAACTTTCTTTGGGGTTTATTCCTGAAGTTTGGAAATTGTAACAATAGCACCCGCAATGGCAAAAGTAACTACGTCTATGCAAAAGTATTATTATTGTGAGATGGTCTATGAATCCTGTATGTCTGTATAATTCCGTTTTCTTATTATTTCTTCGAATGCCAATTTTGAATTGTCTTAAACTCATGAAGCACCTTCATGCTCACTCATTATATTAAGCTGGTTCTTCCCCCTAATTCCTACAGGGAAAATTTGCGATGCTGTTGAAGTTGCAGGAAAGAATGTCCTATCTACATCTTCAGATGTGACCACTGGACTTGTATCTCACAGGTTCGATACTCGCTATATTGGGTCTTCTATCTTCCTACTGAAATCTCAATTTGTGAAATAAGGATAAAAGTATTATGACGGAGTAAATTAAATGGCAAAAAAAAACTTAAAAGCCAATTATCAGGCGAATTATCTTTTTTCTGTTCATATTCCTGTGGAAGCATGGATCTTTTCTCCCTAAGGGCTTGGTGGCAAACCAGAACATTGTATGCGGATTATACCCTCGTTGGAGCTTTTTGGCAAAAATCTGTTTTTGTTATGTTGCAGCTAGTATAAGAGCATCTACTTTTAAGGGCATGGAAACTATGTTGTGGAAACTATGTTGGTTCCCCAGCTCAGTTAAAAGCTCTACATGTTTTCATGGGCAAACACCAAGGCCTCTAGCTTCTGAGTATGAAAACTGCTCTATAATTTACACCAAAAAAGACTTTTTAGCTATTTAGTGATATTTCTTCACGAAGCTATTGTGCATATTTACATGTTGATCTTTTGTTACCACCTGGGTTATTCTGATTCCGTTGTCCTGCTTAAGATTGCTCTTGGATTCAGACGTTATTTTAGAAACTACAACTGAGTTTTCAAATATTTTTCAATGCAGGTACGGCGAACAAGCAGCTGAGGTCACAACTGAAGGGCTCGATGCCGCGCGGCACGCAATAGGGACTGCCTGGGCTGTCTTCAAGATTCGGAAGGCTATTGATCCTAAGAGCTCCATCAAACCTACCACACTCACGAAATCAGCGATAAAAGCTGCTGCAGCAGAAATAAAAGCTAAGAAGAACAAGTAACTTAAGAGGTATTTACTACATCTAATGCAAATGAAATTTTGCCATAATTGTCCTTTCCTTTGGGTTTCTTTGCCATTTAATTTTTCCCTTATAGTTCATGTTTCAGGGCTGGTGAGACTTCCAAAATGGGGACACCTAAAAGAGCTTCATCAAGCTATAAAATTATGTGAGCATGCATTGCTTTATGGCAAGTCAACATTTATTTCTCTTGGTCCTCATCAAGAGGTGAGCTATTATTCTTCTCTCAATTTAAATCCCTAACCAAATTCTAAAGAAACGGGACATCTTATCTTCTTTTACATGATCTTTTCTATTGGCTTGTAAATTTTTTAACATCTTTTTGTTTTTTCCGCTTATTTAGGCTGACGTTTATACAGATCCCTCAGGGGGGTGTGTTGCATTCCTAGCTAACATTGATGACGAAAAGGATAAATTAGTAGTTTTTCAGAACAAATCATATAACATTCCTGCTTGGTCAGTTAGTATCTTGCCAGATTGCAAGAATGTGGTATTTAACACTGCAAAGGTATCTTTGCTTGTGCTTCTTTTCATCTTTTATACTGTCGACACATTAGATTAACTACTAGGAAAATAGTATTTCTTGGTCAGAGTCTTAACTTGGGGCCAATTTTCCACAGGTTCGGTCCCAAACTTCAGTTGTGGATATGGTACCGGAAAATTTGATAATATCAAGCAGTTGGCTGATTTTTATGGAGAAAACAGGGGTCTGGGGTGAACCTGACTTCACAAAAAATGGATTTATTGATCATATCAATACCACAAAAGATTCCACTGATTACCTGTGGTATACAACAAGGTCACCCTCTCTCTTGAAAAAAAATTATTTATTTTTCTCTATCCTTCAATATGTTTAGACTTTTTCATTATTAGCAGTTTACCCTAGTAATCTTATTTCAAAATTTTGTGCTGATTGCTTCAGAGGAGAGGCTTGATAAGAGGTATTTAACTATTTATATATCTGTATAGGGTAATTTTATGTAAACTGCATGAGTAGGATATCTACATATTAATTTAGATAAGAGAAAAATAAGTCTCAGTGCATGTCTTTCCATAAAAGGTTTTTCTTTAATGTCTACTAAATGTTGCTCCACATGCTGTTCTCGCCTCTTTTGTTTAAATAAATTGCTTTTCCTGAATATCTATTTAGTGTTGCTCCCATACTATCCACCTTGTTTTGCTCAAATTACAGAGTAAATTCCAAACTCCAGAGACTTTTTATGAGCATTCTGCTCTGGTGTAGATATATTGTGATCTTGCAATTGCACTCCTGGATGCTGATTTGGCTTGAAATATCGTACATATTTGCAGTTTATTTGTGGACGAGAGTGAAAAGTTCTTGAGTGATGGGAGGCATCCAATTCTCGAAGTTGAATCAAAAGGCCATGCTGTCCATGCTTTTCTAAATAAAAAACTTCAAGGTTTGTACTTATCCTTCTTTTATCCTTTGATTTTATTGCCAGAAAAGAGCATGACGTGTTCCGTCAACCGAATTTTGGTCATGTTAACTGAAATTTCAGTTAAATTGATTGTGCATAATGCATATGATAGTGTAGTACTATGTTCTCTTCTATTATGCCATGGGGCGATTTTAAGTGTCGTGCATTTAAATTAGTTCCCTTTGGATGATCGAACAAGTCCCTATTTGGAGACTTTAATGAAAGTCCTACCCTAGGAGTATAGTAACAGAAAGTTTTGAAGACCATGTTCAAAGAGCTGCACTACATGCCATCTAGCATGCCCCCACTTATTTACTAAAAAGGAGAACTTCTCTTCCTCTGAACAAAAGAGAACTCTATATGCTGCACTATGGAAATAATATTTATCATTTATATTTTCTCAAGAAATACCTGTTGTTTAACTCTTTATATTTTGAGTTTTAGATATTTCATACTTGGTTGCGTGAAACTAGTACCAATCTTTGAGAATGATAATTATACCAACCACCCTAATAAATTTTATGGAAAGACTTAGGGTCTGTATATCTACTCTAGCATGTATGTATTGTTTCCTAAATGAGCACTGGTGGATGAGGGGCATCAGGCGCGAGAAGATGTCCTCCAATTAGTAAAAACTGTATAATCCAACTTTTTCATGATACGATAAACCAACTTTTAGGTGGATGTCTCCTGTCCTGAAAATATCCTGCTAGCTAAAAGTCACTCTCGTATTCTGTAGTCTCATTGGGAAAAACTCCTGTCCAGTGCAAGGTATAACTGGATAATTGTTTTGGCATACAAAGTGCTGCAGACTCCCTACAGCAAAACTATCGTAACTTTTCTTCTTTGTCGATTTTCTCTATGCTGAGAGGAGTTTTAGATGTATTTGATCCTTATTTGCATGAGGCGAAATTGGAATCTTAAGGCAGATAGTTCTACCCTTGTAGATACCATGGTTAGACCTTGTCTTGCTGGATTATCTTGGTACTAACAAGTGCCATAGTTAAAGGTCTTATTAGGACTTCCAGTCATGGAATTTGTTAGCTTGTGTTTGTTAGTTGTTGAGATAAAGTCATGCTATTTCGGAGGACGTATTTTTCACAAAACAAAATTAAGGAACACTTATTATGGAGCACTCTCTACTCAAATTGTAGCTATGCTGTAAATTACTTCTAGAAGCATGTTATTGAAGTCTAGCTTGTGATTATGCGAGTATGTACATTTTACCTACATGATGTTAAGAAGTGTTCTCACGGCATTTATTTTTCCTCTCATCCTCTAAGTTACATTTCTTCTGACATTATGCAGGTGCTGATTTGAGTGACACTTTGATGGACCACATGGTAAAGCTAGTTTATTTTTTGCTCATCTTTTATATTTCGAAGAATAATTCCACAATTATTGCATCATTATTGTTTACCTATCACTACTGGGTGCATAATGAAATCGCTCGTTGCACAATGTTTCTAATCGAATGACCTGATGAGAAGTAATTTAATATAAGCTTCATTATAGGTGATACAAGTCCGTGGTCTTTCATGCGCATGTCAAGTCTGTTTGTACTGCCTGCTGTATATTTTGAAACATCTATTCCATCATCATACTGTATTGAGGAGAAATGTGTTACTTTTCTTCTTATGGGTTACGTGCCGTAAACTCGTACATTTTTTTTTCAAAATTTCAACTGTAACATTAAGAAAAGCTTTCTTTGATTCCTATGGAAGTTCTAGATGAAGATAGCTCCTGGACATCATATTCATTATATTAATTTTCCTACTGACATACGAAGTAATTGGTGCGGAGATTTCCTGCTTCAGGACCACTTACTCTGTGAATATGACCAGTGATACTTGAAACATTATTGCAGGTAGTAAATGAAGCTAATCTCACTAATGCTATCCTAGCTCGATCAGTCCTCACGTGCAGCGATCTTGGTGGTGCCATTATTGAAGGTGCTGATTTTAGTGATGCTGTTTTGGATCTCCTTCAAAAACAGGTATCTTCATTGGAGTAACAAATGCCCAATTGTTTATATTGATATGAGTCGATCTGATAAATTCATTGACCTGCCTCTCTATTATAGTATATGCTTCTTGTATGTTTTGGTGAAAATTTCTTTATTACTAATCTTAAAAATCTTACAAACTGAGACACAAAGTGTTTAAGAAGTCGTATTGAATCTCCCAGAAAAGTCATATTCATATTCCTTGTTTGTAAGATATCACGAGTAATAATCAATCATCTGCTGTTGCCTAATCTGGTTATTGTTATATGGTTGCTTTTCAGCTACTGTGGACTTGTTTGCATTTCATGTGTTTCTGCAGGAAAGGTTTGTGATCTGTGATTTAATCTTAAGTTGCAGGTGACGATCGCAGGTGACGATGAAGGACGTGTTCGGTCCGGCAAAGTCGAAGAAGTATGTCTACAAGCACAAGAGTAGTTAGAGAGTTTGGTTTGTAATAATTACTATAACATGTGAGCGGATATTATTGTTTTGATGTATGGATATTACTTTGTGGATTTATCATTTTAAATGAAAATTTTTAAAACTTTGTTGATTATTTTTTTTAGTCTTATCGATTTAATATAAATATGATTAGCTTAACAAAAGTTTAACACTATATGTTTAAATATAATATTATTATTTTTAATGATAATGGGACACTTATAAAGTGTCATTATGCTAAAAAAATATAACTTTCTTTTTTTAAATTTGGGACACATAAGTGTGTCACTAAAAGTAAAAAAAAAGTGTTGCTAAATTGCAGCACTTTTTTTGGGATATACCAGCACTTAGTAATGTGTCACTATATACCCTAGCGACTGCACATATAACGACACTATAATAAGTGTCGGTAATTTTGCTAGTGACACTTTTTTTAGGTTTTAGGGACACTTAAAAGTGTCGCTATAGCCTAATTTTGTTGTAGTGAAAAAAATTGGGAAACACTTGGAACAGGTGTATTGTATTATTACAGCGAAGTTCGGGAGGTCCCGGACTGACGCGGAGGACCTGAGGGCAAAAAGTGAGTTGGAATTGGTAATTTTGGAGCCGGTTTTTGGATTGAGCACACCGACTCCACAGTTGAGCTTTTTGAGTTGGAAAAGCTGTGGACATGTGTATTTTTAAATTACAGCGAAGTTCGGGAGGTCCCAGACTGACGCGGAGGACCTGAGGGCAAAAAGTGAGTTGGAACTGACAATTTTGGAGCCGGTTTTTGGATTGAGCACACCGACTCCACAGTTGAGCTTTTTGAGTTGGAAAAGCTGTGGACATGTGTATTTTCAGATTACAACGGAGTTCGGGAGGTTTCGAACTGGTGCGGAGACCACAAAGGCAAAAAGTGACTTGAAGTTGGCATTTGATGGATTAATTAATTAATTTAATGGATTTAATTAATTAGCTCAGTAGTGGTCTGAGGGAAATTATTGAATGGAAGTGTAAAGAAGAAAAGGGAATTAAATTGGGTGTATAGATTGGACTTAGTGTTGGTGTTGGAGGGTGGATTTGGGATTCTTGTTCACTTTACACCATACACCATGCACTATTTCTTAATTAATTAGCTTGCCACGTCATCACCTCCTCCAATGTGAAACAGAGGAATTTTCTTCAAACAGAGGAATGGGTTAATGAAGAAAAAGGAGAAAAAGAAGAGGAATTAAAGGGAAGTAAAAGAGGGTTTTGATCGTCTTGACGGCGCGAATCTACCGCTAGTAGCTGCGTGGTGCCGAGCGGAGCAAGCGTGCGTCGAACCGCTTGGAAGGTGCTTTGCAGTTTTTAGTGAGAGAGAGAGAGAGCTTGAAATGAGCTTGGTGTTGATGTTGGTGATTCGTGTGTGTGTGTGTGTGTGTGTGTGGGGGGGGTGGGGGGGGGGGGGGGGGTTAGTTGTGGTCTTTGTGAGGAGGTGGACCGGCTGAGGGCGCCGCGCGGGCTCAACTTGGATGCTGCGCAGGTGCGCGCGCGGACGCGCATGGCGCCGCGCGGGCGCTGCCCGGGCGCCGCGCAGGGCACGGGCGCGCAGCAAGCGCGGGCTCAACTTGGATGCTACTTTGTGTTTTTTTTTCTTTATGGGTAGTTTGGTCTTTTCACCTCCCCAAACCCCTAGTTGATCCTGCTAACTCTTATCTTCTCTATTTAAAGACCCCTCCTCCTCTCTTCTCTACACGAATCAAGGAAAGAAAGGAGAAAAGGAAAAGAAAAAAAAGAGAAGGACAGTTAGAGAGTGAGAGAGGTTGAAGTGTGTGCTGTGGTCTGTTGCTTGGAACCGGACGGAGCCGCGCGCGCGTCGACTGTACATGAGGTAAGTTGGCAGATTTTTATAGTTTGATTTTCTTGGACTCCGTTAGATGGATCAGATGATGGATTATGATGCTTTGAGCTTAATTGGATTTTTGCCTTCCATCTTTTGCTTGGTTGCTGCGAGTTTGGAGTTTCGTCGCGCGGGACCTTGTCATGCGTGCGTGCGTGCGTGTGGGTGTGCGCGTGCTGTGGGATGGCCGCGGAGAGGATCGGAGCGCACGGAGGTTGCGATGAGATGCTAGTGAGGTTGCTGTGAGATTCGGCGGAGTCTTCAGGACGCTCGGCACCTCGCGGCACCCCTGCACGGAAGCCGCGCGCCCCTGCGCGCTTGCTGCGCGCAGCAGCAGGCGCACGCAGCGGCGGGCGCTGCCTGCGCAGCGGGAAAGGGGAGAGAATGAGAGATATAGAGAGAGAGGGGGGGGGATTATATATTTTGTGTTGGGTGGGTGTGGGGGGCCGGCTTCGGCTCTTGACAAGACGACACGCGTAGAGGGGGGGGGGGGGACCGCCGGTTAGAGGGGAAGCACATGAAGCCCATGTGCAGAGAGGGGGGGGGGGGGGGGAAGCACATGAAGCCACTTTCCTCTCTCTCTCTCTCTCTCTCTCTCTCTCTCTCTCTCTCCTCTCTTCTCCCACGCCGGTTTCCCCGCAGACAACCCATGTGCAAAACACATGGTTAAAGTTAGTGAAAGAGAGAAATTCAAAGAAGAAGAGAGAAATTTCAAAGAAGATGCACGAAGCAAGGAACGCACGCCACGTCGGCTCGGGACGCCTGGGAAGCCTCCACCGGGGCTCGGAAGAACTGAGGATTTATAATCTTTATTGATTGATAATAATACCTTACACACCACCACACTATGAGACCCTATCTCTTCATCCTCCTTGCCTTCCTCTCAGCCCTCCCTAGTCCTCTCTGGAGCTCTCGCAGCTTCCGTGGTGGCGGCAGTGACATGCAATCCGATGGTGCTGAGCCCGTGCGCAGACGCGATCCTGAAGGGGGCGCCACCGACAGCCGGCTGCTGCGGGAAGCTGAGGGAGCAGAGGCCCTGCTTCTGCCAGTACCAGAAGAACCCCTCCCTGCAGGGATACATCAACTCCCCCAACAGCAGGAAGGTGGCATCTACTTGTGGAGTCCCCATACCTTCTTGCTAGTTAGAGGCCAAAATGCTGTTTACGGTCCCTCCCGAATATATCGCAAAATATGCATTTTACTTTTCTTCTGAATAATACAAAAATTATATTTTTTTAAAAAAATTAATGGTCGCAGAACTCGCGTTATGCACCTAACTAGTCGACCATTATTTATACCTAAAAATAGTTATTGTATCATTTAAGAGGATGAAATGCATAAATTTTCTTACTTTAGTCGTTATGTACGTATAATACGCGATACATTCGGGAAGATATTAATCTACAACGTAGCCTAGTAATTATTAATTAAGTGGAGCTATATATATATATATATGCATGTATAAAGGTGTGGCCTCCTCTCACTCTCTTTCTACCTGTGGAAATATATATGATGGTATATACGAGGATCAAGAGAAGTGGGATGAACGCTTGCTATATTATCTTAATTAATATTAATTGCTCCATGCATGTTTACTTTTGGATTATATATAACCAAGAAATATCGGTGGTTGTGGTTGATTTTGCTTTAATGGTCCAGCCATTTAAGAAAATATTTGGCTAACTAATTAATCATTCTTTTTAAAGAAATGCTTTGGGCTACTAAAAAAATTGGGCACCCCATTTTGTTGTTGATAAATTGACATGCAGATACTGAGGGATTAGAGTTTAGGGTTTAGAATATAATAATTGTATAAGGGTTTAATAATAGTACTTGAGGTTTAGTAATTAATAACTAGAGTGTAATAATGATATTGTCTCATCATTAATTAATAGTATTGTAGGTTACATTTAGTGGTACCTGCAGCATCGATCACTCTTCTTTTTATTTTGAATGTGAACTTTATTATTTAATAAAATAATTATAAAATTTTGAATGCTATTTACTTGAAATGCAAAACATTATCCAAATGCATTTGCATATCAAGTTGGTTTTACAACTTGAACACTCTAATGACAACTTACACCCCTCCATTCAAATATCATGGTTTTTCACACTTGTCTAATGTTAAAAATCTAAGAGAAATGTCTAAACCCTTTTGTTTGGGAACAGATTGGGGGTTATGCCCCTCTTATTCTCCAAACAATAAAATTTCATTTTAACATATTTATTAAAAAAATTTAAATTTAAATTTTTATAATTTTATACATTTTTAAATTTTTAACTTTAATTTTTAATAAATTTAAAATTTTAAAAAGTTATACACATTTATAAATTTTAAAAAATTTATAAATTTATAAATTTTTAAAATTTTTTAATAAAATAATTTTTTTATATACAAAAGCTAAATTTAAATAATAGAAATTATTATTAAATTTTTTTAAATAGATATTTTAAAGGACAATTTCGTCAATTATAAAAAATTTATTCTCTTTATTCTTTTTATTCAAATTTTTTTTCTAGCTTCTTTGTAGGTTTAAAAAGTGAACTTAAATTGAATAGTGAGAAAATAAATGGAACTACTAGGCTGGATCACCAATCGATCCAACACTTGGAAAGAAGTTAACAACAGAGAGTGAGAACTGATTAAAGTCTTCAGCCAGTTCAACCACCGAAAAAAATTATTCTACACTTACTTGGTTTATAGGAGGCATCTACAATAAAAGCCAGAAGGCAACACACAGTAAGTAAACGCATAAGAGAAGGTTAAGAAATACCCTAGATGCCTCATCCGCAACCAAACCCAACCGAGCACCTACCACATATTTCGGCTTAGATCTGCCAAGCGCAATTCACTAATGCACAAACTGAAGGGAATCACACCTTTCCTAAATCGGTTGACCTGTACAAAGCCAAGTGGAGGCCAAATTACTGAACTGCACTCCTATCGGCAACCCGTACATTCATCTAGGCGAAGTCGGCTGTCCGTATGCTCCCCAGATTGGTCCTGAGTGCCAAGTGGGGCGCCGAAAGAACTCACACTCGCCACCACTTGGTTAAACAATCCTACAGCCAGGAGAGTCGGAACACCATCCACGTCACCCTAAGTGGGTATTTCACCACAAACTGCACGACGCCTGGAGAACTGGGACATACCAACATCATCTTCTGGTGGGTTATATCCACAACACCGAATAGAAGGCCGGGATTCTACCGCCGTCGCCATACCCATTGTTAGCTCTGTACATCCATTTCCAGAGGAGTCGAAAGTATCAACCTACTCCTCAGTCAAGCGCTCTCATGCCACAATACCCCGAAGGCCCACTACCCAGCTCACCAACACTAGAATTTCACTTCTATGCTATTCTTAGGCTATATTTAAGATAGAAACTAAAACCACACTCTCACACTCACCTAGAACCCCACGTTTCCCAACCCACTCAGTTCTAACCTGAGGTCCACAAGAAAAACACACAGACACTAAGGTTGCCAGATCTACTAAGACAGAACCTCATGCTAAGGGGCTCAAAACATCTCCCCACAACCCCAACAACCCCTAGGATTAGAAAAAAGCTAGCAAATAGCTCAACCAACACAAACAGTAGACAAGGTAAAAGATCACCCCTGCTCGGCGTTATCCCCCACCTCAAGCTGGAGTGTCCGGAGAAAAGTAGTGATCGACTGCTGAGTATGCTAAGGATCTCTCCTCCTGCTAGCTCAACCTGGAGAAGTCTTAAGGCTCTCTCCTTCTTTATCGGCTCGAATGGGTCTCTCACAGAAAACACAGGATTTCCTCTAGATAGACTCATTTCCATTGCTATAAATAGGGAAATCAACCAGCAACGAGGGGACAAATGTGACGACTCAACGCTAACAGGGCGCCGAATTATGGCGCGACAAATCCTGGTGTGCACGGCACGTCACCCCCGCCCACACTTCTCATAATTAACACCATTGCGTCAGCCCTGTCCGATCAACTACAGGACTCGTTAACTTCAGGAACCGATTTTGCCCGACTAGGAGCCGAAATGGCACCTTATCCTCGCCTGAAGCATTCGGCTCATCCGGGGCGGGTTCAGCTCCTTACACTTATAATGATCTAGATCATGTCCAATAGTGTTGATCGTCAATTTAGAAGCTCTATCATTGAAAATAAATGAATGGCAACGGAGCCTGTTTGCTACTAATAGCATTTTAGCTCAACTATATATATATATATATATATATATATATATATATATATATATATATATATATATATATATATATATATATTGTGGGGGGGGGATGGGGGGTGATATCCACATCCCACAAAATATTTGAAAAAAGAAACATAATCTAGAACATCTCTATACTTAAGCTGACTAGAAATAACCATAACTGACTCAACAACCTGACTCAAAATATAAGAAAAATACAAAGACATTCCAAAACTAGCCTAATAGTGCAAATTCGGATATCTAAACTGTCACACCCTGAGACCGCCTATTTGATCAGTTCGGATGCTCTAACAGATCCGCCAATCGGACATGACTTCTCTATACCCGAAAGGAATGGAACAATCATCTCAAGCAATACAATGAGTATAATGAGATACAATATCAGAGTAAAATTACTACTAAACTGAGCATTCAACCTTAAACATGGATACAACTGAATAAAATTGAAATACAATACCGGAATGAACATTTGTTATATAACAATTAGTTACAAAATTGTCTCTTATTTTTCCTCACCAAAATACAATGTTCACTCCAAAATACAAATGGGTATAATACCGCTAGACCCTCTAGGTCTCTATACTACTGGGCTCTTGCCCCTGTCGTGTGCCTCACTAGCTGTATTTAGATTTGTAAAAGTGGTAACCAACAGGGTGTGAGAACTACAAATAGTTTTCAGTGGGTTCATCCACCAAGAAACATACTGTCACGCCCCGGCGTCGAAACTGCGACCCGGGCTCGCCAACAGATCCGCCGCCCATACGAGAAGCCCCGTATAGACGAAGCGACTAACATGCAAAAGATCAACTACACTATACAGATATCAGAGCTGAAAAGTAAACTACTGAAATAAATATATACAACTCCTCAAATAGTACATGCCAGGTCCTTACAATACATAAGTCTCTCTAAAACTAAAACTCTCAAAATATAAAAAGTACATGATACAATCCCAAAATCACTGACAGTACTAGTACATCACCAAAAGGATACATCTACTCTCACTGGAAGAAGACTGGTAGGGATCTAGCTCGCGACTCCCTTACCTCGATCAGCAGGATCAGCAACTGGAGCGGCAGGAACTGGAGTAGAGGTCCCCGGGGAAAAATCACCACAGCGGGTGTGAGAACTACATCCCACAGTAGTTCTCAGTGGGTACCGTCAACAAGCCCGACGGTCTGCCCACTAAGTCTACTAGAGGCATAAAGTAACAAATGCAGTACTGAAAGAAATGGCTGGAAATAACTCTACAGCTATTATGCCTCTATCTAAATGCTCAAGGAGTGATACAGATGGAAACATGATGCATCTACTATCTCTCAATTACAATCACCCAATCTACACTGACTGCCACATATGGTCCAGTCAAACCTGCGCCTACCTACTGCCATTACATCCAAGGAGGACCGGACTTACGTAGGGCGTCCGTGACTGCCAAAACTGGCCCAGCCAGAGGGACTGCGTCGACAAGTCGCGATAGCAAGTAACAGGCCCAGCTCCGGAGCGGCACTCGAGGGGCGCGACCCCACCGAGGAAAGTATCCGCGCATCTCTGTCGAGCTCAATGCGGCTCATGCAGGCTATAGTCCAAATCCACGATCAACAAGATCGACAGTAACCAACAATACCAACTCTCACTCACATGCTGGAAAACCGTACAGCCGGGACCCACTGTCGACTCAAACGACTTCCAGAATAAAATACTGATCTAAACACTGCTACCAGACTCCACTCGGCCCCCAGGCGCGAGTGTAACATGCATCCCACAACAACCCGACTACTCGGCCCACTACCCGGGCGAGAAAACTCTAAGTCCAGGTGAAAGAATGAATATAAGTGTGGGAGTGTCTAAAGCATAAATAAACTAGCCCAAGTTGGAGTTTTCTACTAGTCTGGTTAAGCATGTAACATATGACGGGGTGCTAGGTCAAGTTCTAATGATAACAATAATTTAACATATTAGGGAGCAATAAATCAACACTGATCAACATAGCAACACAAGGAGTATCAATTTTCTCTTTCTAGCATGCTTCCTAATACATCTCAAAATCATGCATGTTCCCTACTCAATAGAGTTAATGAACTGTCCATCTGTTTTGAAGACGAAGCAACCCACCTGGAAGTGCAAATTGATCCAAAGTCCAAAAAGGCTGAAACTGATCGGGGACAATCTTCAGATTCCCACGATTCCAACAGGCCCAAAAACACCCAAAAACTCCTCCTGGGTACAAAGATATGGTCCAAACATTACAATCAACACAAAATTTCCAAGTTACAACTGCTGAAAAATCAGTCCTGAAGGTGCGCAAATACCATCTGTAATATAAACTCTAAAAATTCCAATAAAAATACGACGGTGATCCTCGCGAAGCGTAGATGTCAATCAAGTCCTTATACGCCGAAATCCGATACCCGAGTGCATAGATAAAAATCCAACAATGCGCTGCTGTCCAGGAAAACCACCAGCAAAACAGGGGCTTAAAGATGTACCAGAAACCCCTAAAAAAACTCAAATCTGGGAGAAGTGAAAAATACAAAAATCGTAGATTTACCTCTTATAAATCCGACGCCGTGAAAATAGTCCAAAAATTTCGTCGGAGTAGCTCTGTGGACCTCGTGGACCGAAACGCGACGGAAACGAGCCACCGAAAAAAGAACGTCGCACTGCGCTAACTCGCCGAAGAAGTCGATGCCGCGGCCTCCAAAAAATCCGAGACTCCTTCACGAGATGAAGAACAAGAAGATCAACAAAGTTGCTAGAGGACTCCAGAGGATTTGGGCTCGGGAAAAATCCCAAAACCGAAGAGGAAGAGGCCTATTTATAGGCTTTTCCCAAAAAAAAAAAGCCAATTGGGCTTTTGGGCCCAATCTTACGGGCGCCCGGGGGGTTTCGGCCTGCTACAGTGCCCGAACCCGCCCCGGCCCGGCCGACAAAATCGCGCCCGGAACGCCCTAAGGCCGCCACGTGTCCCCTCCGCGCCCCGCGCACACGCGCCCGCCAATCGCGGCGCGCCGCGTGGCCGCGCGGTCCACGGCGGGAACCGTGGGCCGCGGTTCACGGCGGGCCGCCCGGGTCACTGCGCCCGCCAATGAGCGGGCGACACGTGGCCTGGCGCGGTCCACCGTGCGCCGCGCCCGGCGCGGTTCGCGCGCTGTCGCGCGTGCGTTGACTCGCCAATCGGCGCGCGCCACGTGGCAGCTCCCTTCGTTGGCTGCTCCCGGTGCACGCTAAGTGGGCCCTAAACCGGCCCACTCGAGAAATCGGCCCGTTTGGCCCGTTTAGCCCGAAAATAGCCGATTTTCAACATTTTCGCGCGCTGAGTCCATTTTTGGCATCCGTTTGACGCACAACGGGCTCGATGCACCAATAATAGGTGTTTTCTCACTGCCGACCACCCAGACAGGTCGTACGGAAAAACTGGGACACCACACATACTCTACACCTCTTGGTTCAATGTAAGCATTAGTAGCAACATAAAAGGAAAAGCTGTAAATACTATACTAGTATGTTGATATAATAATCACTAGACTACTAGTTCATACTCAATATCATAATGCTACCATACTATGCCATACTAGGGCACTATACCATAACTCGGCTACTATGCCGCTTGTTGAGACCAAAATTTTTGCCACTTAAGAGAGCGACACGTAGCGTCCACCATCGGTTAAAGACATCAGCCGACGAGGTTTTAGTCAATAAAGAGGAACTCGCATCCTGATCTGGACCGATCTCAGTTGCGTAGAACACAGGACGTGACGAATGCCATCGGTTGAAGGCACCAGCCGATTGAAGAATCAGCCGATGAGAGGAGCCGTCAACAGGAGGATTATCGTCTCATCCAGGATCGTCTCTCGGCCGAAGGCAAACATCAGACCGCCTCAGTCAAGCGACAGAAGAGGAGAAGTCAAGGTCAACTCTCGGCTGCTTGAAGCCGTAGAAGGAAAGACCTTGGAAGAAATGAGGGCGAGATTTGGGCGTGAATCTCACAACGGACTCCGAAGCGGTAAGCGGCGTCCAGCATTGGAAAGCGCCGCGGATCACGCTTTGGCGCAATAATTAGGGGATGAACCTAGGCGGGAAACAACTACTATCCTAGTAAGGAGAATTGTTTCAAAAAGGAAGCAGTTGAGAATTTTCCGATAACTATCTCCAAATCACACTGATTATTCAAATCGGCGATTGTACACATGGTTCGGGAGTGTATAAATATCTGAACCATCGAAGAGAAAGGGGTCCTGCAACCTCGTAAGCTAGGACCACCCCCATGCTTTTTCATATCTTTCATATCTGTATTTACTGCTTTCCTAGATAAGTTTACCTGTCACGCCCCGAGTTTCGAAAAGCAGGTTTTTTTTTTTTTTTTTTTTTTGAAATTAGAGTTTAAAAGCCGTCAAGGGCATGAGCAGATCACCACATATATAAAAAATTTTCTATCCCCTTGGACAGAGCATTTCCTATACATGCACGGCAAGCACTTACAACAAATATCAGAGTAGTCTAAACTACGCATACAACTTTACAGTAATTATTACAACTTAATCATTTTACAATATTTCAAAATCATAAATGCGGAAGATAAACGGGTGACAGAAGGGTCAGCACTATCGTGACGGCCTCACCAACACGTCCCGGCATCCCAACACCCGACCGACCTGAATAATGGTCACCTGGGGGTGTGAGATACAGCATAAGTGTATCCCAGTGGGTACGACGGGCTGAGAAATAGCAAATTGTACCTACTGGCATACAATAATTAGCTGATAGTAAAAAATCAGTAAGGTAGGTAGAGACAATCAGATAACTGTAAACAAGGCTAAGCATGTATGGGTACAACAATACAGGGCTAAGCATGCTGAAATAAAGATCTAATCATGATACTAAGCATGTAAGAGTACATGTGCCAAAGCATGCAGAATAGATATATAATGAATGATATGTCAATGTACCCAACCGATGCTGCCGTTTTGGTCGCTGGACCTCAAGCGAAGATATCATAGCAGAACCAACCACATGTTGTCGTTTTGGTCGTTGGACCTCAGGCGATGATATTATTGCAGAACCAACCACAACCATACTGGATTCACCTGACCGAACTGACAGCAACCCCGTACCAATGATATAGCCGAGGGGTTTCCCGTATCCAAAGGTACAGCCGAGAGTTTCCCCATATCCCACAGCACAGCCGAAGGGCTCCCCGTACCCAATAGTACGCAAAAGGGGCAGCTCATGGGTCACATGGACCCTCTACCGATAAAGAACACCATGATGGTGGCCAAACCATCGGTGTACGCGAGAGAACAGCAGGTGCATGACGACGATGATGTTGATGCTCCAAGCTCACGGTCCACCAACCGGGTAGTCGGCACTAAGCCGGAAATCCCATCAGGGATGCAAGTATCTCAAACCTATGCAGTACTGAATGCAAGAAGTACTAGTTATTTGAAAAAGCGAATGACGAATCACACATGGCATATGTCCAGATATAAGCAAGGTATACTAAAAAGCATGATGAATATCCAGGTATAATCTGATAGCTACCTAATGACCAATCAAGCATGGCAAATGTCCAGACGCAACGAATATATTAAAAGCATGGTACTAATATAAATTGGAAATAAACA
Organism: Tillandsia fasciculata; assembly: GCA_029168755.2. Classification (NCBI taxonomy): domain Eukaryota; kingdom Viridiplantae; phylum Streptophyta; class Magnoliopsida; order Poales; family Bromeliaceae; genus Tillandsia; species Tillandsia fasciculata. The sequence goes on from CM054948.1 coordinate 13,453,750, forward strand.
ATCAATGGCAAAGGCTCAGGATAGAATCTAGGCTATCATGAAACACAGGGGTCCGACCAATTAAGGTACCCCAGAGGGCCGAAGTGATAAAATCCGGACCGAAGAAAATCCACCTCAATATAGGCGGTCCAACGACTTCACTAGAAGGCTCGTGGGCCGGAGTCAGACTGCAGAGACCTGGATCATGAACACAGATCAGGGACGGACTCACACATACCCAATCCACAGACTAACCTTGCACAGAAAGCTTAAACATGAATCTTTTCCAGATTCTCGTAAAGCGTCGAAAATTTGCCGATCGGTCAACTTTGACCCGATCAGCGCCTATGGATTTTCGAATTTAGCGAAACTTGACGTGCGGCCCCGAAATGCTTCACTGAAAACGTTTGGGCAATAACATACCGCTGGGTGCATCTCTAAGCTAGACCGGTGCCAAAATTACTAAAATACCCTCGGAAACCTCCTTTTAGTTTTCGGGAGTTGTTAGCAAAAACCCATGGCTGCTGGATCCTCCAAGACTATGCTGGAAACATCATACAACAAGGCGTAATCGCCGCAATTTCTTGAATTGCGTGATTAACGCCGGGTTGCCGTTAAACCGGCGATTTTGCCGATTTACGGTCCGATAACTGATTCTCGCTGAACAAAATCCATCGGATCTCCAACGAAAAGCTTAGAGATCATGGGAACACAACCCAAAATAGCATGTGAGGTAACAATTGCGAATAGGCCCCCAAGGTTTGCTAAAATTGCATAAATACATGTATTTTGAGGCCTTTTAAGCTCGTATAAATTTTCAAAGTATTTTCAAATTAAACCAAGGCCACCAGTAGGTGGGCCTCGACATTCTAAATGCCGTGCTCACCATTTGGTAGCAGCACGAGACCCGAGGACAACTTCGGGTAAACCTTTCCTTAAGCTACAAGGTTCAACTTGCAAATTTAACCTAACCACTTGATCAATTGCCCAACTAAGGTGAGCATCATGCTCAGGAGGTTGAAGAAACACAGAGGCTCACTCTTGCGAAGTTGCGAAGCTGCTGGAACAGCTTAAGGGCCAATAATGCTTCATTCAAGGCTTGACACACATGCACCACCAATCATATCAGTCATCCTTTGATCTGAGGTGAGCATCCAGCTTAGGGGATGGAGTAGGTGCTAGGGCTCACTGTTGCAAAGCAAAATTGCTGCTGGAACAGCTTAAGGACCAACTTAACTCCGTGTAGGGCTTAGCATGCTAGATCCACCAATCCACCTAGCCACAGTTCCATTTATGGTGAGCATCAAGCTCCTGTGGCTGAGTGGAGATGAGGGCTCACTAGTGGGAGGCTGCTGGATGGCCGGAGAACTTGTCGGAGCAACCTCGGCCAACCCACCATTACCAAGAGCTTGACCATGGCCAACTCAATAGAACAACAGTCCTGGAGCAAAACTAAGGCAAGCATGGGCTTCCCTCACTTGCGGGAACTGCCAGGAGCAGAGCCGGGTTGAGCACCGGCGCGCGGAGGCGGCAGATAGCCGGAGATAGGCCATGCGGCCAACTTGGGCAGCAAGCATGGTTCACTAAAAACCAGGGGCTTTTGGGTGCAACCAACAACACCATCGACTTCCGTACATCATTTGGCGAAGGACTGGGCATCTCGCCGCCGACAGAGGGCGGCAGATAGCCGGCCGCCATTGTTGCGGCCATCCAAGCTTCAACAATGGCGAAGCTTCAACCCGAGGGTCAAGCTTGCATGCAAGGGCACCAACAGGTCCTTCTTGACCATGTGGAGTCATCCGTCGTCACCACCGGCATCGGGGAGCAGCGGAGGCGCCGGAGCAAGAAGTTCGGCCAAGCCTTCTTCTTCCCGAAACTAGGGCATGCTGCCATGGCCTCCACAATGTATCAAACTTCCTCAAATTTGGTGAGAGGCTTGAACATGTCCAGCAGAAGAAGCTGGGCATCTTTGTTCCCGGGAAAAACTGTCGAGGGCGGCGGTTGCTTGAGGCGGAGCAAAATACAGTTTTTCGGCGGTGCAACTCCACCACCGGCCAACCAGCGATTTACCGACTTCGGGGCTGGGCTGGGAAACTCCCCAGGACCCAAGGAACCTACTTCTACAGGTCTCATGCCAAGAAACCGAGAGGAAAAGAAAACCTCACCTTGGCCGGAGTTGGAGAAGAAGGAAGAAGTCGGATCTTCCTTTCCCCGTGCCGTGCGGCCACCGCGAGCTTCGGGCTTCCTCGGGCGCACTACCAGGAGGTAGCAATGGATCTCAGTGAGCTCTGGGAGAATGTGGAGAGAGTTTGGTGATTGCTTTACTTCTCCAACTCGAGCCAACTAGCTTAAGCATGGAAGCTCGGTTTTACCCGCAACTCGAGGCATGGGGAGGTGCTGCGATGCTTGGGGAACACAAAAGGGAGTAATGGGGAGGCATCCCACTCTGTGCCAAGCTCTAAATATCCAGCACAAGCTCCCAAGGGTCATTTGCACTTATTACACATAAAAATGAATTTCTTTGCAATTTGGTCCTTGCACAAAGCATTCCCGACCATGCAGTCCCTACTGTAGGTCACAAATGCACCTAGGTCCCTCACCAATAAGTCCTGGACCATTTGGTCCATAAAATATTAGGGTTTTATTGGAAAACCCCCCTCATTTTACTATTTTTTAGGTTTTTCGAGGCATTAGAGTGGTCAAAATAGAAAACGGACTTTCCCACGACGTCCGGTTCGACGAAACCTATCGAGTAGCGATTTTGGTTTCTTGAGTTTGCGCCCTGATAAATTCTCGATCCATTAAAGTGCATTTAACTATTTAGCACGTTTTTTGATGCCCTAGGCTCGTCAAACATAAAAACAGACTGCGCCATTGATCTCATAATAGTAAAACCGTTCAAATAGAGTATTTGGATCGTCTGATTCGAACTCCAAACGGTCGATTGGCCGACATTGGCCGTGGGGAATTAAATCAGGGATTACCATTTACGACTTAAGTCGTGGCCCCGCCTTGATTTTTCGCTGTTTTCGAGACGATCGGCCCGTCAAATTGAAAATCGATTCACGTCATTTTTAATCAATTCGACGAGACGGATCTACTAACAATTTTAGTTTTTCGAGTTTGGGCCGGGATCTATAAATTGGGAGGCAGTTTTCCCAAAAACTGTTTAAATTTGCACTTTTTGACTTATAAAATATCCCATAAAATATATTTAAATTCAAATTTCAGTTTTTAAAATTCACGATTACTACATTACCGCATTTTCTAGAAGTAGATTACTTATAATTTCTATCCCTATTCTCCTCCGTATATCCCCTTTCTAAGCAATACAATTTCTAACCGGCTCCTTAGCCGTGTCAATTATTTGTCTCTAGGACACTATACCATAATCACTACACTACTAGTCCATACTCAATGCCATAATGCTACCATACTATGCCATACTAGGACACTATACCATAACTCGGCTACTATGCCGCTTGTTGAGACCAGAATTTTTGCCACTTAAGGGAGCGACACTTGGCATCCACCATCGGTTAAAGACATCAGATGACGGGGTTTGAGTCAACAAAGAGGAACTCGCGTCCTAATCCAGACCGATCGCAGTCGTGTAAGAACACAGGACGTGATGAATGCCATCGGTTGAAGGCACCATGTCACGCCCCGGGGTCGAAACTGCGACCCGGGCTCGCCAACAGATCCGCCACCTATGCCAAAACCCGCATAGGCGAAGCGTCTAACCTGCATCAGATAGTACTATAGCTACACAAATATCAGAGCTGAAATAAAATGCTGTAAAATAAAATCCAATTACTATACATCATGAAATAGAGTACAATATCCATTCCCTCAAATACAGATAATCATCATACGATGTCCTCAGTACAGCATCTCTCGACTATAAAAGGAGATAAACTAAAACTATAGTACATCAGTCTCTCCAAATACAAAAGATCTCTCTCCTCCAGATAAACAGTAAAAGCCAGCCAACAGCTACGAGGAATCTCCAACCAGGGGATACAGCTACACTCCTCGGGTGGTAACGATCTAGCTCGTGACTCCCTCGCCCCGAACAACGACCGAAGATCAGCAACTCCAAAGAGGACTCTGCAAAACAGGGGGGAAAAAAGAAGAGGAAACAACAGTGGGGGTGAGAACCACTAGTAAACCAGTAGCCTCCCCCTGTGGGTAAAGCCTCAAGCTCCGGCGTACCCACTAAGTCTACTAGAGGCAAGAAAAGGAACAAGTAGTAAAACTGTAAACAGAACTACTGAATAAAAGGGGAAACCACAATAAGTATGCCTCTAAATGCAATACCGAAGGAAATGACGGTATGAATGCATCAGGAAACAATATCTGGCTAAATAGACCCAATCTAGTGCCACCAGTAAAACTGGTACTGCCTGCTCTGTCATCACTCACAACTCACCAACTGTGTCATCACTCACAACTCACCAACTGACCGGCACCGTCACGGTCAAAAGCCTACTCCGGAGTGGCACTCGAGGGGAGCGACCCACACGAGTAAAGTATCGCTGTATCAAGCATCTCTGTAACCACTGTCTCATAATAGCAGGACTGGATCATGACTATGATCAAAGTGGAAAACTCCGTCCACTAATGAAACCCCGACCTGATGCAATAGTACTCAAAAGTGGGAAATACCATCCACTAGAGAACTCTGATACCCAATCTGATGCAATAGTAAACATCCGGTCAACCGCCCACAGTCCGCGGTCACCGCAATAACCCCCAACCCACAATTGGGTACAATAATCAAGATCCGGTCAACCGCCTACTGTCCGCGGTTGCCGCAATAACCCATAATCCAACATCAAGTACACCCTGTCACTGACCCGCAGGTCCCGGCTACACTATCCCAAACCTCTGCTCGAACTCGAGCAACATGACTCAAAAGTCCAAATGAAAAGGAGAAAGAAAGCAATCATGGTTTCTCCTAAGTCAAATCCCAATATGATAGTGTAGCAATAAAATAGTGGCCTATCTAGATGTCCAAATAAGCATGCAAAAGTCCTCAGGCAATATGAAATGGAGAATAGCAAATAACAGTTTTGCAGGTGTAACAAATAATAAATCCACATAAATATGTCCATCATACTAACATCATCGGTCAACTACACATGTAAATAATCCCTGATCCATAATAAATCTCACAGTGGCACCCGCACATTGATGTGTCATTATGTCCTGACAATTAATCATTTAATCCATTTCCATAAATCTAGGTGCTAGTGTAGCATATTAATCATCACTAATAAATTATTCCAATGATCATGTTCCAACAGAAATATTATTCCCATAATGTCCCCAACATGCTATATTCACAAAATTAATCTCAGATGATAGGCTCACATTTATATCAGGCAATCATGCATATAATCAATCAATATGCTCAAAAGTGGGGTTCTCTAATAAACTTAGTGAGTAAGTCAGAAGTAGAGGCATGCAACAACCACCCACCTGAAGCGCTAACTGTCCGGATCCGTACAGCTGAAAATACCAAAAACTCCAATCCTGCGCTCCAACAAGAACAGTACACCCGAAACACTCCTGGCACAACACAAAGTCCACTAAATACACTTAGGCTCCCAAATAGTGCTCTTACAAAAACATACAACAACAGTCCCAGAACTGTTAAATTATCACCTGCAGGAAGTGCCCAGAAAATTCCCAGAAAAATATCACGGCGATCCTCGCGTCGATAGCTTCGAAACGGTACCTTGCACGCCCAAATCCGAGTTCGGTAAGTCAAGTTATAAATTCGGCAAGGTGGTAATCCAAACATCAAACTGTAAAGAAAAACTGCACACTGTACACTGAGAAAACAGTAATTTTCACCTCGAAATAAATCTCCAAAATCCCAAGAAAAATACGAGCGTGTTCCTTGCGAAAGTAGATCAAAATCGACTCTTGAATCGCCTCGATCCGATATTCCTACGCCGAGAAATAAATCGGCGAAGGTACCGCTGTCCAACTCCCAACAGCAAAAGAGGGGGTCAAAGATGTCTCGGGAAACGTGCCAAAAGTGCGAAACAGAGCGAAGCGATCAACACGAAAATCGAAGCCTTACCTCTTAGGAACACGCTGTCGAAGAAATCATCCAAAACTCCTCCTGGTTTGCTCACAGTGAATTTTTGAATGATCTGCGACGGTAATGGGCCGAAATGGGGGAAAACCGAGGCGAACTGTAAAAATGATATCGCCGTTGCCGAGCTTCCAGACATTCTGAAATCCACCACGAGATCAAGGGCACCAAGGGGAACAACTTTCATATACAACTCTCCCTCTCATTCTGTCTCTACAGCTCGGGAAAAGAAGAAAAGGAGGGGATGGGCTGCTTTATATAGGCCCAAAAACAATTCCAAAATGCCATGGTGTCCCCGGTTTCGGGCGCCCGAATCTTTCGGGCCTCGAAACCGGGCCCGCACAGTACTCGGCCCACGGCCCGGCCCACGGTCCGCACCCGCACAGCGGATCCTGGCCGGACCGCGGGGCCGTCCGACCCGGCCCATGGCGCGCCGCGTGTCCCCAACAGGGACAGGGACCCGGATCCGCCCATCCTCCTCGCGCCGCGTGGCCCTCCCTCGGTCAACGCAGCCGCTGGCGCCAGCCAATGGCTGGCCGCCACGTGGCGCACCGCGTGCGCCACGTCGTGTGCCGTGGCCGCCACGCCAGCTGCCGCCCCCTGCCACGCCTGCACGCCGGCCCGCCACGCCGCCTGCACGCGCACAGTGACGCGCCCAATCCCGCGCGCCACGTGTCCAGGCCACACGTTCGCTACACCCGGTGCACACAACCTCAAACACCGAACCAATGCACATCTGCCACGTGTCCCAATCCGGTCCACCGTACACCGCGCACCGCCCGCGCCTGCCGCGCACAGTGGCGCGCCCAATCCCCGCGCGCCACGTGTCAAACCTCTCGCTCACTGCACCCGGTGCACCCGACTTCATGCACCGAACCAATAGAAGATGCCACGTGTTTTCCCGCCCAGTCCACCGTGCACCGCACAACTCCGTAGACCGGGACCAGTGAACCACCCAATCCAGACATGCCACGTGGCACCCCGCTCTGGTGCACGCCTGCGCGTGGACCGCGCGCCTGCCCGCGCCCCTGCCCGCGCGCTGCGCGCTGCCCGCCGCCGCGCTGCCGCCTGCCCGAGGGCCGCGCCGCCGCCCTCCGCCGCTGCCCGCCGCCGCCGGCGATCGCCGGAATCACTGTTCCGGCGGTGAACAGTAACCCGAGCCCAAAAACATCAAGTGGGTAGTCCATTTTGACCGTTTTCGCGCGCTGAATCCGAATTTGACGTCCGTTTCGCCAAATTCCAACTCTAAAAATTGCCGAAGGCACCCGGAAATGCGTTCTTAGTCCAAACTTCGTGCGGAGCCCAATTTAAATATCCGATTCGCGCGAAACCACTTCTAAACCCTCCACGGGGTCCTCCGATCACTCACATGATCCATTTGGGCCCGAAGTCCAACTCTTGTGCCCAATTATGCCCCAAACACCTCCAACACACCATGTAGGCCTCCAACAGCCACCCCAACGCACTGTAGCAGCTCTGCGGAGATCCGGGTCATCACATCCTCCCCCACTAAAAGAAAGTTTCGTCCTCGAAACTAAAGTCGTTCCTCAACACGGAATCTCAACCAAATAAAGGGGGTAAACATCCAATCATCCACCACTCAAGCTCCCAAGGCTGACAAGTACCTCCTCCAAAGGCGCGATGCGGTCCTCGGGTCTCCAACTAGAACAAAATAAAGGCGGGCACTCCAGAAAAACCGTACCAACTCAACCAAGTACAGCTGGGCTAACCGCTCGAGCTACCAAGTAATCTGCATCGGTACAAGCCTCCGCTCTTCCCAGGGCCTCAGATGATCCAACCACAAGTCCATCGGCACACAAGCTCGATCCAAGTACCTCTGTACTCCCGAGGCATCCGATATAAGTCCTCCAACTGATCACGTAAACTCTGATCTCTAATCCAAAAACCATCAGGGTGTAGAAACACCTCCCCAACTCTCGGGCATCAGCACACACTATAAGCAGTCGAGAGAACCAGATCGCAAATCAATCTTCGAGAAGATCCAGTACCCTTGCAGCTGGTAAATCCAATCCTCCAGGCTCGAAAAGGGTACCTGCTCCAGACGATCACTTCATCAAATTCCGGGAGTTGTGCCCTCAACTCCCAAACCAGTGACATGCTAGGCAACTCCGAAAGGAAAGGAGCCCTAACAGGAGGAGGGGTCCTCGCCCGGTCGCTCCCAAATCTTGACCATCCGAGCGAACCATTCAGCCGCGGTCTATCATCCAAAGAGTCCTCAGTGACCCACCATACGCCACGTTTGCCTCGACAGTCCACACAGCGCCAGCTGCGGAGTCAACAAACTCAACCCCAAATAGCTCTCCTGCTCCGGGTATCCGCCACCACAGTGGCCCTATCAGGGTGATATTGGATGCTTGCCACAAATCCAACTGTAACTTCATAGCTACTATGGGAGGTATCACAGTATATCACAATTCCATCTCCCAACACTGGCGATGCTGAAATCAGGGCTGGTATCAATCTCATCACCAATTCGTCAAGCTCTGCTGGCACTATCCGGCTCACAAGCTCCTCACCTCAACAAATAACTGCCGGTCTCAGCCATTCTCGCATAGCATCCATTTTGGCCGGACTTCCACCACCGCCTCTTATGGCTAGACTAAGTGATCCAAGAAGATATGCTCTCGAAGCTAAAACTCGTGCCACAACAACTTGGCATACAGCTTCTTCCTCACAGACCTTGTTACACCATCTACGAGTACTCCACCAGCTCTAAACCATACAGAGATGGGGTAAAATCAAAATATCCCGGAAGAATATCTCAAATAATTCTTCCAAGTGCAGCAAGAATACACAATTCCTCAGATCTCAAAGACGACAGGGCATTAGTCATTCCATTTGTCCTTACTGCACTCACAATGCCCCTACCGGGTCCAGAACACCATCTTGGCGGGATACACAACTGTATGATCCCAAGAAGATACCTGCATCCGAAGCAGACCACTGCCGGGGTATAACTCCATCAAAAGGTCCTAAATAACATCCAGACCTGCCTGCGGTCACCCCACACAAGGACCCTCACTGTCCTGTGCCAACGACGTGGCACTAGATCGAACAGACCCCCGATCCATCAGCTCCTGCGACTGCGCCATCAGCTCTGTCAGCTCTACAGGTGATATCCAATGAGGTGCTATCGGGGTTGGCGTGGTTCCCTGAACCACGTCAACCGCAATCTCAATCTCCCTAATCGACGGCATCATTATCAGCTCCGGTGGAATCACACCCGGGATCTCACGATAACAGGAATATCCTCGCGTCCCGGTGCCGCCGTTGGCACCTCTCGCATTGTCGCTACAACTTGTGTGCTCTGACTGTCTCAAAGAACAAGTCTCTAATGTCTGCCTTGCAGAAAATCATAACCTTCTCTCCCCGCAGTCATACACCATGTGGCACTGTGCCAACCAATCCCACGCACTGGGTCAAACACTGACCAGGTACAAATACCAATAAGTCTGCCGATACCACTCGGGGTCTCAACTGCACTGGACATGATCCACAACCTCCTCCACATGCACCATCCCAACAGAAACCTGTACCTCTAGTGCATGTGGTAACAACTCTGCCTCTAGTCCATGCAGGAAGGCAACATGCTCTAACTCCGACTGCGGTGATGAAATCACACCTGCGACGACCCGATCCACTGCCTTGGTGTCCTCCACCCAGGCAGCACAGTCTCAACCACTCAATGTAGGTGGTCGTCACTTAATCTGCCTGAAAATCAAGACTATCCACAAAAGGAGCGCAATTCTCCGCCTTGCTCACACTGAAGTAAGGAATAAAGCCCTTCGCAGACAACAATCCACGCTACCGCTGCGCCACTCTGATGACGATGCTGATGCTGCCACCGGGATCCACCTGACCTCTGACATCTCAGAAAATCCATCATTGCTATCGTCATATGACAAAACACAATTAATTCCTGCAATTCCTCATTCAATTATCCTTACTCAGCTCACCCCTCAAGCGTATCCATTGTACCCCAAACACGAATGTTATCCATCACAAAGGATAACCTCCCTTTGGGTAAGCTTTACATAATCCGTCCACAAGGATGTCCACCATCCAGGAAAGGAACACGAAAGTGCCTCGGCCAGCCGATCTGTCCCCCAACACTTAGCGCCAAGCGCCTCTATCCAGAACTCGCCTCTGGCGGCAGATCCTTATCCAAAGGAACTGCAACAGTACACTCCATACACAATGCCTACTCCATCGAGGCATCCAAAATCCAAAATCCAAAGCAGAGGGACCAGATAAACTGAAAGGTATCCTGGCGCAATCCACTCCCAATCACACACATCCTACGCGCTTCGTCCCTCGAAACCTGGAGCGTACAGTTCAACAACTGCCTCAACTCTCTAGCACAGGGAGACCCTCAATTGATCACTCCATCACCACCAACCACGATTTTGCCTCCAAAGGCTCCAACTCAATCCATAAATCAGGTGGTTCATCTGCCAAAACTGGCTCCATCGATCAATGATGTCCCACAACTCATCCACTATCAACAATCCACCCCGCCTCGGTGCCGCAACACAAAACATTGGCACGGAGGGGCCACTCGCTCCATCGGCGCCTCAGAAATCACTGCCGCTGAGGATACTGTAACCAGGTGGTCTCAGGGAAAAACACTGTCGGGCTGCCCACTGCTCCGACAACTGTGTCACCCCGACCAGCGGCTCACTCTGCCGCTGGTATACTTCAGACAATCCTGCCATCGGGGCCTGAAGCTCTCTAACCTCAATCCGGATATCCGGCCCCAAAACAATCTGCTCAAACTCCACCGCTGCGACAAGTGCACACCAATCCGCACAACGCGTCGGGGAGACACCGCTCACCACGACCAACTGCACCACAGCACAAAACAAAACTCGACCCAATCCGGCGAGAGTCTAGAGCATGTCAACCGTTCCGCCGCATTATGTTGTCTGCAGCCAACATAATTGCTTAGGAGAATAAACATGCCAATCACCCATCCCATCCCTCGGGAGAGGTATAAAACTCAATCAGGACTCTCGCAAAACTCACGACTCTCTCGAAGTCATCCTAGGGTCCAACCATAAGCCTAGGGTTTCTACAGTCCCAATTGACCTATCCCTAAGCTCTGATACCAACTTAATCTGTCACGCCCCGGGGTCGAAACTGCGACCCGGGCTCGCCAACAGATCCGCCACCTATGCCAAAACCCGCATAGGCGAAGCGTCTAACCTGCAAAAGATAGTACTATAGCTACACAAATATCAGAGCTGAAATAAAATGCTGTAAAATAAAATCCAATTACTATACATCATGAAATAGAGTACAATATCCATTCCCTCAAATACAGATAATCATCATACAATGTCCTCAGTACAGCATCTCTCGACTATAAAAGGAGATAAACTAAAACTATAGTACATCAGTCTCTCCAAATACAAAAGATCTCTCTCCTCCAGATAAACAGTAAAAGCCAGCCAACAGCTACGAGGAATCTCCAACCAGGGGATACAGCTACACTCCTCGGGTGGTAACGATCTAGCTCGTGACTCCCTCGCCCCGAACAACGACCGAAGATCAGCAACTCCAAAGAGGACTCTGCAAAACAGGGGGGAGAAAAGAAGAGGAAACAACAGTGGGGGTGAGAACCACTAGTAAACCAGTAGCCTCCCCCTGTGGGTAAAGCCTCAAGCTCCGGCGTACCCACTAAGTCTACTAGAGGCAAGAAAAGGGCAAGTAGTAAAGCTGTAAACAGAACTACTGAATAAAAGGGGAAACCACAACAAGTATGCCTCTAAATGCAATACCGAAGGAAATGACGGTATGAATGCATCAGGAAACAATATCTGGCTAAATAGACCCAATCTAGTGCCACCAGTAAAACTGGTACTGCCTGCTCTGTCATCACTCACAACTCACCAACTGTGTCATCACTCACAACTCACCAACTGACCGGCACCGTCACGGTCAAAAGCCTACTCCGGAGTGGCACTCGAGGGGAGCGACCCACACGAGTAAAGTATCACTGTATCAAGCATCTCTGTAACCACTGTCTCATAATAGCAGGACTGGATCATGACTATGATCAAAGTGGGAAACTCCGTCCACTAATGAAACCCCGACCTGATGCAATAGTACTCAAAAGTGGGAAATACCATCCACTAGAGAACTCTGATACCCAATCTGATGCAATAGTAAACATCCGGTCAACCGCCCACAGTCCGCGGTCACCGCAATAACCCCCAACCCACAATTGGGTACAATAATCAAGATCCGGTCAACCGCCTACTGTCCGCGGTTGCCGCAATAACCCACAATCCAACATCAAGTACACCCTGTCACTGACCCGCAGGTCCCGGCTACACTATCCCAAAACCTATGCTCGAACTCGAGCAACATGACTCAAAAGTCCAAATAAAAAGAAGAAAGAATGCAATCATGGTTTCTCCTAAGTCAAATCCCAATATGATAGTGTAGCAATAAAATAGTGGCCTATCTAGATGTCCAAATAAGCATGCAAAAGTCCTCAGGCAATATGAAATGGAGAATAGCAAATAACAGTTTTGCAGGTGTAACAAATAATAAATCCACATAAATATGTCCATCATACTAACATCATCGGTCAACTACACATGTAAATAATCCCTGATCCATAATAAATCTCACAGTGGCACCCGCACATTGATGTGTCATTATGTCCTGACAATTAATCATTTAATCCATTTCCATAAATCTAGGTGCTAGTGTAGCATATTAATCATCACTAATAAATTATTCCAATGATCATGTTCCAACAGAAATATTATTCCCATAATGTCCCCAACATGCTATATTCACAAAATTAATCTCAGATGATAGGCTCACATTTATATCAGGCAATCATGCATAATAATCAATCAATATGCTCAAAAGTGGGGTTCTCTAATAAACTTAGTGAGTAAGTCAGAAGTAGAGGCATGCAACAACCACCCACCTGAAGCGCTAACTGTCCGGGTCCGTACAGCTGAAAATACCAAAAACTCCAATCCTGCGCTCCAACAAGAACAGTACACCCGAAACACTCCTGGCACAACACAAAGTCCACTAAATACACTTAGGCTCCCAAATAGTGCTCTTACAAAAACATACAACAACAGTCCCAGAACTGTTAAATTATCACCTGCAGGAAGTGCCCAGAAAATTCCCAGAAAAATATCACGGCGATCCTCGCGTCGATAGCTTCGAAACGGTACCTTGCACGCCCAAATCCGAGTTCGGTAAGTCAAGTTATAAATTCGGCAAGGTGGTAATCCAAACATCAAACTGTAAAGAAAAACTGCACACTGTACACTGAGAAAACAGTAATTTTCACCTCGAAATAAATCTCAGAAAATTCCAAGAAAAATACGAGCGCGTTCCTTGCGAAAAGTAGCCCAAAATCGACTCTTGAATCGCCTCAATCCGATATTCCTACGCCGAGAAACAATCCGTCGAAGGTACCGCTGTCCAAACTCCCAACAGCAAAAGAGGGGGTCAAAGATGTCTCGGGAAACGTGCCAAAAGTGCGAAACAGAGCGAAGCGATCAACACGAAAATCGAAGCCTTACCTCTTAGGAACACGCTGTCGAAGAAATCATCCAAAAACTCCTCCTGGTTTGCCCACAGTGAATTTTTGAATGATCTGCGACGGTAATGGGCCGAAATGGGGGAAAACCGAGGCGAACTGTAAAAATGTTATCGCCGTTGCCGAGCTTCCAGACATTCTGAGAATCCACCACGAGATCAAGGGCACCAAGGGGAACAACTTTCATATACAACTCTCCCTCTCATTCTGTCTCTACAGCTCGGGAAAAGGAAGAAAAGGGAGGGGGATGGGCTGCTTTATATAGGCCCAAAAACAATTACCAAAATGACCATGGTGTCCCCGGTTTCGGGCGCCCGAATCTTTCGGGCCCCGAAACCGGGCCCGCACAGTACTCGGCCCACGGCCCGGCCCACGGTCCGCACCCGCACAGCGGATCCTGGCCGGACCGCAGGGCCGTCCGACCCGGCCCATGGCGCGCCGCGTGTCCCCGAACAGGGGACAGCGGATCCGCCCATCCTCCTCGCGCCGCGTGGCCCTCCCTCGGTCAACGCAGCCGCTGGCACCAGCCAATGGCTGGCCGCCACGTGGCGCACGCGTGCGCCACGTCGTGCCGTGGCCGCCACGCCAGCTGCCGCCGCCTGCCACGCCTGCACGCCGGCCGCCCACGCCACCTGCACGGGCACAGTGACGCGCCCAATCCACGCGCGCCACGTGTCCCGGCCACACGTTCGCTACACCCGGTGCACACAACCTCAAAAACCGAACCAATGCACATCTGCCACGTGTCCCAATCCGGTCCACCGTACACCGCGCACCGCCCGCGCCTGCCGCGCACAGTGGCGCGCCCAATCCCCGCGCGCCACGTGTCAAACCTCTCGCTCACTGCACCCGGTGCACCCGACTTCATGCACCGAACCAATAGAATGATGCCACGTGTTTTCCCGCCCAGTCCACTGTGCACCGCACAACTCCGTAGACCGGGACCAGAGAACCACCCAATCCAGACATGCCACGTGGCACCCCGCTCTGGTGCACGCCTGCGCGTGGACCGCGCGCCTGCCCGCGCGCTGCGCGCTGCCCGCCGCCGCGCTGCCGCCTGCCCCAGGCCGCGCCGCCGCCCTCCGCCGCTGCCCGCCGCCGCCGCCGCCGCCGGCGATCGCCGGAATCACTGTTCCGGCGGTGAACAGTAACCCGAGCACAAAAACATCAAGTGGGTAGTCCATTTTCACCGTTTTCGCGCGCTGAATCCGAATTTGACGTCCGTTTCGCCAAATTCCAACTCTAAAAATTATCGAAGGCACCCGGAAATGCGTTCTTAGTCCAAACTTCGTGCGGAGCCCAATTTAAATATCCGATTCGCGCGAAACCACTTCTAAACCCTCCACGGGGTCCTCCGATCACTCACATGATCCATTTGGGCCCGAAGTCCAACTCTTGTGCCCAATTATGCCCCAAACACCTCCATCACACCATGTAGGCCTCCAACAGCCACCCCAACGCACTGTAGCAGCTCTGCGGAGATCCGGGTCATCACACACCAGCCGATTGGAGAATCAGCCGATAAGAGGAGCGGTCAATAGGAGGATTATCGTCTCATCCAGGACCGTCTCTCGGCCGAAGGCAAACATCAGACCGCCTCAGTCAAGCGACGAAAGAGGCGAAGTCAAGGTCAACCCTCGGCTACTTGAAGCCGTAGAAGAAAAAACCTTGGAAGGAATGAGGGCGAGATTTGGGCGCGAATCTCGTAACGGACTCCAAAGCGGCAAGCGGCGTCCAGCATTGGAAAGCGCCGCGGATCACGCTTAGGCGCAATGATTAGGGAATGAACCTAGGCGGGAAATGACTACTATCCTAGTAAGGAGAATTGTTTCAAAAAGGAAGTAGTTGAGAATTTTCCGATAACTCTCCCCAAATCACGTCGATTATTCAAATTGGCGATTGTACACATGGTTCGGGAGTGTATAAACACCCGAACCATCGAAGAGAAAGGGGTCTTACAACCTCGTAAGCCAGGACCACCCCCCTGCTTTTTCATATCTTTTATTTCTGCATTTACTGCTTTCCTAGATAAGTTTACTGCATTTTCTAGGAGTAGATTACTTGTAATTTCTATCCCTATCCTCCTCCTTGTATCCCCTTTCTAAGTAATACAATTCCTAATCGGCTCCTTAGCCATGTCAATTATTTATCTCTATTCTCTGAGCCGGCTACTCTAGGCCGGACTCTGCTTCTCTCCACCTCCATACCCCATTTCGGCCAATTTAAGCCGGACGTTCGCGAGAGTTACTGTGAAGAACCCGGCGGAGCGGATCCCTCCTCGGCCCGATCGCTTGATCTATTGGCACGCTGCGCATCACACTTAGAGGATCAAACGAACACCCCAGGGCCGATCGACAACTGACATTTTCGGCCCCAACACCGCTATACAAGAGTTACATCTAACCCAACCGCATCCGGTCATTTTAATCATATTATTATTTAGATTATATAATTGTTCTTCGTAGAGAGCCGGCTTATACGCAGAACCCTTTATATTAGGCAATTGCTTTGACCCTTTTAGAGCCATCTTTCATTTTCTCTTACTATTAGCCTTTCGAAAGTACCTCGTCCGATGGGCCCGTGCCCTAGAAGTCATACTCCCAATTAAAGAGTCTCAACTTCGAAGGCGTCATTTGTAATATATTTTATCTTTAAACCTTTCGAAAGTATCTCGCCTAAAGGGGCCTATGCACGGGGAGTCGGCATCAGCTTAAACCTTCCAAATTACGAGTCCCAAATCCGAAGGTGTCATTTTCATTCTCTTTTACTTTCCTCTTTTACCCTAGGTTATTAACTCTATGATAGCTAGGATACCCCCAGGACACCACTTTAGGTTATAGTTCTTTTATTTACTCAACTTGCACATTCGACCCTAAGTTCCTTACTCTAGGGTTATAAGACGTTCCATAGATATCAACAATCCTCCACCTTTGTATCCTCTTGCAAGAACTTGGGTTTGATCCACTATTTCTTCAAGAAGATTCCTAAAAAGGGGATAAAAACTCATAAGAGATCAATAGGTCTCTTCTAAAACCATAAAATTCAAAATTGATAAAACTCTATAAGTTTACCTCATATTTTTGCCCAAAACGTGGAGAAGAAGCCTCCTTCTAACTCCAAGAACCTCATTTGGAAGCCTTCTTCAAGTCTCTTGCCTCCCAAGAGATCAATCTCTTCAATCCTCCAAGCTAGGGTTTCCTTTCCCAAAGTTCTAGATAGAGAAAGAGAAGAGAGAAATGGGTTAGGAGGGGAAAATGGGGCAGCTGTGAGAGGAGGGTCGTGTTTTAAGCTGGGCTAACCCTACTTAAACTCCTACACTAATCATGGTTAAACCAGCACGTGCTGTCAGGGGCTTGGGGTACCGGTACACGAGTTGAGATACCGGTATAAGAAAAATACGGATATGCGCAGCGGAAGAAAAAACGCAATTAAAATTTTTCTTAAACCAAGATCACCTCATGTTTTGTTTTAGATCGTAAAAAGGTAATCTAATTGATCTCATCAATTAGGATTTAATTTTTACCTTGCGCGGGTCGAGATCACCGCGAAGCCGACAATCGTTGGTAAAAATTGTTCGTCCTTGATAGCCGCGCACGCACCCGGCCTCTACTTGTGTCCACACGGAATCACGCCCTTGATCGAAAAATCGATCACCTTGATTCGCGATCCGATCACGAATTAATTCTTGCGTCGATGTAAGGAGGATGAATCAATCTTCTAATTGTGCTAGCAATCTTCCGAAGATCGAGAACGATTAATTATGGAGGACTTTAGGAAGAGGGAGAGGATAGGCGGCTAGGGTTTTCTCACGTTCCGTGACCAACTTAATTAATTTCCACTTTTTCTTACTCAAAAAAATTGTTACGTATCACATACGTACTACCTATTCTTATAATAGGAAGTTGGCCGGCTATAACAAAATAACTAATCAAATCTTATAATTAGTTACAAAGAAAGATCTCCTAAAATATAGTAACTAATTAAATCTTATAATTAGTTACAAAGAAAGATCTTTTAAATTAAATCTCAAGATAAAAATCTAGTAACTAATTAGATCTTATAATTAGTTACAAAGAAAGATCTCCTAAAATATAGTAACTAATTAAATCTTATAATTAGTTACAAAGAAAGATCTTTTAAATTAAATCTCAAGATAAAATCTAGTAACTAATTAAATCGAATCCTAATCCGATTGGATTATCCATTATCCTACGTGTGTAACATTTACACATAAGTCCTCCAAATATCTACTAACGATTAGTAAATACACCATGCAACTTTTGCACTTAAATACCTCTAATTTACAATAATTGCAAATTAGTCCTTTTACTAATAAATTAGTAAACTTTAGTATTGTGATTATAATTAATCCATTCTATAAACTTCTTTATCATCTCCTTGATATCGATCATGCGCGATTCCTTATGTGTGTGACCTAATAGGTTCAATTCTGTCTGGTAGTGAGATATGATGCGATCCCCATCGACATCATCATCAAAACTCCTTTTGATGGATCAAACACTTTTGATTCTTCCATCGTATAATAATTATTCGCCCATAATTATTCTTATTGGTTCCCACAATCCACCAGTGACGCCTAGCAGCATATGGTGGCAATCCAGTCAGAAGTGAATATTGGACTGAACCTCAAGGTGCAGTTACCGTACAATACAATCCTTCTATCGCATAGTCCCAACTGAGTTGAGGTCATGGAATACTCGTCAAACCCCATCACCCGTTATATGACAAATTTGATGGGACACAAGCTCATATGGTTACTCTTGGAAACACCTTTTCATGAACCATATTACCCCGGCCGAGGATTTCTGAGCTTTGCCTTACAAATGGCATAGGACTAATTATCTCTCTACCGAGAGCGATAGATCCCCTATAAACAAACACCCATTCCTAATATGAACCGACTGCAGCCAACATATACTACTAAGACCCGTGACTAGGATCAGAGTTTGCATAGTCAAACTACAGTAGCCTCATACTGAATGGCCGTGGTGTCGCAGGTCTAAGGATCAGTTGTACCACTGCAACATCGAATCAGTTACTGACGAAAGAGTAGACATCCAAGTAACTATTCGTAATTGGTCACGCTCAGTGCCCTTGTTCTATAACAACCACCTGCACGTTCGCTCCAGTGTCCCCACACTAATGACTTGAGACTCGTCATCCTAAAAGAGAGCGACCCATACATCAATCTTGCCGGATCAATCATCGTCCCCATGATGATCCTCTTATTGAGAGCATTTATGACTTAATCACTAATAATATGTATCTCAAATTCTTAACTCTTAAGAATATACATTATCATCTCATTAATTCAAAGGACGATTCATGGACACATCAAACATGAATGGCATAAAATGCCCAAATTATAATAAAGATCAAGTACAAACATGTCCCATATAATAAAATGCGTCAGCCTGATAGGCTTTTGGGGCATACAACTAACAACCGGTACGCGGGCTCTTGTACTGGTACGCGAGGTTGCATTCCGGTACGTCTCCCTTGGTTCCTCAAAAATCTGAGAGTTGAATTTTTCAGTCTTCTATGGGGTTCCGGTACATGCCTGGAGGTACCGGTACGTCATACAACAATATGAAATTTTACAGATTTTGTCTTTCTAAGCTCGCTTTCCAACTCAACTTTGGTCCGGATGCCCTTTTGTTCGAACCAAACTTGCTCTAGCTCATTTTATCCATATTTTTAAATATGTTTAGGATGACTTATCCGCACTTTGTCACTTTAGCAAAAACCGAAGCACTATATAAACAATTGGATTTGAATCTCAAACTGGACCAAACCACTATATTATCCTGCTCTTAGATATCAAAAAGTTATTTTCAAAATATAGCTACATGTTGAAAATGAACATATGTGCAAACAGTTATAGCCATTTAAAAAATTTCTGGACCATTTGTAAAATTTGTCGAATTCAATGAGATTTTCGACCCAACTTTGTTAGGTCAAACCTCTCATGAATTCTAACATAAAATTGGCCAACATTAGTAGCAGGCACAAGCTTCTCAATTTTCAAGTTATAGAAACAAATACAAACAAAAAAACTTGTTTTTAGTTAAAAGATAAATTGCAGTTCATTCTTTTTTAGTAATATATTTTAGGTATATTATGTTTCAGCAAGACACAATAGAAATAAAATGCTTGTATTCAAGATAATGGAATGTTAAGTTACAATTATTTATTTATTTATTTTTATTACAAATCATTTATGGCTTAGACGGCAATTGTAGATCATTGATGTCACCTTCCAACATATTTACTACTCTAGTCATTGAAGGACGATCGCCCGGCATTGTTTGAATGCACCATAACGCAACTAGAATCAACTTTCTGACTACCTCCATAGCCTCTCCATTGTCACCACAAGCTTCTACGCAGTACTGATTAACATTTTTATAAAGGTAGTGAGGAAAATAAGTTTCGCTACTACTCGTTGCGGTAACGTCAAGATTTTTCCTGCCTCCAACCATTTCAAGTACCATCATACCGTAGCTATAAACATCAGATTTACTCGAGACAACTCCAAAGTTCCTTGAAAAGACTTCTGGTGCAATATACCCAATTGTCCCTCTTGCACCTACTAGAGAGATAATGCTCTCTTTTGAAGTGCAAAATTTTGCCAATCCAAAATCAGAAATTTTAGGACAAAATTCTTGATCCAGTAAAATATTATGAGGCTTGATATCAAAATGCACTATACGGGTGTTGCATCCACGATGCAAATACTCTAGTCCTCGAGCTACGCCAACTACTATGTCGAATAACTTATTCCAGCCAAGTGTAGATCCTATTTGAGACCTGTCTGGAAAAATAAATCTCTCTAGTGATCCATTCGGCATAAAGTCGTAAATAAGAGCTCGCTTTGATCCATCTAAACAAAACCCTAATAGTTTAACAATGTTCACATGGGATGTTCTACTAATACTGGCAACTTCATTGATAAATTCCTCCCCATTTTCCTTGAATTCTTTTAGCATCTTCACAGCTACTATCTGGCCATTAGGAAGACATCCTTTATAAACAATACCATAACCACCTTGTCCTAACTTGTCAGTGAAGGATTTGGTCATTCTCTTTACTTCTGAATATGTGTACCATTTCGTGTTTAAGGATCCATATTTTTGTATGAATGAATATCCAACACTTAACGAAGTATTTGTTTCCTTCTTCGATTCCTTCTTCGATTTCTTCTTCCAACAAAATAGCAAGTCATGAGACTTCTTGCACTTTATGACAAAAGCAATAAGGCAAAGCAATAGACCAATTCCGATCCCAATTAATACATCTGCATAGATAATAAATAAACTTTCATTAAAAAAATTGATTACATTAATAATTATAACTCTCTTTTTTTGTTTAAGAATATGCACTAAAAGATAATATAATTGGAACTAGAATAGAACAGTAATAAATAATTGAATAATATACACAAAAGATATTGTAGTGGTATTTTATTTTAAAAATTCTATTTTTCTTAAATTGTTTATCAAACAAATAAGAAATATAATTTAAGTTAATAGTTGAAATCTCTATATTAGGTTTTGAGATATCATAATCAACAAATTTGTTTCGTAAATTACATTCTTATAAAACTAGTCATATATGTTCAAAATTATAAATGATATAACAGATTAAAGAGTCCTGCATATGAAATTTACAGATGATAGTTTATAGGTGATTTAATTGTTGTCATGCAACAATAAATTAAAATATTTATTTTTAAGTTATAATATGTTTATAATATGTAGAAAATTTAATAATGGGCCACTTATTTAAATTTTGCGAATTTAATTAGGTTAGCTTTATATATATGGGCTAAACTGCATACACTCCTGCCAAATTGTAAGTTTGGTGATTCTTTAGTTCTCAAATTTTAATTTATTTTAATTTTCAACTCAAATTTTTTAAACTGCTATAATTATCTTCTATCAACAATTATATTGGTCAAATGTTTATGGGAACCTAACATAGTATAATAGTTGTTGCCACGCTATTAATTAGTTGCTACTGTAATTAATATTGACACAGCAATTACATGCATCTTAGCCGAGAGACATTATTGCTTATACCAATTGCATTGAATCACTAATAGATAATAACAAAATTTAAATAAGGGGCTCTTCAATCTATAATATGGGGCTCTTCAACTATTTTTTGATTGGTTAGATTTGATCCATAACATCAAATATTTTTATATACTAAAAATTATAAATTTGGTAGACATTTCTCATGCTTCAAACAACAATTCTTTCTACATTGTTAATTTTAGGATTGTTTAATATCTTAATATGTTGAGTTTGTTTAATATCTTAATATGTTGAGTTTCGAATAGTTAAAATTTTTGGTATAGAGGCTGTTTTGATGTTTGTAAATTAAATCAAACATTTTCCTTTGATACGATGTATAGTATTTATTGGTAAGAAAATATTTTTCTGTGACATGGTGTTGAAGAGCTGTTGAAAGAGCAACGCGTTGTTCCTATGTCAGTAATGGAAAATATAATATTTTTTTTTTTTTTTTGAGAGAAAGGTAGCATGCTATCCGTTTTGTTTAGTTTTTAAATAAACTTAGCTTGAAATGTGAAGCAACTAGACTTCGAATTCGGAACCTCGAGTATCAACCACCAAGTGTAGTAACCAAGATTTTTGAAATTCAAAATCTAAGTTTAAATAATTTTTTTGGATTATTTAAATGGCAAAAATGGATTATTAGAAGTGCAATTGTGGCTCGAAA
Organism: Tillandsia fasciculata; assembly: GCA_029168755.2. Lineage (NCBI taxonomy): Eukaryota > Viridiplantae > Streptophyta > Magnoliopsida > Poales > Bromeliaceae > Tillandsia > Tillandsia fasciculata. The sequence goes on from CM054948.1 coordinate 13,476,201, forward strand.
ATACCGACTTTTGATCGAAGCCTGATCTCGAAAATCTGAAATCGCCAGTGCGACCGTCTCGTCGAATCGATTGAAAATGATATAAACTGATTTTCGATCCGACGGTCGGATTGTCCAGAAATCAGCGAAGTTACGGGTGGGATCCGAGACTTAAGTGAATAGTACCAATGAATAGTAGCCCCTGATTTAATTCCCTCGCCGGCCAACATCGGCCGATCGACCGTCTGGAGTTCGAATATGACGATCCAGGTAGTCGATTTGAATGGCATCATCGTTCTGAGCGCTGTGGCACTGACGGAATTTGCATTTGACGAGCCTAAAGCATCGTAAAACGTGCCGAACTGTATAAATTACGGTATAAGATGGATTTTAAAAATTATGAAGCTCATTTTTAGCGAATCAAAATTGCTACCTGATAGGTTTCGTCAAGCCGGACGTCGTGGTGGTGTCTGTTTTTCAGTTTGACAACCAGGTTGTCTCGAAAAGCGTGAATTATGTGAAAATTCGTTATATTTTGCGAAAAAGCCCTATATTTTATGTGTCAAATTGCACCAATTTTGTAGAGAAGGGGTTTCTTTGTGTTTTGTTCTACCGTAATGGACTGAGCTTAAAGGGATGCAAGTTGAGGGACTTAATTGTATATTATTGCAATATTAAGTTTAGCACCTAGGGCATCCGGGGGAGAGAACCCTAGCCGCTTCATTCCTGTAACTGCAGCCGCACCCACGACTCCCACGATCCCTCTGCTACCTCTCCCGCACAACTGCGCCGCTGGCCGCCGCCCCTGGTCGCCGGAAAAAGCAAGAGGAAGCAAGGTGCAACCTTGATTCTCGGGTTGTAGGAGAAGGAGAAGCACCCAAGCCCCTAGACTTGTGCCCAGGCCTCTCTGCGGTCATCTGCAGCATCCAGAAGACAAGGAGTGGTGCTCCGGTGCACCGCCGTGGCCGCGCGACGCTGGGAAGACCACCTTCTTCTTCCTCGGATCCAATCAAGGTGAGCCTCCCTTATTCTTGGTTAATTTTGTTTTCAAGCATCGGCAGTCGGTTTTCCATGTTCTTGGGATGCTCCTGATGGAGCCGCGGCCTCGGTGAGGCGCCGCGTTGCCGGCGGAAGCAAGAAGCCTGCCGGAACCCTAATTTGCTCCACCCAAGCCGTACGCCGGACTCGATGACTCTTTTTCCAAACCAAAATGATGGGCACCTTCTGTAGGGCCTAGGGAACCTTCCCATGAAGTTTTAGGGCATTTAGATTAGTATGCGCTTCGCAGATCCGAGCCCTAGTTTCGGGCTAACCTTGCTCCGGCCGAGCACCTTGCTCCGGCGCCGGCGCCGCTTCTCGTCACCGGCCAAGGCTCCAGTTGTCGTCCCTTGGTTGAGAGGGACCCAAGGAGGTCTTTGCATGAGACCCATGCAGGTCGGGTGTGGGTCACCATTATTAGTGCTTGTTCCGGCCAAGATTGCTCCGCCGCCGCCGACACCGGGTCTCGTCGCCGGCCATGCATCCAGCAAGCTTCGTGGAGTCGGGTAGCACCTACAGGTGCTTGTGCATGAGACCCAGAGCCTTTGTATAGAGATCCACCATTGTTGCCTTCAAGGTTGTGTTGTGTGCTAAGTTGCACACCGGATGTTCGGGGAAATGCCCGAGAGAACTGTAACTTTGTTTTAGCTATTTGTAGACTACCCAATTGTGAGCCCTCGACTCCTGCAAGCCTCATGAGCTTTATGCTCACTCTACTTCAGTTAATGACCGAGTAGTTTAGAAGATCTTGCAAACCGAGCTCTATAAGCTTGGGTTTTGAGCCATGTTGCTCCGGCGATGTTTCTGGTTTCCTCGCGGCACCTGGTTGGTGAGCCTCTGAATCCTTTCGACCTAATGAGCATGATGCTCACCCTAAAATTGGGTTTGGTCGAGTTTAAGTAAGAAAATTGCAATGTGAGCCTTTATGTCAAGGCGTATGTTGGCCCGAAGTTTTACTCGTGTTCCCCGTTGCTTCCAAATGGTGAGCACAGTGTTCAGAGCGTCGAGGCCCACCTATTGGTGGCCTTGGTTCAGTTTAAAAGCACACCAAAATTTGATGCAAGTGAAAAAGGCATGAAATTGCATGCTTTTATGCAATTTGGTAAAGCCCTAGGGGTCAATTGGTAATTGTAGCCTGGTAGGCTGCTGTAGACAGCGTGCACGTGGTCTCTAAACCTTTCGTTAGAGATTCAACGGCTTTCGTCGAGCGGGATTCGGATATCGAACCGTAAATCGACAAAATCGTCGATTTAACGGCGATTCGGCGTTAAACACGCAATTCAAGAAATTACGGTGATCAATTTATGATGCCAAATATCTCTGGCTGTTCCCGGTGCTGTTCCAAAGAGCCCGGTGATTTTAGTTCTTAGTTTGCAACTTCCGGAGCCAAAATAGGCTTCCTGGAAGTGTTTCAGTGGTTATGATACTGCCGGTGCACAGGATTACCCAGAGTCTGGTGTTTGGGCCTAAATGTCTTAAGTTAGACATTCTTGGGCAGCACGTGAAGTTTCACGAGTTTTGGTTACTATTCAGCACAGATTGGGTCATAGTGGATCTATCGGCGGATTTCCGGAAATTTCGGAAGATCCCGGGACTTCAGCGAAGTTCCCCGTTTAGCTTGTCTGCACACAGTGTGTCAGTGGGTTGGGTATGTGTGAGAGTCTATTTTCTGACCTGTGCATATGATTCAGGTCCCAGCAGTCAGCCGCAAGCTTGCGAGCCATCCAGCAGCCACCGTGATCATCTACATTGAGGTGGGTTATCTTCGGTCCGGGCTTTATCTTTTCGGCCCTCTGGTTGCTTTAGTCCAGTCGGACATCTGTTCTTGATTCAGTCCTGATGATTTTACCTATTCTTGATTTAGTCCTGATGATTTTGCCTGTTCTTGATTTAGTCCTGATGATTTTGCCTATATGCCATATACTCCACATGATTGACATTGATCTCCTTGGACATATTCTGTATACATGCTTGTCAGTTTCATATCTGAGTACAGTAGATTTTCATGGTCTGATCATGCTTGTTGATTCCTGTCATTGGTTATATTCTGCATTTATATCTAGAGATATTTGCCTTTATATTCAGATATGCATGATAGACCCTTGATCGATATATACAGATAGTTGCTTCCCTGTTGGGATCTCGGCTTGTTGCTGACTACCCGGTCATTAGACCGCGAGCTTGAGCATAGCATTATGATTGTCACGCACTGCTGTACTTCACGTACACTGACGGTTTGGCCACCGTCATAGTGTTCTTTACCGGTAAAGTGGTCTAGAGGAAGGACCCGTGAGCCCCCGATTGCATATGTGAGTGCAGGGTTATTGTCAGCGGATGGGGTTCGGATCAGTGGCATTGCCTGAGGTTCTGTGAGGCCAATAGTGGCATATGATTGGGTACTTGGGTTTCTGTTCTTGACGCATAACTCTTAGCATACTTTGTCATCTGTAGCTATTTACCTTGTACCATATCTGCTCAGCTTCCTGCTTGATTATTACAGTTATATCATGATTATCAGCACTTATTGATTATCAGTAGACATTATCTGCTTATTTCAGCTTATCCATTGATTATTGATTATCAGTAGACAGTATCTGCTTATTTCAGCTTATCCCTTGACTTATTGATTGTCAGTAGACATTATCTGCATATTCCAGTTTTATCCATTGATTATTGATTATCAGTAGACATTATATGCTTATTTCAGCTTTACCTATCGATCTATTTACTATTCGCAGATTATTGTATCCAGTAGGTACGATTAGCTATTTCTCGGCTCGTCGTGCCCACTGGGATACACTGTCGATGTATCTCACACCCCCTGGGTGACTATTTTTCAGGTCGTTCGGGTGTTGGGATGTCGGGACGTGTTGGTGAGGTTCCGTGTTAGCAATCGACCCATGGTAGCCGCTACTTTTAATTATTCCGCAAATTATGTAAAAGAGTTGTAATCATAACCTGTTGTAATTTAAATTGTTTAGTTATACGTAGTTTAGTTACTCTGATGTGTTGCAAAAGCTTAGTCGTGCATGTATAGAAAAGGCTCAATTCCAAGGAGAGAATTGAAAATTTTCTATATATGTGGCGGTCTGTCGCGCGCCCTGGCTGTTTTCAAACTCTGATTAAAAAAAAAAAATAAAATTAATAGGCAGTTTTTCGAACTCGGGGCGTGACACCAAGCCTTTTGCCACTTGCATAGTTATGGAAAATGCAATTAGTATATTTTTTTTATTGGTGTAAATTTTACATGTCTCTCATCCTAGCACCATAAAAAAAAAATTAATATTTAAAGATGTTTTGAGGAAGCATAAATTTTTAAGTTACCAACACATTTGGTCCTCAATTTTTTTTGCAAAATTTTATACTGGCCTATAAACTTTTTTTTTTTTTTTTTTTTTGTCAATTAAACGAATTATAATTTTTTATACATTTAAAAAATTTAATTACTCAATTAGTTTAACAATTAATTGATTTGGTTTTGTTTGCCAATAAATAATTAAAATTATCAGATTTAATAAAATCATCAACAAATTTTTGAGAAAATCTATTTTTTTTTTTAAATCATCATTTTAAATCCAAAATCTCAAATGATAAATAAGTCTTTATAAAAAAAAAAGCAATGCTAATTGAACACCTCAAAAGGAGGTTTAAATTTTACACCCCTTATCCAAAGATCTATATATACTTGATCCCTATCTTGTAAAAAAAAAATTTAATATTAAAGAGCCAAAGGGTTTCAAAATTCAAGAATGAGGGTGCATAAAATTTGCATCTCTTCTAAAATGTATAAGTAGCATGTTTCATAACAAAGGAGTTTGAAAGTATCTTTTTCTAAGATTTTATGAAAAATACTATTTGTACACATATATAAAAAAAAAAAAAAAAAAAAAAAAAAAAAAAGCTGTTAATCCAAAACCCTTTATCATAAGATTTTGAAACTTTTTAAATTTTTAGTATTTAAAAAAATGGACAAGAAATGAGCAAGTATATATAGACCCGTGTAATATATAGGGGCAATTTCCTACATACCCCTAAAAATTTCTCTGTTTTCAGATTTACCCCTCTTAGAAGGCTAATATTAAAACTACCCTTCTTACGTTCCAACTTCTTGCCAAAATACCCCTAAAGTTAAACTCTGTTAGTGTACCGTTTGAAACTGCCGTTATCTGTGTGTATTTACTATTTTGCCCTTTCAAATATACCCTAAACCCTAAAATTCTAAACCCCTAAACCCTAAAACCCTAAACCCTAAATCCTAAAACCCTAAACCCTATACCCTAAAACCCTAAAAAATCCTAAACCCTAAACCCTAAAACCCTAAACCCTAAAACCTAGAACCCTAGAACCCTAAAAAATCCTAAACCCTAAACCCTAAAATCCTAAACCCTAAACCCTAAAACCCTAAAAAATTCTAAACCCTAAACCCAAAACCCTAAATCGGGGCAAAATAGGTATATCTGATAGTTTTCAACTCCGATTATTTTTTAACTCTAGTTTAACCCTAGTTAACTTAACAAAGGAAAACGGTAGGGGTATTTTTAATAACGGTGCGGAACCTATTGACGGGTATATTGGAAAGAAAAAAATAAGAGGGGTAAATCAGATATTTCTTCATATTTCAGGGGTACACAGGCAATTATCCCTAATATATATCTACACTCCCTTTGGGAGTGCTCAAGTAGGCATTATTCTTATTTCTTTTGTTAAGATCTCTCTGCCTTTGGAGATTTTAAATTTAAAATCATAAATTTTAAAAAATAAATTTTATCAAAAAGTTGTTGATGATTTTATTGAATATGACAGTTTTAAATATATTGTATTTTGGCAAGTAAAATTAGATCAATTAATTATTAAACTAAGTGTTATAGAAACTGATACGGAACGCATTAATTATTAAACTAAGTGTTATAGAAACTGATACGGAACGCGTACGGGACACGACACTACGAGGTACGACGACTCGGCAACTTCTAAATAAATTAGAACACGAATATGACATAAACACAAATAAAATATTATATTATTAATATAATAATATATATTTATTATATATAAAATATAAATTTTGATAAAATATTATTATATTTTTCATACGAATGAATATTTATAAAAAATTTTATTAATAATTTATATATTGTAAGAAATTTTTTTTTTCACCACACATAATTTATTTATATTGTTAAAAAAAAAATTGTAGATATTCATCAAAAAAACTAAAATATATATCATCTCATATTATATATGCATAAAAAATAAAAATAAAAAAATATATATACTTTTTTAATTATATGCACTATAGTTCAATATTGAACGCGTATTTAAAAAATATCCACATCGGACACGTATCCGACACGAACACGTGAGTGTCCGACACGAGCATCCAAAACTTATAAAAGCATTCGTGTTAAACTAATAGAATCATTAAATTTGTCAAATATTTTACCAAGATAAGTATAAAAATTCAAATTAAAAATTATAATTTATTTAATTGGTAAAAAAAAGGTTAGGGACCAAATTGAAAATTCTGAAAAAAAAAAAAAAAAAAAGTTGCAGACCAATTGTATTATTAATTTAAAAAACTACGCCAACTTAATTAGCGTCATATTATCGCTAAGCCAAGTCAGCACCTCCGTGTTACTTCCGTAAGTTATAACGGAAGTATTGACGGTTGGGACTCCACTGGAAATTTTCTAAGGCAATGTTTGGTTCAGGGATAAATTTAAGAGTTATAAATTTTTTTATATCTGGGATAGTTTGCTATTCCGAGATAATAAAGTATAAAAGTTAAATTACGTTTGGTTGAAATGTTGGTATTCTCTGAAATAGTTAAAATTGTGTTTGGTTAAAAATTATGGAATAGTAGAGAATAGTGGAAAAAGAAGATAGAATTTTTATAAAAATACCAACTTTACTCTTAGCTTTTGTTTTTTTTTTTTATAGAAAAATAATTTAATTATTATATTAAATTTGCAAGCATTTAATATAAATAATACATACTTACATATAAAAAAATAATATTTTTTATTTTTATATTATATTTAAGAATATAAATAATAAATTATATTTTATATTATATTTATATATATATTTTATATTTTTTATATTTATATATAATTTATAATATATATTTAATTTATATTGTCTCTTATAAAAAATTATAAGTTATACTTTATATAATTTATAATTTAATATTTATAATTTATATTTTATATTTATATTATATTTTAATATTATAATTTAATTATAAATAATAAATTATAATTTTGCTCATTCACTACCCTCAGGGATAAAATCCTATTCCATGGGGGGAGAGGAATAAGGCTTAACGGGTTATTCCAGAATAACCCGTTAAGTCAGGAATAAAAAAAAAATTTATCCCATGTCATTTTATAACACTGTTTGGCAGGAATTGAGGGATAAAGGGGATTATTCCCCTTTTATCCCCCAACCAAACATTGCCTAAAAGTTGAGGGTTTAATTGCAAAAAAAAAGAAACCAATTAAAATAGGTAAATATTATATGTATATTTCAAAATAGGTGTACATTTTACATTCCACTAATTCAAGAATGGAATGAATTATACTGATCACTTCAAAATGAGCTATATTCCATCCTTAAATGAATAGGGTATAAAATATACATCCAAAAATAAATATACAGATAGTATTAATCATTAAAATATTCGAAAAAGGTTGTGTCCATTGGTGTAATTTACCCAATTCAAGATTAGGGTGAATTATACTGATCACTTCGAAGTAAGCTATATTCCATCCTTAAATGAATAGAGTGTAAAATATACACCTAAAAATAAATGTACAAATAGTATTGCTCATTAAAATATTCAAAAAAATTTTGTCCATGGGTGTAATTTGGGTGTAATTTACCCAAATTTCACTAATTTACCCAAATTTCACTGATATATATATATATATATATATATATATATATATATAATTATATATATATATATATATATATAATAACTATTTGACGGTTCCTCCGTATGACGTGTCGTGCTATTGTGCATTTGGCTGATGTGGCGTGCTGTTGGCTGATGTGGCGTGCTGTTACGCTTCGTGTGCTCCTATGCGCGCTCCTAACCTAGCGCCGAGTGACTTGCCCCCTCTTTCTCTCTCTTCCTAACCCTAGCGCCGAACCTCCCCCCTGTCTCTCTCTCCCGCTCCCCGAGCGGACCCCACTTCTCTCTCTTCCGCTCCTGGACTCCTTACCTTTTGCTTCTCTCTCTCTCTCTCTCTTCTCTCTCTCTCTCTCTCTCTTCGGCGCTCCTCCCCAGAGCGCTCCCCCGCGCGGGTGGAGCACCCGACCTCCTCCGCCGCGTCTTTCCCGCCGCCCTCTCGCCGGAGCTCGGCGGAGGCCGGGAGGAGGAGGCGCTGAGCCCGGCGGAGTCGCGGCGCCTGGTGCGGCTGATGAACGTGGAGGCGCTGAAACGGCACATACGGTGCGCGGCGGGGCGGCGGCGACGGAGAGGTGATCGGGTACGCGGAGCTCCTCGACGCGTGCGAGGGCACAGGGATGGTGCGCACTCACGCGGAGGCCGCGGCGGCGACTCGCGCGCTCGACGAGACCGGGGTCTTCCTCCTCTTCCGTGACAAGGTCCATCTCCACCCCGAGAAGGTGATCGATCGATTTCGAGCTCCCGCCCCCAAACTTTTCCCCCCTTTTCTCCTTTAATTTTCCTAATTTTGGGTTTAGGGTAAATTAGGGGGTTCCTTTGATATTTCTATGTTGGATATTTTGCAGTTTGTAGCCAAAAAAAAGGAAAGATTTTTTTTTGCGAAATTGATGGAGAGATTTGAATTGAGTTTCTCTTCTTTTGAATTGATTTCATATAAGCATTAATTTTTTTTTTTAAAAAAAAACACATTTTTTTTATTATTATTATTATCGATTCAAAAGTAGGTATTTGGTAGTTTTTTCCGAATATATGTGAAGAAAAAATAATTTTTTTTGCGAAATTGCGTTTCTCTTCTCCTCAATTGATTTCACATTTTTGTTCAAATTTTTTTATCACAATCTTTGAGATTGTTGGTTTCTTAGTTGGAGAAGAGATTAAAAACTTTTTTTTTTTTCTATTTTTTTTACTGTGCCTCTTGAATTATTAGTCCTTTTTATTTTCATATGATTTTGGTCATGAAAGAATAAACTAGAAATTCAACAATAATTGCATAATATCAATTGATTATTGATTAAAATTTTGTACTTGGACCTTCTAATTTGGAATTGCTCTTATTTATTCATATAGAATATATAGCAAAAGTGGATATATATATATATATATATATATATATATATATATATATATATATCTATATATATATATATATATATATATATATATATATATATATATATAAAATATTGTAAGAGTAATATTTTCATATCTGTTTTTTTTTTTTTGCGAAATTGATGGAGAGATTTGAATTGGGTTTCTCTTCTTTTGAATTGATTTCATATAAGCATTAAATTTTTTTTTTTTAAAAACACATTTTTTTTTTATTATTATTATCGATTCAAAATTAGGTATTTGGTAGTTTTTTCCGAATATATGTGAAGAAAAAATGAATTTTTTTGTGAAATTGCGTTTCTCTTCTTCTCAATTGATTTCACATTTTTGTTCAAATTTTTTGATCACAATCTTTGAGATTGTGGTTTCTTAGTTGGAGAAAAGATTAAAGCTTTTTTTTTTTCTATTTTTTTATTGTGCCTCTTGAATTATTAGTCCTTTTTATTATCATAAACTAGAAATTCAAGAATAATTGTAGAATATCAACTGATTAAGATTGATTCAAATTTTGTACTTGGACCTTCTAAATTTGGAATTGCTCTTATTTATTCATATAGAATATATAACAAAAGTGGATTATTATATATATATATATATATATATATATATTATATATATATATATATATATATATAATATCCTATATATATATATTGTAAGAGTAATATTTCCATATCTGATTTAATTTGGTTGATGTGATGTTCCGAAAATATTGAATCAAGATATAGAAGATTAGTTGATTTGCTATCATAGCTACTTTTATATGACAGATCTGTTCCAAAATAAAATCAACAAAATCTGTTCCGAAAATGTTGAGTCCAGATATAGAAGATTAGTTGATTTGCTATCATAGCTACTCTTATTTCTAAATTTTAAAGATTAGTTAAAATCTTATATCTTATATGACAGATTTGCTATCATAGCTACTCTCTTTTTTTTGTTTCTAAAATTTTTATAAATAAAGATTTAGAAATAAAGATATTATATATATAATTTTGTAAGAGTAATATTTCAATATCTTATTTGATTTGATTGATGTGATGTTCCGAAAATATTGATTCCTAAAATATTTTGTACAGATTCTGTCAGTTTTGTCAGATTCTTGCAGATTTCCTATTCTAATCACTCTCTTTTTCTGTCCCTAAAGAGTGTGTCCTAAAAAAATTATTATATATCACTTCAGATTTAGGAATAAAAAGATTATTATAGAAAAGTAGTATTTAAATAGTTGATTTGATTTAATTGATGTGCTATTCTAAAAAATGATGAATGCCTAGAGATTTTGTCGAGATTTGCTATCATAAATACGCTCTTCTTCTTACCCAAGATTTGCTATCATTGGTAGTCTCTTTTACTATTTCCAAGATTCATAAATGTAGATTTAGAAATAAAGATATTATATATCAGATTTTGTCAAGATTTGCTATCATAAATACTCTATCTTTTTCCCCAATTTTCTTCTAGATTTACCCAAGATTTGCTATTATTGATCTCTCTTTTCCTATTTCCAAGATTCATAAATGCAGATTTAGAAATAAAGTATTTGATTTGATTGATGTGATGTTTCGAAATTGTTGAGTCCTGAAATATATTTTTCACAGATTCCACAGTTTTATTAGATTTTTTAAGATTTCCTGTCATAACCACTATCTTTTTTTGTTCCTAAGATTGCTGAATTTTGACAGAATCATAGCTACTCTCTTTCGGTGTTTATTAGATTTCTATAAATACGAATTCTTTAATTACATTATACCATTGTAGTGGTACAAAATTTGTTCATCAAATGTGAAGAAGAACTGTAGTCCCCTACTACTAACAAACAAATCAATAAAGATTTATTTACAAAAATATCACCAGATATGAAAATTTCTTCCAGATATTCTCACTATCATTTTATATATTAAAAAGTATTTTGAATAAATTTGTAGAAAAATGTCTTTTGTCTTTTTTTTTAACACAAATATTTTTATAAGCAGCTCAGGATAAGGTATTGATAACTTATCTGAAATACAACATCCGAAGAAACTTCGACTTACGTAAGATATCTAATCTAAATTAGTTTTGCTACTTAATCATTTACTATTATATAGATAATTATAATTTATTTATGATATCAAATTATTTACATTGATTGTAGGTTTGATGAAGCAGATCCATCTAATAAAGAAAGGAAATGAAGAATTACTGAGAAAACAAATGAAGAATTACCAGTTGTCCTACATGTAGCTTATTTTTTTAATATTACATACTTTTTAAAAAAATAAATTTAAATTGAATGTAATATATCTAACTATTTCTAACTTCGAAATGTAATACATTATGTTTAAAATATATATAATTATTTTTTAATTACCGCAGCGATGCGCGGGTACTTAACTAGTATATATATTATATATATATATATATATATATATATATATATATATATATATATATTTGAGGATGAGAATCTTTGATTGAAATTTCTAAAAAAAAAAAAAAAAAAAAAAAAAAAAAAAAAAAAAAAACCCTTATCTATATACATTATAGAATAAATATGTGGATACTGATATAAAATATGGTAGTTATTACCTTTCGTGCTCGTCTTGGAACTGACGTTACCTGCATCAAAACAGAGTATAATAATTTACCCTGATTAATTACAACAGTAGCAATAAAAAAAAGAGAGAAAGTGAAATGAAAACGAGTAACTTAAATGTATATTCATAATTTCAATTTTATAAACTATTGTAAGCTGATTAAAAATTGAAAATATTGAATTTTGAGAGGATTGTGGTGTTATTAATCAAATTTGAGATAATGGGTTCATATTTCTTAAAATTCAAACCGTCATTTGATTAAATTAGTGCAATAATAATCAAGTAACCTCCTAGACGGAGCCATGTCGAGGTCTACGGTGGTCATGACCTCTCTCAATATTTTTAAAATTATATAAATAATTATTATTAAGTTATTAAAAAAATTAAAATAGTGTAAATTTTAGCAGTCAAAATAATTTTTTTTTTTTTAAAAAATAATGTTGTTTTGTGGGCCACGAAATACAAATTTAACTGATTCCAACATATGGTAAAACTTGATATTTGCAAATTTTACTAGATCTTAATATTTAATTTTTTTACATAATTTTTTATAGATTTTTAGATTATTATTATTTTAATATTAAAGGTAACTATATTTTATTTTATTTTTTTAAATATTAAAAACTGAAAAACTAATAAAAAAAAAATATTTTTTAATATTTTTTTATTAATATTTTTTAAAAATTAATATATTTTATATAATATATTTTTTTCCCTAAAACTAAAATTCTGGCTTTGTCAATCCTATATTTTAAATTTTAAATTGCTTTCTATGGTACAGTGGATTTTCACTTTGCCATTCTTTGGTTTAAAAGGTAGCACTTTACTTTTTTATAGTTTAATTTTTATTTTGCCAAACAATTTATTCAAATAGGCCGGGGAGCAAAAAAATTTCAAAAATCATAAAGCAGGATAAAGTAAAAGAACTTACTAAACTATAATATAGTTAAATATAATTTTTTGAATTATAAAATAATAAACTAAAAATGAGATTAAAGAGGTAAAGTGTAACATTTTGGATCATTGAAAAGTCAAGTAAAAGTGCACTGTCTCATTGGAGGACAAATTTAAAGTTTGTCTTTAAAAAAAAAAAATTACCATCATAAAAAGAAGTACATTTTATTATTTTTTTTATATTCTTGTACATTAGAAAATATGCAAATTAACTTTTTTTTTTTTTAATAGAAGGGAATAAAATAATTGATACTCTATACTATACAATCTATACCTCTATATGATTTCTCCTAATTTTTGCCACATGTCAATATTTCCTTCATGGTTCAATTTTTTTTTCCTTCACTCTTTCCTTCATGATTTAATATTACCCTAATTAATTAGCTCCAATTAATTAATTATATGATTCCTCCTAATTTTTCTTTTCTCACCCGACATCTTCTCATCTTCTCCCCACTCACTTTAATTTCTCACCCGACATCCCCTCATCTTCTCCCCCACTCTCTCTTTTTCAAATCCCACTTTTATCTCTCTCGCATCCATATATCATCTCTATCACGTTTTTGAGGTTTAATCTCTTAGAGAAATCGATAAATTCGAATTCTTGAGATATAGACAGTGGCAGTGGCGACCACCACGGCGGCAGAGGCCACGACCATGAGTGGGGAGGCCGCGGAGGGCGGCTTCGGGCAAACCGTGGCGGGGATCGTGCGCACGGCGGTATTTTGGTATTTCGCCTCAAAATTTTTCACCCCTAAGAGATTCTCCGAATTTTTTGTGCTCATCTTCAACCTCTTCTAAAATGGTGAAATCCTGGTAAGTGCCCCAAATTCGTGGTAGTATGATTTTATTTCGTGATTTGATATTAGATTGATCTAATCGAGATCTTAGAACAATTTATTTATATTATTATGATAAATTTGGTATAAGTTTAATTATAATAATATCTGTCCGCTGCATCGCGCGGGTCACTACACTAGTCCCATATGAAATCTTAAATTTGGCTGCATTGGTTCAAGGAATAAAAAGAGAATAAGAGGTTTATTCTTCTTATTCTTCCAAATATTGCTAGAAATTATTATTCTTAATAGATTATTTCAGAATAATTTGTTAAGATGGAAGAATCGTAATTTTATTTATTGGGTGGAACTAGTTATTCTGTATCTTATTCCTCTGCTAATTATAAAATATAATTAATTAATGCAAATTTTTTTTAATAATTAACCAACTAATCTTTTGATTTATTAAATTAATACATATTTAAATAATAATTAATTTATTATTTATAATTAATTACTAAATTAAATAATTAACTATTTGATATGCTTAATTACTCATGTTTATATTATTTAAATATTTAATATTTTAATTTATCTTATTAATGTATTAATTAAAAATATAAATAATTAATTAATTAATTAATATTATCATATTGTCTTATTTTTTATTGTTATTTCTAATTAATTAATTTATTAACTTATTAAAGTATTATTTTACTAATATTTAAATACTTATTATTTATATAATTTATTTTTATTTTCATTTGTAGTTATTTTTATTTTTACTATTTTAATCCAATCATTCAAACAAAATTTTATTTAATCTTCATAATATCTTAATTTTCGTTCAAATATAAAATTAATTTAATTTCTTACCATCCTAAAAATTATATTTATTTAAAAATAAATAAAAATAATTTGCTTTTCAACCAAATGATACTAAACGCTTAGAAATGTACATTCCGAAAGAAGTATACATCATACATTCTATTCATCAAATGAGTGGGTTGACTTTAAGGGTCACTTGAAGTGACTTTTTACCACACCCCCACCCACTGAATGGGTGGGAGTGTAGGATGTACACCTCCAAAGAGTGTACACTTTTTAGTATTTTCTGCTAGAGATATTCTGAAATGGGGAGGAAGAGAAAAGGACGAAGATAAACATGCACTGATAATTAGTCTGACAGAGAGATAATTAGTCAGAGAGAGAGAGAGAGAGAGAGAGAGAGAGAGAGGGGGGGGGGGGAGGAGATGAGTTGGAAATTATATTTATATTGTCTGATCGTTGACGCAAATTATTAACTCTAAAAGTTCGAGCTGTTAGAAATACGCAATCAATTCACTTAAAGCGTACAGACATAATGCCCATAGATCTTGATCCGACTCAATCCATCTGGACGTTGGGTCTATTGTTGGGCCTTTTGCCGTTAGGTCTATTATGTGCCGCAGTCCCACTCAATTTATTGGGCTCACCCAACTCAACTTATTAGTCTCCTGAACCTATTGTCATGGACAGAAAATTTAATATATTTTTAACCCATAAATAAATAGTCAAAACATGTGACTGCATAGTCTCTGTGTGCTAACATACACATGTGAATCTTAATATCTTTTTGGGTATATATAAGTATACACCCCTTTAGAGGTGTATATCTTACACCCCATCCCATTCTGGGGTGGGGTGAATTTCACTCGTCACTCGATGTGACGAGTGAAATAAGAAAAAAGCTAAGTGTACACATCATTTGAGGTGTACATCTTACACCCCACCCATTCTAGGGTGGGGTGAATTCCAATCATCACTTTGAAGTGACGAGTGGATGAATGCCCACCTTAGGATGGGTTAGGTGTAGGATGTACACCCCAAATGTGATGTACATGTAGCATAGCTCGTGAAATAATATCCACCCCAGAATGAGGTGGGGTGTAGGATGTACACTCCTAAAGGGGTGTACATCTAGCATCTCTCTTTTTTTTTTTTTTTTTTTTTTCCCCAAAAAGCGGACTTGCACAGTTGTACGGTACATTTATTTTCTTGGTTCATATTTGGGTCAAGGATACACATCTTCATTTTCTTGATTCATATAAAAAAAATACTTAAATAAAATATATATTATATATTTTATTTATTTAAAAATAAAATAAATTTTATTAATTATTTTAAAGTAATCGATAATTAAATCTTTACTTTTAAATAAATAAAATATATAATATACATATTTTTTTGGAATACACACGTAGCATAGCTCTGCATATAGAGGTATTACTTATCGGTTGGTATAGATATATAATTCCAAGTAGTTGGAAAAATGGTATTTTAAAGATAAGGGGTAACGATCGAGTCAACATATGGTGCTCAGTTGACGCGACTAGTATAAGATGGAATCAGAGAATGCCGCGTTGAAATTAGAGGTCGGCACATATACAAGCCAAACAAATTAATTTTCAATTAATATAATTAATATTTTATTGTGAATATTATTTATTTATGCAGAGTCAATTTACTTGTTATTTTTTATGATTAAATATTTAAATTTACTATTGGCACCATTAAACAAAATAAATATGCTATTTGAACATTATAGAAACAAATCTGATGATTTTACGAGATTATTTAACTGAGATTAATAGTCTCAATTCACTTATTTCAGCCATAAAAAATTGCTAAGTTTCCAATCACTTGAATAATAGACAAATAAAATTATGAAATTATAAAATTTAGTTATTAAAAAGTTCAAATAACTTTAATCTAGTTTGTCAGTGCTATCATTGAATTAGATATCCCATGGAAAATGATATGAAAATAAACAGTTCTATTCTTTTCCAGAATGATTAATTCCACCTTTGGGCACATTCTTTCTCTATAAATAGAGAGACTTTCTTTCTCTCTCTCTCTCTATATATATATAAAGTGAAAGAGTTCGAGTATCATACTATTATGAGTACAATTATTTTTGTGCTCTCTAATTATTCTTGATGATATAGTTTTCGAATCGACGGCTCGTATCGTCAAATATTATTTAGATTACTCTGACAAGAACATGATATTATTCACCCCAATCTAATATATGTATGATTGTATTGGGATTAAAATATGGTTTGCGCACGATCGGTCCCTACTGGGTGATCCTCCAGAAGGTGTGGAAGTACACCGCGTGCCAACAATCAAGCGATCGGATCGAGGAGGGATCTGCTCGGCCAGGTTCTACCTCTGGTAACTCCTCGCAACCGCAAGCGACCGGTGACTGCCGAAAGCGGGTTCGCGGAGCTAGAGAGGGATCGCTGGTCTCGACTAAGAGTCGAAATGCTCCTGGATAAATGTACGACTGATGTGTCGATAAAAACGTTAAAGCATACACGAGGGCAGATAAAGATACGACCACAGGATCGGTTTACACTCTAAATGCAAATAAGGGCAAATAAAGACACGACAAAGCCGGTTTACACTCTAAATGCAAAACAAAAATAAAGACGCGACCGAATGGCCGGTTTACACTTTATATTGATAAAAGAAGGGAATACAAGTGTAAAAAAGGGATAGAAAGATTAATTAAGCCTACTCCTAGGAAAGCAGTAAAAAAGAAGAAAAAAAGCTAAGTTACTCCTACTCCTAGATAAATGAAGAGTTGGGGTGGTACCAGGCTTACGAGGATTGTCGGACCCCGATCTCTTCGATGGTTCGGGTATTTATACACATCCCGAATCATATTATTAGGCGACGATTTTGAATGTCAAATGATCGGCGTACTCTGGGGGAGGTTATCGGGAAATCCTCAACCATTTTCTTTTGAGTCGTTTAGTCGCAAGAGGATGGTCGCAGCTTTCCGTCTAGGTCCATCCCCTGATTGTTGCGCCGGGGCGTAATTCTCGGCGTTGGACGTTGCTTGCTCTTCAAGATTAACCCCTTATTTCTCATAACAAAGCGTGATCCTTTGTGCCTCCCTTTATTGGACGTCGCTTGCTGCTTTGGGGTTTGTTATTGTAGTGTTCACGATTTTTCGTTCGTTTTCACTTTTGGAATTCACGATATTTTTTTTTCGTATTTTCGTTATGTCTTTTTGGTCGGATTTATATTCCATTGTGTAGGGCTCGAAAAATGGAAAACGGTGGTGCGATCAGCTCTAAATTCCGGTAAGCGAAACTCCCGATGTGATTTTTTATAGTTTAATATAAAATATGTGTTTAAAACACTCATTTCGGTTTTGGGTGCTTGGAAATCCGTGCTAACGTACGATGAGATTTTCGAAAGGTTTGGAACGCTAATCGAGGGAGAGACGGTAACAAAAAGATCTAGTTGTTACAAAAAGATCTAGTTAGCTACAAAAAGATTATGAGGCGGTTATTATTGTTTCGAATTCTCTTATAAATAGTAGAACTGGAGATCGGTTTCTACTTTACATACTTAAGAGAGACAAGATAGAACCCTAGTTTTTGAAATTGTAACGAAAGAAAACATCGTCTTCTTCCTCGAAGGCTTCGTTGGAGATCGGGAATCGGCATCTTGGTGGGACTACGGAGGAGGGAGCGCCGACCTAACGGGAGACCGGAGAGCGGAGGACGGAGCCGGGCATCGTACCGTCACCTTTCCCGACTAAAAGGTGTGTTTTGTGGATTTCGTTATCTCTTAGGAAGATTCGGTAGTGTTTTCGATGTTCTTGTCGGGTTCTTTTAGACGTCGGTTGAAATAGGTGTCGTGTGCGATGATGGTGTTAGAATTGTTGGGGTGGATGGGAGGCCATCGTCGTCGCCGTCGATATAGACGGGAGGCCGCCACCGCCGCCATCATGGTTGAAAAGCCGTCGCCGCCGTAGTTGGTAAAACGGGAGGCCACCGCCGCCGACCAAGAGGAAACACCACCGCATGGCACTCGATGCACAAGGCGAAACCGCAAAAGGGGCACCGCGTGCGGGGCGCCGCGCCCGTATGGGGGGCATGGACCATGCGGGGCGCCGCCCGTATGGGGGGCACGGCACATGCGGGGCGCCGCCCATGTGGGGCGCCGCCCATGTGGGGCGCCGCCCGCAAAGGGCGCGGCCCATTTGGGGCGCGCCCATGCGAGGCGCCGCCGCATGGGGGCGCGGCCCTTGCGGGGCGCCGCCCGCAAGGGGGAGAGGGGTCGACCGAGCGGGGCTCGTGCCGTCAATCCGCGATGGCCGTGGCTTCGCCGTTTCGCTGTGTTTTGGGTTGAGCGTCGTTGCGATGAGCGATGTTTTATCGGTCTCACCATCGGAACTCCGGTTTGAACCTCGACTCGTGTATTTTTGTTACGATGATGTTTTTAACAACGGTTTTTGGTGTAGTTTGTGTACGGGCATGGTTTGAGATGATTTTTGGGAGTTTCACACATCGTTTTCTTCACCATTAGAGATTGGTAATCTAACTAAGGTAGGGGATGTTGTTGGATCATGGTGTCTGGCCCTCCTCTCCCTTTATATTGTAATTTTTGGCATAACTGTTTTAAGGGTAAGGAAGGACAAGGTGTTGCATATTTTGGCAAAATTGATACATACAAAAAAAGGACAGTGTAAGACGCTTGACTTTATCGGGTACAACTACCACGATCTATTCTACGTTTACAGGTTTTAAGGCTCATGGCACTATCACGTACACTAGCGGTTTGGCCACCGTAAGGGTGTACTTTTCGAGAGAAGTTGGTCTAAGGACCCGTGGACTCTACGTGGGGATTACGTAGGGGCCTTCTGAGGTGTTAAGGGGAGGGTTAGAAGAGCACCAAAGGATTGAGCAAAGTTGATAATTCCTTAGGTCTACGGACTAAGTGTTGGTATGAACGGAATGAATGTTCCGGTTGACGGTTTGTTGTCCTATTTACTTTTTGTACCTATTACAGCATATTATTGATTATGTTGTTGGCTATTTCCTTTCCTATATTTTGGTCACTGACTCCCACCATGTGACAGGTTCCGACAGGGACGGAGGAGAAGCGTCGGCTCACGAGTGACACTACATTTTCGTCATTTCGGTTTCCCCTTCTTACTCCTCTTTTGTTCTTACACTATGTGGATATGGATGGCATGATATATGAACAATTTGAGATGTGGATGATGTGATGTGAACAATTACAACTTTGGAACTTGGATGCCGTGAGGGTGTGGGATAATAAACTTGGATCTTTCATTCTTGTCTTGTGATGATTGAATTTGTATGACGTGGAGGTTTTTGAAAAGATAAAATGATTGCAAAAATAGATTTTTAAAACAAAGTATCGGGTAGGCACTATTTTAAAACCTTGTACCTTTATCCTTTCAACTTGGAGTATGCCAAGTGGGCGAATTGCTTTTGAATGATGTACAAGTTTGCTTTATCCCTTAATTAAATGTGTGTATGTTAAACTAGTCAGGCTTGGTGATTGTATGTTGTGCGACGCCGTGCATATGCAGGGGAGACTCTGGTTGTTTGTTTGATTGGGAGTGACCTTGTGTATGTGACGGGTCTGGGCACGTGTCGGGGAGTAAAGCCTTTTAGACAAAAACTTTGGGCCGTTTTCCGCTTTCAATTTACCCGCGGGACGTGACAGATTAAGATGATATCAGAGCGTAAAGGCACCAATCACGTAGTTTGCATATCATTGAGTTCCATTATTGACTAAACATCCACGGCATCTTACTTAATGCAAATATTGAGTGTAATTAACAAAATCCCCCGGTTACATGAGTAGGTGGTTTTAAGTTTTGTTTTTATTGTTATGCCTTCCTTCTATGTGTGTTTTGATTCATTGACCGGTTATTGGTTATTGTTGGTCGCTAACCCCTTGCGATGTGTGCACGGAGTATGGCACGCACCCGATCTTTGGGTGACGGTAGAGGAGAGGAGGGAGTGAGACCGACCGCCGCCGAGGCTACTGCAGCCAGAGAGGACCTGTTACCGTAGGTGGTTTTAAGTTTTATTTTTATTGTTATGCCTTCCTTCTATGTGTGTTTTGATTCATTGACCGGTTATTGGTTATTGTTGGTCGCTAACCCCTTGCGATGTGTGTACAGAGTATGGCACGCACCCGATCTTCGGGTGACGGTAGAGGAGAGGAGGGAGTGGGACCGACCGCCGCCGAGGCTACTGCAGCCAGAGAGGACCAGTTGCTTCGGCAACAGGTCCGGGAATTATCGGGGTAACTTGCGGCGCTCATTGATGTCGTACAGCAGATAGCCCCCGAGACGGCAATGTTGGTTATTGCTGCATTGACTCATGCTCCAAGACCGATTCCGTCTGAGGCGCCAGTGCCGGCGACAGGCGGTGAGGATACTCTTCCGGAAGACACTATGACAGCGAGGGCATCGACAGTACCAGCAGCGGCACCCCCGGATCTCCCTTTTCCGGTGGCTTAAGGATCGAGGTCGGGAGCTACAGTCGGGGATCCGGCAAGGGGTGCAGGCGCCACACCTTCCCCCACTCAGTCCGTAGCCGTGGCCGGTAAGGATCCGGTGGGGCAACCGGAGCAGGCTAGGGTGAGGGCAAGCCTGGCAGAGTTCCGAAAGTACAAGCCACCCGTCTTTGAGGGTGAGACCACTGATCCATGGGTAGTGGAGAAGTGGGTGGACACTATATATGGAGAAGTTATTTGAGGATCTCATCATGGAGGAGGATGAGCGGGTTCCTCTAGCAGTTCACTTTTTGGAGGGCACAATCCGGATATGGTGGAAGACTGTGCGACCTTCTAGCAGCACTTCCTTTCCTTCGTGGTCTACTTTCAGGGAGATGTTGTTTGGAGCCTTCTTCTCAGATAGCGTTAAACAGAAGCTTGAGGATGATTTCAAGACAATCAAGCAGGGTAGCCGGTCGGTGATGGAATATCAAAGGGAGTTTGTGAGACTGGGTAACTGCGTTCCCTTTGTGATTCGGGACGAGCCTCATAAGGCTCGTCTATTTGTTGATGGATTGAGAGGAGACATTTTCAGGCTTGTTCAGTCAGCGGATCTACACACTTTCCAGTAGGAGGTCGACCGGGCCATGTTGGTTGAGCGAGGAGCGGTCTTGGCTCGCGCTCGGAGCGATGGATCGGACCGCATTAAGGATAAGAAGCGGTCCCAAGAGCAATCTGGGAGTGGCCGACCACCCAAGTACCCGAGGACACAGCAGAGGGCCAGGGGCCCATCGACCTCAAGACAGAGGGCGGGGGACAAGCCATGTATTATTTGTAGAGGAGCGCATCCAGTGATGGCCTGTTCATAACGGCATGATCACTGTTTCAAGTGCGGGAAGCAAGGGCATTTCAGATCAGGTTGCCCATTGGGCCAGAAGTCGTCATCTTCGGCAGCATCGACGCCACTATTACAGCGACTGGGCCGAGGGAGGCCTTCCACAGGGCAGGCAGGACGCCCTCAAACCCCTCGATGGGAGGAGAGGGTACCACAGCCACAGGTACAGCCGCCACACGCAAGAGGAAGGATTTACTCCATGGCACCTTCAGGTACGGAGCCTACGGTGGATGTGGTTGCAGATATGACTACTATTTTTGGCATTCGTGCTAAGACACTTTTCGATACTGGTGCATCCCATTCATATATTTCTCGTACTTTTGCCCATTCTCATGTTTTGGAGGAAAGGGTCATTCCTTGTGTGTTATCTGTGTTGACTCCAGGGCCTCCTTTGGAGGCCAATACTTTTGTACCTTCGGGCCCGGTGTTATTGGGCAACCGTGTGTATCCAATTGATCTTGTGGTTATCCCGATTCGAGAGTTTGATGTGGTTTTGGGCATGGATTGGTTGACTCGTCACTTTGCGGTTATTGATTGTGAGAGAAGGGAGGTGCGGTTGCAAGAATCTGGACACCCCGGACTTGTTTTCCAGGTGTGCAAGAGCACGTACTTTGCAACTATCATCTCCGCAGCACGGGCAAGGAATTTGATTCAAAGTGGTTGTTCGACATTTTTGGCTTCAGTGGATGTGATTACAAGACCTACACCGTCAGTTTTGGATATACCGATGGTGAGCGAGTTTCAAGATGTCTTTCCAGAGGAGTTACCCGGGATGCCACCTGAGAGGGAGATTGAGTTTAATATCTAATTGATTCCCGGTACTCTACCAATTTCGAAGACACCGTACCGCATGGCTTTTGTAGAATTAAAGGAGCTCAAGGCACAGTTGGAAGATCTATTGGCCAAGGGTTTTGTAAGGCCAAGTGTTTCGCCTTGGGGAGCTCCAGTTCTATTTGTAAGGAAAAAGGATGGCAGTTTGAGGTTGTTCATTGATTACCAGAAATTGAATAAAGTCACCATTAAGAACAAGTACCCCTTACCCCGAATTGATGATTTGTTTGATCAATTGCAATGTGCTACTATTTTCTCAAAAATTTACTTATAATCTGGATATCACCAATTTAGGGTAAGAGGGATGGATGTTCCTAAAACTGCATTCAGAACCCGGTATAGACATTATGAATTCACTGTCATGCCTTTTGGACTTACAAATGCATCGGCAACATTCATGGATATGATGAACAGAGTGTTCCGACCTTACTTGGATCAGTTTGTGGTGGTTTTTTTTTATGACATCTTGATTTACTCGCGTACTAATGAGGAGCATATGGATCATTTGAGGATTGTACTCCAGACTTTGACAGAGCAGGGGCCTTATGCAAAACTCAAGAAGTGTGAGTTTTGGCTTCGGGAGGTTGCCTTCTTGGGACTTATCATTACCGCTTCAGGGATTGCTGTAGACCCAAGGAAGGTAGCTTCGGTTTTGGATTGGCCGATACCTGTTACGGAATTTGAGTTGGCGTATTTCGTGAAAAGTGTTAAGTCTTGAAGATTGAAGATGAAAGAAGTTTGGATCATTTACCTCAATCTCAAGAAAGAAGAATTCAAAAGGATCAGGTATGTTTAACTAAAGATTTTTGGTGATCCGAATACTTCTTATAGTGTAGAAACACCTGGAAGAATTTTAATTGCATAAACATCAAAAACTGGACATGGGACATGTTCAGGATCCGGATCGGGCTTGCAATCCGGATCCCGAAGGGTGTTCGTTCATACACTGGTTCAATCCGGATCGAAGCGCATCATTTCAATGATCCGGATCCCGAACACTAGTTTTACCTTTTTGCTTGCACGATCCGGATCAGGATTTGCAATCCGGATCCCGAACATTGATGTTTGGTGAAACTGTATGAACGATCCGGATCGGGGACTTCGATCCGGATCCCGAACAGCATTTTTCTGGAAATCGTCTTTCTTGCTACTGCAATCCGGATCGCCCAATTCCAATCCGGATCGCCGTCGGTAAATTTCCAGAAAAGGCTGTTTTTGATCCTTATCTTCTTCCAATGGTTTCTAACCTATAAATAGACCCTATATTCATTTTTAGGGTATCCGGATTAATAGAAAAATATAGCCGAAAAGAAAAAATCCACATATAGAGAAGAAAGGAAATCAATAGATTTATTCTATGTTTCTTCATCTATATTGATTGATTTGATTCTAGGTTTTCCATACTCACATTTTGAGTAGAATCAAATCAATGAATACTTAGATGGTATTTCCGATCTATTTCTAATCTAAGTATTCGGCGGATCATCACCACCCAAAAACAACGATTTACCCCAAATCGGCGCGTGGACTCGCGTGGCCTTGTGGATTCAAGGTGCAACCGCTCTCGTGGATTCGGAGCGAGGTACGTTCGTGGATTCGAAGCGTGCTACTGGGTGAAGACCGTGGATTCGGTCGGACGTCGTGGACTCGACGTTGGACGCTGTGGATTCAGCGTTGGGCGCGGATCGTGGATTCGAGAAGCGTCGTGGAGCGAGCGGAGAAGATCTACTAGGAGCGTATGGTAAAAGGTTGAGTCGTCTGTGAGTACGTTATATCACCTTGTACGTGTGTTAATTCTAGTGGATTTCGCCGTGTTATCGGTCCCGTGGTTTTTTACTCCGGTTTGGAGTTTTTCCACGTAAAAATCTTGCGTGTTCATTTATTTTTCCGCATTGGGTTTTATTGCGCAATGATTTTTTGAGTGTTTATTGTTTACACCTATTCACCCCCCTCTAGGTGTTTTTTCCCCTATTTAGATCCATATTACTATAACCCAACAAGTGGTATCAGAGCGGGAATAGGGTTGTAAACAATGGTTGAAGGTGGAAACATCAATCGACCCCCTTTCTTTGATGGAACAAATTATGCGTACTGGAAAGTACGGATGAAAGCCTTTTTAATTTCCATCGACGAAAGGGTGTGGCAATCAATTGAATTAGGATGGTCTAATCCAACTGAAATTATTAGATGATGTTCGCACCTTAAAACCTAGGTCGAAATGGACCAAGGAAGAGATAGATTATCTTCTTACAATGGCAAAGGAATTAATGCTCTATTTAATGCTTTGTCACAAACAGAGTTCTCTCGCGTCTCGGCATGTGAGACTGCGAAAGAAATCTGGGATGTTCTTCAAGTTACGCATGAGGGAACTAACCTTGTGAAGATTCAGAAACTGCAAATGCTTACGAGCAAGTTTGACTCTATCTCTATGGCAGAGAATGAATCTTTCACTGACTATTACACACGATTGCAAGACATCGTAAACTCATGTGCTAACTTGGGAGAGAAGATTCCAGAATTTAAAGTTGTAAGAAAAATTCTAAGAACTCTTCCTGAACGATTTCGCCCGAAGGTCGCAGCCATTGAAACAATTAAACACCCGGACGAAATGCGTGTAGAAGAATTAGTAGGTGCTTTACAAACTTATGAAATGACATTTCCTACTAACTATTCTTCTGGAAAGGCATCCTCTTCTAAGTCTTCAGGTTACGCATTGAAATCAACTAAAGAAGAAGACGCGGATTCATCCTCCTCGGACGACGACGAGAACCTTTCTATGGAGGACTTTGAGAAGCAGCTCGCTCTCTTGACAAGGAAGTTTCGCCGCAACTTTCGAAGGGGTAATTCAAGCAAAACTCCATCCTTCGGAAAGTCGAAGAAAGGCAAAGGTTCTTCAAGCTACAAGTCAAGAAAGCAAGAGAACTTCTCAAAGGATAAGAAAAGTTCAGAGGGACAAGTTCAGTGCTTCAAATGTCGAGGCTACGGCCACATTGCAACGGAGTGTCCCAACAAGAATCCGGCAAAGAAGAAAGCGATGCAAGTCGTTACTTGGGATGACAACTCCACGTCAAATGAGTCATCCTCAAGTGATGAAGAAGACAACGCGACAGCTTTCCACGCGTCCACTACATCTTCACCCTTCATGTGCTTAATGGCAAGTACATCCGATTCCTTGTCCAACTCCTCCCTGTTGAAAAGATTGCAACGGACGATGAATCAGATGATTCTGAAGGTGAAGATTTTGCTCTTGCCTACCATAAGCTTTTGAGGGATTCAAAGAAACTGGCAAAGCAAAACAAGGGGTTGAAAGGGAGATTGCAGGATCTCGAAGAAGAAGTAAAAAGGCATAACCTCTCTCTCAACCGATCTTGAAGTGGAAAGGGATAATCTAGTCAAAGCAAATGTTTCCCTTCAAGAGTCCAATGAGCTTTTCGAGAAGAACATATGGATATGGTGAACAAAGCGAATTACTTCTGAAGCTCTACGGCGAGGCTCGACAGGAAAAATTGGAAATGACGGAGACCATACGCCAACTAAAGGATGACTTAAAGAGATTTTCTTCTGGAAGGAGTAAGTTGGACAGCTTCTTGGTCTTGGTCAAACAAATAAGTTCGGCCTCGGATACACTCAAACTGGAGACATTCCAAGTTCGAGTGGGACAGTTTTTGTGCCTCAGTCGGTATCTCCTCCTCCGACACCGGAATTCACGACAAGCAACGACAACAAGCCTACTTCATCCTCCTCGGGATCGTCAAGAATAAGGTATGTTTTCGTTGTGGCATTTCAGGGCACATAAGGAGAAATTGCAAGACGGGAGCCAAACGCACACCTCAAGCACCTCTTGCAATGACTACCAAAAAGGTGATTCCTCAGAAATCAACTGCAAATCATTGAAGGAAAAGAGCCTTGGTAGTACACCGCTCAAGACGACATCATCAAGGAGCAGCAATTCTTCAAGCAAGACGCTCTCACCTAGGAAATCAACTTCACGATCATTACCGACGCATTCCAAAAAGGTTTGGGTGCGCAAAGGTGAAATTTTCCCTTGTCTTGCTACAATGTTTCCTTGCATGCATATGATAGTTCGTCTTGGTACCTGGATAGCGGGTGTTCCCGTCATATGACCGGCGATAAAAACTGTTTTCAAACATTTGAGAAAAACTCCGGAGGACTTGTTGTTTTCGGAGATGGTCGGTCTTCCAAAATTGTTGGAAAGGGAACGGTAGCTATTCCAGATGGCCCGGTTCTAGATAATGTGTTATTTGTTCATGGCCTTAAGACTAACCTCATAAGCATAAGTCAACTGTGTGATAATGGTTATTCAGTAATTTTGTCCTTGATAATGTCCTGTAACTGCCCCGAACCCTGCTTTCTTTTAAAGGGGTTAGATC
>CM054948.1:13503368-13576635 GCA_029168755.2 Tillandsia fasciculata
TTTTCCGTGTTGACCACCTTGCTTGATTCAGAGTTTATGGCACGGTTTTCGAGACATTTCTAAGCCACTGTTTTGCTGGTGGAGTTTTTGGACAGCAGCCCCTTGTCGGATTTTTATTTTCGCAACCGGACATCGGAATTCGACGATTAAGGACCTCTATCGACATCTACTCTTCGCGAGGATCGCCGTCATATTTTTACTGGAATTTTTGGAAATTATTTTACAGGTGAAAATTTCCGATGAAGAGGACTGTTCACAGTGAATTATAAAACTTGGATTTTATGGAATTAAGTGTAACTTTAGATTTATTTTTTGTACCCAGGAGGGTTTGCAGATAGTCCTGGACTGTTGGAATTGGAGTTATTATTTTTTGGTATTCTCAGCTGTGGTACCTTGGACAGTTAGCACCATCAGGTGGGTGGCCTTGTCTTCAAGATTGATGGACTGGACATTAATTCTATCATAATAGGACCATGCATGATTGTGAGAATTGATATTCTTAGTGATAGTTATCTAGCATGTGATCTTTTGCGTCCTACCATCGGTTAAATTATTGTTATCTTGGAACTTGACTTAGCACCCGTCATATGCTGCATGTGTAACCACCAGTAGAAAACTCCAACTTGGGCTAGGTTTATTCTGTTTTAGACATCCACACTTCTTATTTCTTTCCTGGACATAGTGTTATACTCGCCCGGATAGTGGGCCGAGGGGTCGGATTTCTTTTAGTGTGGGATGCATTTTACACTCGTGCTTGGGAGCAGAGTGGAGTCTGGTAGATGTAGTTGATTGTTTACTGTGGCGGGAGCCGTTTGAGTAAACGGCGGTCCCGAGATGTCTTGTTTCCTTGTTTTATTCGTCGCCTACTGTGTTAGCGACAGTTGTATATCCGTGTTAGTAGGACCTAGGACCCAGACTGCTTTTAGACACACATGATTTCTGTAAATTAATATTTTCTTCCAAATCTCGAGGGGTCGCCGGAGCCTGTTCTTGTTTGATTTGGGTGATGGCAATAGCCCTTCGGGGTTTGGAAAATAATACTTATTTAAACGGATTTTCTTAAAAGAACTAAAATATATTAAATTGGGTTTCTCAGATTTAAAATAGTTTTCAGTAATAACTGTCATCTTTTTATTACCACTTCCTCACCCGAGAGAGTTTGGGTGATCTGGGTTCTAGAGGCCGTTCCTTTTTGGGACGAAAGCTACGGGGGCCGTGCCTGAAACCTGTTCTTGTTTGATAGGGTTGTAGGTGTAGGTCTTCCGGAACTTTCGGACCCTGGTTGGTGTCTTCCGCATGTTGTACCGAGGTTGTCATGTTCCCGAACTGTAAGGGGATCGGGAACCTCGATAGGCGGAGCCTGGAGTCTGTTCTTGTTTGATTGGGGTTCTAGGCGCCGACCTATCGGGGTTTTCGAACCCTTATGGTGTCGGTCCTTTCTGTGTTATTTGTGAGTTTAGTGTTTTGACGTGGGAGCCGTTGTGTTGACAGTGGTCCCGGCTGTGAGTATTTCTAGCCAGTGAGTTGAGAGCTGATGTTAGTTACTGTCGGCTTTGTTGATCATGGATTTGGACTATAGCCTGCATGAGCCATATTGAGCTCGACAGAGATGCGCGGATACTTTCCTCGGTGGGGTCGCGCCCCTCGAGTGCCACTCCGGAGTTGGGCCTGTTACTTGCTATCGCGACTTGTCGACGCAGTCCCTCTGGCTGGCCAGTTTTGGCAGTCACGGACACCCTACGGTAGACCCGTCCTGTTGAGGATGTGCGGCAGTAGGTGGGCGCAGGTTTGACTGGACCCTATGCGGCAGTCAGTATAGATTGGGTGACTATACTTGAGTATTAGTAGATGCATCATGTTTTCATCTGTTCCACTTTTTGAGCATTTAGATAGAGGCATAGTAGCTGTAGAGTTATTCTTTTCCAGCCCCTTTCTTTCAGTATCACATTGTTACTTTATGCCTCTAGTAGACTTAGTGGGCAGACCGTCGGGCTTGTTGGCGGCACCCACTGAGAACTACTGTGGGATGTAGTTCTCACACCCGTCGTGGTGTCTTTTTCCCCAGGGACTTCTACTCCTGTTCCTGCTGCTCCTGTTGCTGCTCCGGCTGATCGAGGTAAGGGAGTCGCGAGATAGATCCCTACCAGTCGTCGTCTAGAGAGTAGATGTACCCCGTACTATTTTGAGAGTTACATTTTGAGAGACCTTTGTAGTGAGGTTCACTTGTACTTTTCTTCTTATTGAGAGACTTATGTATTTGTGTGAGGACTTGGGTTGTATTATTTATTTCAGTAGTTTACTTTTCAGCTCTGATATCTGTATAGCTGTAGTATTATTCTTATTGCAGGATAGACGCTTCGTCCATACGGGGTTCACCGTATGGGCGGCGGATCTATTGGCGGGCCCGGGGTTGCAGTTTCGACCCCGGGGCGTGACAAACGGTCAGCCCACCAAGTCTACTAGAGGCATGCTGTAACAAATGAAATACTGAAGGAAAGAGCTGGAAATGAATAACCCTACAACTACTATGCCCCTATCTAGATGCTCAAAAGTGGAACATATGATAACATGGTGCATCTACTATGCCTCAACTCAGATCACCCAATCTACCTGACTGCCTCCTCGGGTCCAGTCAAACCTGCGCCTACCTATTGCCGTTACATCCCGGAGGACCGGACTGACGTAGGGCGTCCGTAGCTGCCAAAACTGGGCCAGCCAGAGGGACTGTGTCCGTAACTGCCAAAACTGGGCCAGTCAGAGGGACGGCGTCGACAAGTCGCGATACCAAAGTGCAGACCCACCCCGGACGTGGCACTCGAGGGGAGCGACCCCAACGAGGACAAGGGTATCCGCGCACTCTGTCGAGCTCAAGTGGCACTGCAGGCTATAGTCCAAAATCCACGCTCACGCTCTGAACGAAAAGACTCAGAATCCTCAATCATCTCGCACAACGGTCGGAACACTCTCGACGACTCAGCTGATCAGCTCTCACGAAACACGAGACACAAGCCTCTCCAACAGCTCACAGCACAAAACACACTAGCTGGAGATACTCCACAGCCAGGATCGACCCACAAACTCAGGCTAATAATCTGGTCGGACAACACTCAACGACCCGGGACCACCGTCAACTCCGACGGTTCCCAACAGCAGAACCCTAAACTCACAGGAAAGACCGACACCATAAGGGTTCGGAAACCCGATAGGCCGGTGCTTAGAACCCTATCAAACAAGAACAGACTCTAGGCTCCGCTATCGAAGTTCCCGACCCCTTATAGTTCGGGAACACAACAACCACGGTACAACACGTAGAAGACACAAACCAGGGCCCGAAAGTTCCGGGAGACCTACACCTACAACCCTATCAAACAAGAACAGGTTCCAGGCTCGGCCCCCGTGGCTTTCGTCCCGACAAAGGAACGGCCCCTAGAACCCAGACCACTCGAATCCTTTCGAGTGGGGAGATTTACAGGAAAAAGGTGACATTTGTTATTGAAAACCATTTTCACTCAACCCACGCGGGTGAGGACTAAAAGTAGTTTTCTTTTTGAAAAACTCTCTTGATTTGAGGAAAAACCCATTTTTAATGATTTTTAGTTCTTTTTAGGAAAAACAGTTAGAAAACAAGTATTTTACCCAAACCCCGAAGGGCTGATGCCTTTGTCCAATCAAACAAGAACAGACTCCAGCGGCCCTTCGATGCTTGGAAGAAAACGTTGGTAGACTAAAATCATGTGTATGTCGAAAAGGGTTATGGGTTCTAGGTCCTACTAACACTGGTACACTACTGCCACTAACACAGTGGCGACAACCCAAACAGGGGAAAACAAGACCTCCCGGGACCACCGTTTACCCCAAACGGTTTTCGGTACAGACAAGCGATCCACTACATCTACCAGACTCCACTCTGCTCCCAAGCACGAGTGCAAAAGCATCCCACACTAAAAGAAAGTCCCGACCGCTCGGCCCACTACCCGGGCGAGGATAACACTAAGTCCAGGAATGAAACACAATGTGTGGATGTCTAAACATAAATAACCCTAGCCCAAGTGAGGGTTTTCTACTGGTCTGGTTACACATGCAACATATGACGGGGGTGCTAGGTCAAGTTCCAATAACTAATATTTAACAGGTGGTAGGAAGCAGAAGAGATCATACGATCATCAGATAAATGCAAGGAATAACAATTCCTACATTCTAGCATGCTACACAAGAATCTACTATCATGCATGGTCCTACTATAGCAGATTTAATGTTCAGTCCATCAAACTTGGAGACAAGGCCACCCACCTGAAGGCGCTAACTGTCTAAAGTCCCACAGCTGAAAATACCCCAAAATCAATAACTCCAGATCCAACGGGCCGAGCAATACCCGCAAATCCTCCTGGGTACAACACAAGGCTTACAATTACACTTTATTCCAAAAGTAACCCAAGTAATCACAATCTGAAATTCAGTCCCAAAGATGCCAATTATTCACCTGCAGAAATGGCTCCGAAAAATCTGATAAAAATACCACAGCGATCCTCGCGTCGAGACCTTCGAAACGGGTACCTGTACGTCCAATTCCGAGCACCGTAGGCCAAGTTACAAATTCCACAACACAGGTGCGCAAAACCTCATAACCACACAACTGTAATCCCAAGCACAGATGAAGGGAGAAAACTATACCTCCGGGAAGGTCTCGAAAAAATCCAAGAAAAATACTATGATAATCCTCGCGTCGAGTAGATGCAAAAAGTGCAAAGGCTCGTCTCGATCCGACGCTCGAGCGTGGAGATCTCCTCAAATCAACCTGCTGTCCTCACAAATCCTCATAGAAAACCAATGTCCCAGTAATCATGGAATAACTCCTCAAAAAGCGCAAAACGAGGAAATACTGAAATACCAAGATCGTAGCCCTACCTGTCGCGGATCCAACGGCAAAGGAATCGCTCGAAAAGGTGGTCGGAGTAGGCCGGGGGAGCTCGCGCACCGAAACGCAACGGGAGAAACACCGGCGAAGGAACGTTGCGACGCGCCAAGAAAATGGAAATCTCGATAAGCATACCACGTAAAATCCTCGAAATCGACAGATGGATGCAGCACTGCGTGGGGATCAACTTTACTGAGGACCTCCAGTCGGTTTGAAGCTCGAAAATGCCAAAAACTTGCAAAAGAAGGCGGCGCGGGCTATTTATAGGCCGCAACAAATAATTGAAGAAATTCTAACCAAGTCCCCAGATTCGGGCGCTCCCGAAGATTCGGGCGCCCGAATCCGGCAGCAGAAAGGGAACACTGTTGGCGCCCGGAACTTCCTCGTGCCGCCACGTCACCCGCACAGCAAACAGCTGTGCGGGGCGCGCCGGGAGTGGCCACGTGGCCCTCCCGGTGACCGACACGTGTCCCGCACAGCAAACAGCTGTGCGGGGCGCGTGTGGTGCCGCCGCGTTGCGCCTCCCCGGTCAAACGGGTAGGTGGCGCCCACCAATCGCGGCGCGCCACCTGTCCCTGGCACTATCGCGGTCACACATGCGGGCAGGCGCAGCCTGGCCGTCTGCCATGCACGCGCCCTGAGGCGCCCGCCCGCAACCCCGTGCGCCGCGCCTCGTGAGCCCGCGAGTAGCACGCCGACACGTGTCCTCTGCACCCGGTCCACGCACCCTACTTCGGGTTCCGTGGACCGCGCCGCGTGTACCGACCAACCGGGGACTGCCACGTGTCCACCCACCTTGGTCCATGCACCGCCGCGCCACCCAGTAGACCGCGCCTCACGAGCCCGCCAATCAGGCGGCGCCACGTGTCCATGCGCCGGGTCCGTGCACCCAGCCGCGCCTCTCTGTGGACCGAGTGCTGCGGACCGGCCAATAACAGGCCGCCACGTGGCAGCCGGCGGTCCACGGCCCCTCCCATGCACCGAAATTCAGCGAAAACTTCCGGGAGTCCGTTTTTGGGCCTCCGGACTCAGAATCAAACAAGCAAATAGCCGTTTTCAAGCGTTTTTCCGCGCTGAATCCAAATCCAACCTCTGTTTGGCCCAAAACCAATTCAAAAATTCGACAAATGCAGCCGAAGGCCAATCTAGCTGTGGATATCACACAGGGTCCATCTGTGGCATCCCTTTGATGCACTATGGGCCAGACACACCAACACTAGGTGTTCTACACCACGGTTCATGGGAAAAGCTACACGGGGATCGTGGTCACCACAGAAATATTAGTTTATTAAAATTATGTGTATCCAAAAGTATTTCTGGGTTTAAGGTCCTGCTATCATAAGATCAACACTGCCTCAACTCAGTGGCAGTGAACCAATTAGAAGAACACCCAACAACTCGGGATCACTATCATCCCAAACGACTCTCGACACTAGAACCAAACTAACCTCAACCACCATGTGACGCCCCCAATAGTCCCACATCGGATGTGGATGGAATTATGATTGGGTTTATATAAGACATGGACACTAGTAATAATAACTGGGCTTAAGCATTTTGGGCTGTGGTTTGGGCCCAACGAGTTATTATTGCTAGTGGGTCGGATCGTTATATTTGGTATCGGAGCCAATAACCAGCCGGAAGTGTGCGGCGAGTCTCAGCTGAGCTTGGGTCTAGATGACAGGGCTAGCGAGACGAGTCTCACATCGCCTGGTGATCTTGGGCTGCTGTGTGTGTGTTTGGGCTGACGAGGACGTCAGACCTAAACGGGGGGAGTCTGTGACGCCCCCAATAGTCCCACATCGGATATGGATGGAATTGTGATTGGGCTTATATGAGACATGGACACTAGTAATAATAACTGGGTTTAAACATTTTGGGATGTGGTTTGAGCCCAACGAGTTATTATTGCTAGTGGGCTAGGTCGTTACATTTGGTATCAGAGCCAATAACCAGCCGGAAGTGTGTGATGAGTCTCGACTGAGTCTCGGTCCATATGACAGGGCTAGCGAGACAAGTCTCACATCGTGTGGTGATCTTGGGCTGCTGTGTGTGTGTTTGGGCTGACGAGGACGTCAGGCCTAAACGGGGGGAGTCTGTGACGCCCCCAATAGTCCCACATCGGATATGGATGGAATTGTGACTCGGTTTATATGAGACATGGACACTAGTAATAATAACTGTGCTTAAGCATTTTGGGCTGTGGTTTGGGCCCAATGAGTTATTATTGCTAGTGGGCCGGGTCGTTATACACCATACTCCACTCGGCCCCCCAGCACGAGTGCAACATGCGTCCTACACTGTCCCGACCACTCGGCCCACTACCCGGGCGAGGAGAAAACTCTAAGTCCAGAAAAATAAACATGCAATGTGTAGGAAGACTAAAGCATAAAAGAACCTAGCCCAAGTGAGGATTTTCTATTAGTCTGGTTAAACATATGCAAAAATATGACGGGGTGCTAGTCAAGGTTCCACAATTAAACATACGATATAACCAATATTCGAAATGCTAACTCTAGCATGCATATATCCTTATCAATAAATAAATCCCCAACTATATCATGCATAAATCTTGATCAGTAAATAAGTTACTAACTCTGCCTTGCACACATCTCAATCAACATATCTATCATGCATGTCCACTACAAGATAGAATTAGAAAACAGTCCGTCGATTTGGAGAAAAATCCAACCTACCTGAGAAGCGACGATCCAGGGTCTAACCGAGTCGAAACTTGGCGTGCACGTTCCTCAGCCTCTCAAGATTCCAATGAAAATCATCCAAAAACTCCTCCCGGATAATCGGCGGTGATCAAAACACTCCACGTTGCCCACAAGTCCAATACAAAATCAGCGAGCGCGTCGCTATGGCGTAGAAGCCAAATCGAGCATAAATGCTCACCTCGATCGTGACGATAATTTCCAACTTCCCCTTTCCCCGCGAAACTCCAAAATCGCCACTAAAACAGTATCACAAGCCGAACGCCGCAAAAGTTACAATCTCAAAAATCTGCATTTACTGTTTTGCACAACAGTCCCAAAAATAGAAAATATTCACCTTTGTAGAGACCTCAAAAAAATCCAGAAAAAATACGGTTACGTTCTTCTCAAAGTGTAGATGCTAATCGAGTCCTTAAACTCTCAGTTCCGACAACCGTAGGCCGAGAAAATGCAAGAATACTCCTCCGCTGTCCAGAAAAATGCCGCAGGAAATAAGGTCTAAAGAAGCTCCGAAATACCCCAAAAAAACTCAAAATGGAGAGGAATGGTAAATACAAAAATTGAAGACCTACCTATCGTGGAAACGTCGCCACAAAAATCGGCTGAAAACTCCCTCGGGTCAGCTCAAAGGAGTCCACGGACGAAACGTCGACGGAAAAAGGCCAAAATCGGAGAAGCATCGAAGTGTGCCGAGCCGGGGAAAACATCGATGTCGTGGCCTCCAAAAATGCCAAGGATCCTTGAAAATGTGGTGGACTCGATGTAAAAAAATCTCACCCAAAGGGGGGCCCCAAAAAACTTCCAAAAAATCCAAAAGAGGGGGCTCCAATGGCCTATTTAAAAGTGTCGCTA
Organism: Tillandsia fasciculata; assembly: GCA_029168755.2. Taxonomy (NCBI): domain Eukaryota; kingdom Viridiplantae; phylum Streptophyta; class Magnoliopsida; order Poales; family Bromeliaceae; genus Tillandsia; species Tillandsia fasciculata. The sequence continues at coordinate 13,511,856 of CM054948.1, forward strand.
TAGCATAATTTTGTTGTAGTGATTATGGTATTAAAAGGCTACCAATCCCCGAAATTAGGCACCCATCTGTAACTGCCGAAGCAGTGCAACATTAACAAGGACATATCAGGATCAAGCTCAACTATTTGGACTCCACAAATATCATCTACCACCAAGCTCAGGCTCAAGCCTAACATTAATCAGTTGAAACCATTTTCAATATTCCAGCATCGGTTATCCAACTAATTTTCATGGTTAATGAGCAGATCATTCTTTGCTTCTAAAGCGAAATGCACATGAGTTTTTTTTTTTTTTTTTTTTTTTTTTTTTTTTTTTTTTTTATCATTATTGCCTTATATAAAAAAAAGAAAGAAAAAGGCAAAAAAAAGAAGGAAGGCAAAGAGAAAAATAAACAAAAGGTCATCCACAGCCAAAAAAGTACAACTGTTCAAGCCTTTTTATATAAAAGCCTGCTTGGAAAATCGAGTAGCAAATATATAGTAAAGGAGGGGGAAAAAAAGAGAGCAAAAAAAGCGACAACAACCAAATATATTTTGAAGTTTGAACCAACCGACAACCAATCAGCCCTCAAAATAACTTGGCGGAGCTGCATGATCTTCTTCGGAAGGAACCCCACTGCCGCCTGGGCTAACGGTAGCCGGTTTGGAGTCCTTCATAAGACCCAAACCGCTCGGCGTCGCTTTGTTCCTTCTCAGCGAGCAGAGCATTATAACAACCCTTTAAGAGTCACTCCTCATACGCTTATATTTACTGTGGAGCGCGTCGTTCTCCGTAGAAACATGGTCGTACAGGTTTTCATAAAACTTCATTTCTTCCAAGTTAGTATCCTTGACCTTTAAAGAAAACTCATCACGCAACCTAGCGATAGTGCGACGGGCAGCGTCCTCCTCTGTCTCATCAACAGTAGAAGACGACACACCCCAGCACCTAATCGCTTCCACCACAGAATCTCCTCTAGAGACTTCGACATCAACAAAAACACTAAATAGGCCTCATTTTCAACTGACACACCATATACCGGTGCAGGATTCGGGCGCTCGAATCTGGATCCCCCTTTTGTGGGTTTGGGCTATAAATAGCCCATTTGTTCCTTCTTTTGGGATTTTTTCGAGCCTCTTTTGAGCCCATCTTCGAAAGGAGCTTCACCTTCGAGTCTTCTTCGACTTTTGGGATCTCGGGGATTTTTGGAAGGCGTTTCATCAGCTTCCTCCTCGACATCGCGAGCTTCGACGTGTCTTCGATATCGATCTTCTCCGTCGACATCGCGAGCTTCCTCCTCGATAATTTTCTGGATTATTTAAATGGCAAAAATAGAAAATTAATAGTACAATAGTGGCCCTAAAATACCGACTTTTGATCGGAGCCTGATCTCGAAAATCTGAGATCACTATTGCGACCGTCTCGTCGAAACAAGAAAGATTGATATTCATATATTCTCGATCCGACGGTCGGATCTTCCGCAAAACAGCGAAGAAAAAGTAGGCCCCACAACTTAAGTTGTGAATAGTAACCCCTATTTTAAATTCCCTTTTGATCATCGACGGCCGTTTCGCCGTCTGGACACTAAGCATAGGGGTATGAGTAGTCAATCATAGCTATTTTCGATGTTCTGAGCGCAATGGCACTGACGGAATTCACGTTTGGCGATCCGGGTGCATCAAAGTGCGTGCAAGGTGCTACAGCCTGTCGAACTTTATGGCCCGAGATTTTACTCGAGCGCCAAATCAAGCAAGCAAATATGCTACTTGATAGGTCTCGACGAGCCGGACGTCGTGGCGAAATTCGTTTCGCGAATTGACGAACCGTTCGTCTCGAAATGCGTGAAATATACCGAAAAAAGGGTGTAATTGTGAAGAAACTTTAAATTTTTGTGGACCAAAAATTAATGGGGATTTAGGGTAGGGTCCTGTCAGCCTAAGGGATCTACAGTAGGGACCTTGGAGTGCTTGGTTGGTTAGATGAGGACTAAACCGAAAATTTGCATAAAATAGCATTTAATTCGAGTTGGCTTTTGGTCTCCTTGGGGGTGAGCACGAGGGGTCTGTGGGGAACCCAAAGCATCACCAGAGATCCTCTGTACATCCAGACCAAGCCCGGAGCGCTGGGAGGCCGAGGGACATCACCACCTTGAGAGTGAACCGAGAGAGAGAGTGAGGAGAAGAAGTTGGAATCAACTCGAACCAAGTTGGTTTTTGAAGTCCTTGTGGTGTTCCCCTGCATCTGAGGATCACCCCGGAGCTTGCTGTGGCCGCGCGAAGGAGGAGGAAGAGAACCGGCTTCTTCCTTTCTTCATCAACTCCGGCGAGGTGAGTGGCTCTAAACCACTGGTTGCATGAGCCCTAGACCCTTAGTAGTAGACTCTATAGGTCCTAAGGTTTCTCCCTGCACAGCCCCGAGCCCCCATGCACTCTGGGTTGCCGGCGGGAGAAAGCTCCTCGCCGGAACCCTAGCTTGCTCCGCCTCGGCCGTTCTCCACAACCAGTGGACCAAAATAAAAAAAAAAATGGTAGAAAAATTCTGTAGGACCTAAGGATCATCTCCACTAAATTTGGTGGAGTTTGATCAAGTAATTAGATTGCAGTTTGGAAACCCTAATTTCGAGTTTTCTTGCACTTGGCCGAGCTTCTTGCTCCGGCACCGGCGAGCCTCCCCACCGCCGGGCACAGGTACGAGAAGTTTCATGGGACCATTTAGAGTCCATCCATGCATTTGCATGGCACCCATGCAGCATAAATGGGTGGCGGCCAAGAATGATCCGAGGTGGGTTCATTTTACGGTCGCCGGCTTTCCGGCCATCTCCGGCGGGAGGGGAGTGGTCGGGAAGTTTTCTGGGACCAAGAGAAGAGTATCCATGCAAGTTAAAAGGCTCCATGTAGCCTCTGGAGAAAACCGCCATTAGAGGTGGAAGCTCCAAACCGAGCTTTTCTCCTCCGCCGCCGCCGCAGTGCCCTGTCGCCGGGAACGGGTTCAGGTAGGTTTTCTTTGAGTTTTGGGGATTGTTGGTGCAAGTGGTTGAGCCTTGGAGCCCCTGGTTGAATGGTCACGAAATTTGAAGAAAAGGCTTCATCTTCAACCTCTTGCCGCGGCCAACCGAGCGAGCAAGATTGGCCCAGGGTTGCTGGGGATGTGCCTGCAACTCCTAGAAATATTTCTCTCCAAGTTTTATGGGCCCAGGTGTAGTGTTGGCTGAGAACCAACTCGGGCTTTGGGTTGGGTGCTTGTATGTGTAGGATGCACACCAAATGTTTGATAAAATGCCACAGAGAAGAAAAAGATGGAATTAGATTTCGAATGTAAAATGAAAGTTGCTTCATTTCATCCCCTGAGCTTGATGCTCACTTCAGATCAAAGTAGATCTGTGTGGAATTGTGAAATGAGCAATGTGAACATGTTAGAAAACAAAGGCTTTGGATCTGGTTGATCCAGCAGTTCTGGGCTGCACTTTGGGCAAGCCCCTGTGTTCCTGAGGTACCCTGAGCATGATGATCAAGTTAGTTTGCTGTGGGCACTTATAAAATGCAGAGTTGTAGTGTATTCAAGCCCTAAGTGTAATGTTTGGCCCAGGTTTGGTTTTGAGTTGTTTGCGAAGCCGCGACAATGAGCTCCTGGCTAATTTGGGGTCACTGGACGCGATGCTCGTGTTAGAAATAGGTTTTGATGAGCCGGAGAAACAAAAATTCATTTAGGCTATGTTAGAGAGGAATTTTATGGCCCGAAGTTTTCCTTGAGTTTCGTGCTACCACAAATGAGTGAGCACGGTGTTCAGCAAGTCGAATGTCACCTACTGGAAGTGACGGTTCATAAAAATGATTTTCCAGTTGAAAGAACGAGCGAAAACAGTGCTCAAATAGCACTAAAAGAGCGATTTTCGGAAACCCTAGGGGTCTAAACGCAAAAGTGGCAGTGTGTACTGTTTAGTACAGTGTGTTGGTGATTCCTAAGCTTTTTGTTAGGAATCCAACGGCTCCCATTGAGCGGAAATTGGATATCGGTCCGAGAATCGGCAAAATCGTCGATTTAACGGCATCCGGGTGGCAATCGCGCAATTTGAGAAATTGCGGCGGTTTCACCAAGCCGACTGTTGAGTCTCAGTAGAATCTAGTTGAGCCAGCGGCAAAGAGTTAAAGCCGAGTCTCCCGGAAATCCAAAAAGGAATTCTCGGGAGGGGCATTTTGGTAATTTTACCAATATATGAATATAAGGTTGCATTGGTCTAGGTGTTATTGTCAAACACTGTTGTTTAAGTAGTTCAAGGTTTTGAGTTGATCTGGGAAAGATTTGAGTTTAAGTTAGAGTTAGTGAGACTGAGTTGATCCCTGATCAGTGTTTTTGATTCTGGTTGATTCGGTTTGCCTCTGGTTTCGAGCGTACAGTGATACGGTTTTATCGCCTGCAAAATAACAGGTGGGTTTATCTTCGGTCCGGGCTTTATCATTTCGGCCCTCTGGGGTATAGTATTGATTGGACCCCTGTTCTTGTAGCCTAGTTGAGAATTGAGTCTGTCTTCTTTTTGATTAGTTTTAATTTTTCTATAAACATGTTTTTAGTCAACCAATGTTTTGTCTCCAAGCATCGCAGAGTCGCCGGAGTCTGTTCTTGTTTGATAGGACGAAGGCATAGCTCTTCGAGGTTTGGACATAAAACATGTTTTCAAAATGTTTTCCTAAAAAGATTTTTAGTTGCATGATTGATTCTCAGTTGCTTCCAGATATCATGACTTTATTCCTGGACATTTGCCATGCCTGATTGGTCATTAGCTAGCTTGCACATTTATACTTGATTATCAGTATATCGTGATCCATGTTCTAGTTGTTATTGATTATTCCTGCATATGAGTTGAGATTCAGTTGATTCTGATATTGCATCCTTGATTGGATTAGTTGATGATTATTCCTGCATATGAGTTGAGATTCAGTTGATTCTGATATTGCATCCTTGATTGGATTAGTTGATGATTATTTTTGCATATGAGTTGAGATTCAGTTCATTCTGTTATTGCATTCCTGTTGGAACTGTTCTGACTTATGGTTGATCATTTGAGTTGAGATATTTGTTGGTACACTATTGTTGCATCCCAGTGGGGATTTCCCGGCTTGTTGCCGATTACTCGGTCTGTGGACCGTGAGTTTGAGCATTCGCATGATTTATCGCCCACACTGCTGTACTTCACGAACATCAGCGGAGTAGCTACCCGTGTGGATGTTCTTTACCGGTAAAGTAGTCTGGTATATGACCCGTGACTCCCAGGTTGGTGCCCAAGGGTGCCGGAGTGTTGACTCCCAGGTTAGTGCCCGAGGGTGCCGGAGTGTCACGCCCCGAGTTCGCCGATTAGTACGGTTCGGGCACGCTAACAGACCCGCCAATCGGGTACGACCTTTCGCTACCCGATTGGAACGGTAACATCCATGATAACACAACCAGTGTATGCGGAAGCTCAATATCAGAGTAAAATCACTACTAATTTAAAACTTTCATTCAATAAACAAATAGTTTAAGCCGAAATGAAAGCATACAAGAGTGAACCATAATATAAATTTATTACACTTTACATCTCTGAACTTGCAAATAAAATTATTACAATTTCTTTACATAATTTCCTCACCATACATAGTTCACTCAAGAAATATATAAATGGGATACCTCTGCTAGACCCTCTAGGTCTCTATGCTGCTGGGCCCTTGCCCCTGTCGTATGCCTCGCCGTCTGCATCTGGACCGTCTCGACCGCTGCATCCACACCTGAACCTGTGGGGGGGGGAGTCACCCAAGGGGTGTGAGAACTTACGAGCGAGTTCCCAGTGGGTTCAACCACCGAGAAAAAGTGTCCTACACCACTTGGTCCAATGGAAGCAATAATAATAGTGCTAGGAAACTACAATCCTCAATATCAAAATGCAGCTATGCAGTATGACATATCACTATCTGTATATACCCACAACCCAGCACTACTCTGTCTAGTCATATCAGGCTACTAAGCACCAACTCGGCCACTATGCCGCTGTATACAGGGTTAAACTAACCCGGCCACCTTGGCCACTCTAATTCTCTTTATTCTTTAGATTCTGGTGCTTTAGTTCAAGTAAACCCTCAGAAATTCTTATCCAACGGGCCCGAGCCCGGTAGTCCTGCTACCATAAGATAAGATTTATAAGGTTGCCGATAACACCCGCAAGTGTTACCCCGTCCTACGAAGTAAATGTGTTCTTCGGACCACCTGCTATCGGAGAGGGGGCTGCCCTTTACGTCCGATCCTGGTGCGCCCGGGGAGAGGGCAAGCCCTTTACGTCCCGCAGAACCACATTTCAACCTTCGAAGGCACGCCCGTTTTATTATCTTTTCTTATCTCGTCCTACGGAAGAAACGTCCCGAACGGGTCACTGCCCGGGAGAGGGATTACTGCCCGTACCTCCAACCTGGGCTGGTTTCACTCCGTAGAATCTTTATATTTTCTTTCTTTTCTTTTTACTTTAGTTCTTAGCCTCTTTGCCTTTGAACACTTGCTTTCCTTCCTTATACGAGCCTTCAGCTCACATTGCCACTGGCAATTACTATCACTCTTTCCTTTGAGCATTTAGCTCTTTGCTTTCACTTTAAGCCTTCCGAAAGTACCTCGTCCGACGGGTCACTGCCCAGGGAGTCCTGCTCCACTTGACAAGTCTCAAATTCGAAGGCGCCATTTACATTCTCTTTATGCTCTTTAGCCACTTTTAGCTTGCTTTTAACTTTAAGCCTTTCGAAAGTACCTCGTCCGACGGGTCACTGCCCAGGGAGCCCTGCTCCACTTGACGAGTCTCAAATTCAAAGGCGTCACTGATATCCTCTTTTATTCTCTTTATCTTAAGCAATTTGGTTGTCTTGCTTATTAACCAATTTTAGCTCTATCTTGAGCAATTTGCCTGTCTTGCTTATTAACCACTTTTTCATCTCTTACCCTAGGTCTTGCCATCCGGGTAACTAGAGAGTCTCATGGACTCTTAAACATTTCTCTTTTATCTCTTTAACTCAAATTGAAGTTAAAGTTATTGTCCATTTGCCCAGACACCCTATGACTCTTTAGGGTTATATTTGTTTAATTCTTTAACCTTGGGATCTTATCCCGCTTTCCTGATTCCTTACTGAATCCTAGAGTTAACTTAACTCTATCTTTCTGTTCCACTATTAACTTAGAGTTACACTGACTCTAATTCCTTGTTTGTGAGTTTAAACTCTTCTAATTCACCTTAGGTTTCCTTTACCTAAGTTCCATGTCATACTCATTCTAGAGTTCTTTGACTTTATCTGGTTCACTAGTTCACCTTAGGCTATCTTTACCTAAGTTCCATGTCGTACTCATCCTAGAGTTCCTTGACTCTATATTGATCACTCTATCCAGTGTCCTTAGGTTATCACCTAAGACAATGCCACTCGTCCGATCCTAGGATAACTCCTAAGTTTTGATGTCACTCAGTGAACCCTGAAACTAGGTTTTCTCCTAGTCTTACTACCAACATGTTCCCTTTCCTTATGTCATATGATTCCTAGGGTTATACCCTAACATGATCGCAATCATAAAGGATAATCACATTCATGCATGCAATTATTTTCGCATCCATCATAAAAATAATATTTATCCTCTAGGCATGCAAATCTATCCTCTATCTTTGGCAACCAACAGTTGCACTTTTCATCTGTGTCCTTTTACACATGCACATCTATTCCTCTATCTCTGGCAACCAACAGTTGCACTTTTTCATCTGTATCCATCTACACAGGCAATCATAATCATAATTACCTAACGCCTCTAACAGGCTACTATCATGCTTCGAATCGAAAAGCAAAGGAGCAAGGGGAGAGGTCACCCAATTTCGGCAGAATTCCCCACCTTGTGGTGTACCCGATTTCCTTTCATATCTCCACACTTGATCACTATTCTTCCAATTGCTTGTAGACACTTGCAATTGGCCTCCACGCGGCTCCACTTTGTACCTCGAGCTTGCACGCAAAACGGAGCATGCTTCTCTTAAGGTTGCACGCAAAATGATGCGCGACTTCTCTATCCCTGCACGCAAAACGGTGCACACTATTAGTGACGGCACGCTAAATGGTGCGCGACAACACGACCTGCACGCAAAACGGAGCACGTACCCCGTATTGGCACGCAAAACGGTGCACGCTCCACTGTAGGGTTGCACGCGAAACGGTGCACCTTCATCCAGTCCTGTACGCAAAACAAGATGCATTGTTAGAACCTGCACGCAAAACGGTGCGCGGTAACGCGAACTGCACGCGAAACGGTGCACGTACCTCGAAACTGCACGCAAAACGGTGCACATCTGACTGTAGGGTTGCACACAAAACGGTACACCTTCATCCAGTCCTGTACGCAAAACGAGATGCATTGTTAGAACCTGCACGCAAAACGGTGCGCGATAACGCGAACTGCACGCGAAACGGTGCACGTACCTCGAAACTGCACGCAAAACGGTGCACATCTGACTGTAGGGTTGCACGCAAAACGGTGCACATTTTTCCGACCCTGCACGTAACACGAGACGTACTGTTAGAGTCTGCACGAAAAACGGTGCCCGTTAGTTCAACCTGCGCGCAAAACAGAGCGCATACCTCGTATTGGCACGCAAAACGGTGCACGTTTCTTTTCCAACTTTGCACGTAAAACGATGCGCGCCTTTCGAGTTTGCACCCAAAACAGTGCGCGTTTGTTGAGTCCTCACGCAAAACGACGCGTATCTCCCACGAGTGGCACGCAAAACGAGGCGCGCCAAAAACGCCCGCGACACTCGCGCAGCAAAACGGCACAGTAAGGTTGGGTCCCTAACATGCACGTGGGCAAAGGGGTCAAATCCAAAATCCAAAAGGAAACCTTAACACTGTGCCAGAAATACCGCAAAAACGACACACGGGGCCTACCTCGACAATGCCGTGTCGTCCATCGCGTCTTTTAGTCTCTTTGGAGTACTTTGCACGCTCCACGGGCTCCACGGCGCGCTCATGTGCCCTCGAAAACCCTGGCGAAAATCGCCCTCCTCCCCTCCCCGCGCGCTCGGGTGAAGCCAGAAAGGGAAAAAGGAGGAAAAAGGAGCCGTTTCGGGCCTTTATAGGCCGTTTCCGGACTTTCGGGCGCAACTTTCGGGCGCCCGAAAGTTTCCGGGCGGCTACAGTAACCGGCCCGCCGCGGTCCACGCGCACATGCCGTGCCAGCGAGGCGCCACGTCAACAACGCTCAGCCACCCAGGGGCCGACACGTGTCCATGGACCCGTGCACCGCGACCACCGAACATCGGCGGCCAATCGTTGGCCGCCACGTGGACCGCACTACCTCCCCGCGCTGACACCGGCCGCAGCGTCGCGTCACGTCAGCGCGTCGCGTCGCGCTGACCGACGAATGGGAGGCCGACACGTGGCCTGCCCCCGCTGACACCGCGCCAGGCCGCCACGCCTTCCCCGCGCACGCCTGTCGCCTCGCCTGCCGCGTCCAATGAGGAGACGCCACGTGGCGCCTCCCCACCTACCACGCGGCCTCGGGCCGCGCGCCTCAGCGCGTCGCGCGTGAAAACTTGCCTCGGGATTCGCGCCTGCGCCTCGGGATCCGTGCCAGCTACCTCGGGATCCGTGCCAACTGCCTCGGGATCCGTGCCAACTGCCTCGGGATCCGTGCCACTGCCTCGGGATCCGTGCCCGTTGCCTCGAGATTCGGGCCGCTACAGTAACATTCGGGCGCACCCCTTTCGGACCGGGCTGCTACAGTAACCGGTTCGCTACAGTGCCCGAACCCGGTTCAGTGCAACCCGAAAACCGGGTGTGCTACAGTAACTTCCGGGCGCCCGGAACCCATTTTCGGGCGCCCGAAACTTGGGCCAAAGCCCAGTTTCGCCCGTTTTCGTCCGTTCTTGCCCGTTTCTCGCCCGTTTTCGCTCAAATTTGACGGGCAGCCACAGTTTAACTTAATTTACCTCATGGTACTTAAACTTTTCAGTTTGGACTCGTTTTGATTTGCCAAAAGTCCCACTGTATTTGAATTCACTGGCGGAGCCCGTTCTCTAAATTCGGGTGCCCGATCAACGCGAAACTTTTGCTGTGGCCTAAAAACATAACTCCCGTAATTTTCTCGGAATTTTCCGAGACTATGAATTTTCCACTTACAATCTGGGCCCACTTTCTCACATAAGATTCTAGATATCTTATTTTAATCCCGATTTGGGCCCAATTCATTTCCAGGTCACCCTGTACTTTTCTAACTCAATAAAAATAGTATTTCATACCAAGTTCCAGTTCACTACACGGAGTATGTCGGCCAGGTTGGTGCCAGGTTCGGCGAGTTTTCCCTGAGGTCTTGTAGACCAATATGGTGGCTTATGATTGGGTATTTGATATTTCAGTTGATGATGCATATGTTGCTTATTAGCCTGCTTTTGTCATATCTCATGATTTCCTGGTTTCTATTCCTGCTATGATTATCAAACTATGCTTGCTTTAAGATTTAGTAAGTTGCATTCAACTACAGCTCCAATTGTATATCTGCTTTATCCTAACATGTGATTATTACTATCCTCTAGTATTGTATGCCAGTAGGTACGATCTGCTATTTCTCGGCTCGTCGTGCCCACTGGGATACATGTACAGTGTATCTCACACTCCCTAGGTCACCATTTTTCAGGTCGATCGGGTGCTGGGATGTTGGGACGTGTTGGTGAGATTCAGAGTTAGCAAATGCCCTGGACAGCCGTATTTATGTATAAGTTTGAGATTGTAACTTAAATTGTAAAGTGGTTTGTAATACTTATTTAAGTAGAACGTAGTTAGTCTACTCTGATGTATGATGTAAAAGCTGAGCCGTGCATATATAGAAAAGGCTCAATCCCAAAGGGGATTGGGACTCTTCTATATATGTGGCGGTCTGTCATGCCCTGGATTGATTTTGAAACTCTGATTTGAAAAAAAAAAAAAAAAAAAAAAAAAAAAAAAAAAAAAAAAATTAGACGCTGTTTTTCGAACTCGGGGCGTGACATTTCCTCGCTGGGGTCGCGTCCCTCGAGTGCCTCTCCGGAGCTAGGCCTGTTACTTTGCTATCGCGACTTGTCGATGCAGTCCCTCTGGCTGGGCCTTTTTTAGGCAGTCACGGACGTCCTACGTAAGTCCAGTCCTCCGTGGATGTAATGGCAGCAAGTGGGCGCAGGTTTGACTGGACCCTATGTGGCAGTCATTGTAGATTGGGTGATTGTTTTATCGAGAGATAGTAGATGCATCGTGTTTCTTCTGTATCACCCCTTGAGCATTTAGATAGAGGCATAGTAGATGTAGAGTTATTTTCAGCCTTTCCTTTATAGTATTGCATTTGTTACTTTATGCCTCTAGTAGACTTAGTGGGCAGACCGTCGGGCTTGGTGGCGGTACCCACTGAGAACTACTGTTGGTTGTAGTTCTCACACCCGCTGTTGGTGACCTTTTTCCAGGGACTTCTTCTCCAGTTCCTGCTGCTCCTGTTGCTGCTCCATCTGACCGAGGTAAGGGAGTTGCGAGTTAGATCCCTATCCGTTTCCAGCGAGAGAGTAGATGTATCCCTTTCGGTGATGTTTTCAGTACTGTCAGTGGTTTGGAGATATCTTGTATTTATTTTACTTGAGTTGAGAGTTTTATTTTGGAAAGACTTTTGCTTGGTGAGGACTTGACATGTACTATTTGGAGTTGTATTTATTTATTTCAGCAGTTTACCTTTCCGCTCTGATATCTGTTTAGTAGCTAGTATTATTTTTTGCATGTTAGTCGCTTCGTCTATGCGGGACTTCCCGTATGGGCGGCGGATCTGTTGGCGGGCCCGGGTCGCAGTTTCGACCTCGAGGCGTGACACCACGAACCCTTGATTCATATACCATTGCTTTCTTGCAGAGACCACGAAACCCTAGAGTGAGGTATCATTGCTCAACTAGATCAGATGGATCTAAGGTCTATAATGAGATTGCCCTAGATAACCCTCAGATCCGACCCTATTTACTTCACTTGGTATAATCCAATTTATTTTTTACTAGAATTACATATCTCTTAATAACCGTTTTACTTTTAGCAACCAATTTATCTTTTGTGCATATGTTCTCTGCTTACGGTTTTGCAAGATGCAGATGAATCGATCACCAAATGAGTCATTAGGACAGCTGTTGTCTCTTCTTACAGAAAGGTTCACGATAGGAGCATTAGCAATTTTTGTCTTTTCTATCCTTCTGCTTCTTCTACTATAAACACCGTATATTGCACATATTTTTAACCACTTAGGGATAGCAGTGGACAAGAAAAGCTAGCATCAAACTACGAAACTTGAATCAGAATTTTCTTTTGTCTTCAACCATTCAGGCATTGTCTCTTTTTTCGTTCTTCACGTAGTTCTTTATGTACATCTTTGTCAAATTTTTCTTTACTATTCTTTTTCTTCTTGCTATCTTTCAATTCGTTCTTTTTGCCTCACTTTCACTTATTTGTTTTGATTTTTATCTTTTATTTTATTTGGTATCTCTTAGTTTAATATTCGCAAGCATGGTCTTCTATTTATTATATAGTTTTTATTTTTACCATGCTTGATTGCTCTTGATAGTGCCTTTTTGCAACTTTTTCACTTTCATATGTACTTTCTAAAGTTTGTAGCCCTCATCAAAATTCTTTTTCTTTTCTTTTGGATTATCCTATTCTTACCTTGTTCTTTTGTATCCTATACATTTTCTTACGCATAGTTTTATGTTTGTTAATTATCCCTAGTCTGATTGCTTAATCAATTTTGTGGTTCAGATACTTATTTGGCTGTTGTTAGAGGTGACAATTTTTCATCTAACTTGACCAACCAATTAAGGTCTCACCTAGCTATATATTTGATTTTGGTTTGAGCCATCCCAAGTCGAAAGTTTTTTCGGTCAAATCTAGATTTATCTTATGACCTCATTCGAGTTATGGAACCGCTGCTTTTGGGTGAGGGAAGCACGAGATTGAATGTATAATGTTGGGCCAAACATATATATATATATATATATATATATATATATATATATATATATATATATATATATATATATATATATATATATATATATATATATATATATATATATATATATATATATATATATATGTGCTAAAATAATAAAATTGTTGTTTCATCTAGTTCTTTCTAATATCTTCGTTTTCTTAGAATGTCCAACGTTTGTTGTTTTCACTGGTTAACAAAATATATTTGTGATTTCCTTGTGTTGTTTTTAGGAGGATACTCTGCTTCTTGTCCTTGTTATTCTTCTCGATCGTACACCCTTAATTTTTTGTTCCTTGTATCTCTTCTAGTTTTCGATTTCTATTTGTTTTATCGTCTGTTATGTGTGGGGTTTAGAGTGACGATGGATGGCGAAAATGTCAGTCATCTGACGTAATTGAGTTCAAGTCTTCAGGACTTTGAATATTTTCTTTTCTATAGTACTATTTTTAATGTTTTGCTATGCGTAACTTGTAAGCAACGAGCGCACAAACTAAACAAAATCAATTGGCGATCACAACAGAGAAGTAAAACCAAAATTGCACGACAGAAAAATAACACACAGATTTACGTGGAAAACCCTTTGCAGGGAAAAAAAAAAACCACGGGCGAAAGAGGAGAGATTTCACTATGTAGAAAAGAGGGAATACAAGAGTTCTGTTTTCGTACAATCGCTCAATCTCTCTAGGGCAAACAAAAAAAAGAAAATTAGGATTTTTCCTTAGCGGATCGGATGCTTCGGGCTCGGGCCTAGCGGCCCGAGCCCTTCGCTTCCACCACAAAATTTTCGAAGTCGCACCGCGAGCCCGTCGGCGAACCTGAATCATAATATTAAAGCGATTCTGATTTTGAGTCACATCTAACATAACTAAAGTCGCATGTCTGACGAATATAATTATTACAATTTTTATTGTAAGTTCGCCAAAAACTTAGTTAAAATTTTGTATTATTGTATTTTGAACTCTCTGATATTTAAGAGAAGCATTCTTGCCCCCTTTTATTGTATAAGCGGTCTTCTTTTAAGTGCTAGCATGTGCTTTAACTGTTATAGCCGTGGTGTTAAAATATTAAGAGCAACCACCCAGATGTAGAGCAAAATGATGTGAAAAGGATGGCACAAGCAATAGACCTGAACACACAATATTTTAAGTAGCCTGCTGTAGACAAAAGTCGTTGTTTTGCTGATTCTAACTCATCCAAAAGGTGTTTTTCAATATTAGAGGTGGCATGTGATTCGGCAGGTGATGGGAGCATGGAAGCGAAATTAATTGCCTCATCAATACTGAGCATGTCCAGATTAGAGTTAAATGTAGACAAATATTCTTTGAAAATGCCACAAGAGTCAACTATGTGGAACAAACTGCCGCCCTCATTACGCATCTTTAGAGTATGTTCGTGAAAGTTCAGCATAAGGGAGAAGGGAGAATTGAATCCTTTGTAGGAAATGCAGGATCTGAGCATGCTAGCAAATCCAGCAACCATTTTTTCAGAACCATAGATGCTACCTGCAAAAATAGACATTATTATTTTATCAGACAAGCAAAACTTATGAATCACTCAGCTCATCCATTTCCACAGAAGCAACCTGAATTTTCACATATACCCCTCAAGACTCAAGAGTGCAGCTTCATAAAGTATACCTTTAAGTTTGGAGAGATCTAATTCATGACAGCAGAAAATGCTTTTATGACGGATATAATATTTTTAAGTACCTAAGTATATATGCAAAAATCTTAATTTTTGACATGCATGTGTGAAAATTCAGAGTTTGCATGCAGGGTTATATATGGGAATAAATAATCTTGCAGAGATATATACATATATATTCCAATAAAACTGGGATGCTTACTTGTCTCTGGACTCCTGAGAGAGAGATAAGGTCATTCCACAATGGATCAACGACAACTTGCCAGGAACTTTCAGGCAACTTAGAAGCAAGAATCCCCAAGGCAGTTGCAGTGAGTACACGTGTATGAGTAACAGACTTCTCAGAGTCAGCACCTACAGTTATTTTAGTAACCGTAGTAGTAGTAGTAACATCAAAATTTTTCTCTGGAGAAGTGCTTTCTTTGGCAGAATTAAAAGAAAACACTTTATCAGTAGTATCATTTTCCAGTTTTACTGCTCTCATCTTAGCAGCAGCTCTGTAACGGCTTCTACGAGGAAGTGCAACTTTGCAGAACATTTTTGTCGAGTCCAAAATGGATCCATATGGGGTGGTCGCGAGCTGAACCCAAAAACACACAAGTAACGAAAGGTTAGGGAGTAAATTCACTAGTTTTACAGTTCAGGTTCAGTTCAAATCTTCATAAAGATAAAATCCATATATTTTAACCTTCTTTGTAACTAGAAGAGCAAAAAGAAGCCAATCTGTTTGGAATCAATCAGACAACCTGAAGCAGAAGCCTCCAAACCCTCTCAGAAGACTGAAGAATCTCATCATTGGATTCCAAAAGTAGATTTTGGAAAACAATCCTCAGTGCATCGCATGTATACAAATCTTGAGGGCAACCGACCTCATGCAGTCAACACCGGATGGGCCATGTTAGCATTTGATTGATGCCGGGCAGGTTAGTTCTGTTATAACTTCTATGCATTCCAGATTATTAATTGTGATACTTATCAAATAAAACAAAAACGATTATTTTTTTCCTTTTTGTGAACAGGCTGAGAGAGATCCAAAGCCGTTGCACCGAGCAGCGAAGGTTTTAATCTACTTACAAATGGAGAATGGCGAGTTTCCTCAACAAGTAAGTGGGACTATTATAACTGTAAAACAAATAATGATGCTTTTGTTCAATTCATGGCTGCATATTTTGAGCAGCTAGCAATAATTATTATGGGGGATTTCTGCAATTTAGTCTTTTAGTTAAGCAAGAAAGTTAATACTATGTTCATTCAGAAATATATATTATTCTGGAAATATGTAAACTGCGGTAAATGGAAAATGTTCTGCAGAATTGGCTAAATCTATTGTTTTATTAAGGCCTGTTTGGCCTGGCTGGGGCTTTTGATACAAGTGCTAACTGCTGGTTCATGAAGATACCTTATCACCTTCCTGCTTAGTTAGAAGCAGAAATTTCAAATTTGAGCTTTTGCATTTTAAGGACCAAAAGTTGGTTTGAGCTTGAAACCATGGCCAGTTGCTCTTCACTTGTTGTTTGCCAAAACAACTGGTTTCTACTTCTCAGTGTAGAAGCTGTTTCAGAAAGCAGGTAAAATAGTTACTAATTGCTAAATCTACTAATTGGAATTGGCATCAGAAATGACTTGTGGCAAGTAGACTGAACATTTTCTGCACATAATGAAGTGCAACTTTTCTCATTTCTTTGCATCCAACTACCTATAAATATATCAACCTAGCTACCTAGTTTATGCACGCAGGAAAAAAGTAGGAGAAATGTGATGCATAAGCATCCATCTGTCTTTCTACGCCTTACGTTATATATGGTGACAGATGTACATGTATCTGCTATACATTTGCTGCTGTGTAGGTCTCTGTCTTGGTCTTTATTGCTTTTTAAGTTCTTACTGAGTATAGACTTCGTTGAACCTGCTTAACAAAAACAGTAATTTTTTTTTAAAAAAAAAAAAAAAAAAGAAGCAAGCCTGCTGCATGAAAAACATTTGAAACTAACTCTGGATTTGTACTTATTCATCACTTGAGATTTCTAATGCCTGCTTTTGTTTGTCTTTGATCCCTTGTGGCAGGAAATAATGGGAGTATTCAACAGGAATTGCATGATAAGTTATTCGCAATACCGGAACATATTTCTTATATGGGCTCTTGGCCAATACCGTTGCCGTGTGTTGCTTTTAAACAAAAACAAGTAAAATGAGGTTTACTTCTCTGCCTTTACATTGAGATCAGAATGTTGGCCATTTCGCCTTGTTCAAGCCTACTTGGCAAAACACCAAGAGGAAAATGGTATTAGGACGATTCTCTATTCTAAAGATATTTGCGAGAAAAAACCATGTGGTTTAATGATCTGAAGAGAATCTCGGGTTCAGTATGTTATTGTTGTTGGGTATCTCTTGTATTTCTGGTAAGACAAGATGTTGTTCCTTGAATTGTATGCTCAAAACTTTTTGTTAGTTTAGAGGGCTCAATCCTGACAAATTATTGGGACAATATAGTTTGGAAGAATAAATGGTTTGAATAGCCATTTTCGACGGAGATAGTGGCAGGTTGAAACATAAAATATATTTTGGCCCTCTGCTGCTGTTTATCTGGAGGCACACCAAGTTATATTTTATTGTGAGTTTTGACTACTTTTTCTGCGGAACAGAGCCGGTAGAGCAGGTATGTTGTACCTGGTGAAGTTTGCTATATGAATAGTTAATAAGTTTTAATGTGCTAGCTCTGATTGGTAACCACCTACTTTGGTAAAATTATATTTGAAAAGAGAAGGCCAATTAAAAAGAGAAGAGAGATGCTGGAAAGGAGGATGCCCCAGTTGAACGGTGAGGCAAATTAAAAAGAAAAGAGAAATGTTTTGGTTGGCATTTTGTATTCGTGCGCAATCATATATTGAATATTTACAATATAAAAAGTTATAATTTAATTATATATATACAGTGTGAGATGATATATAAATTTATTAATATCAATGCCATTAAGCTAGGAAGCAACAAATTGTAAATTACAGAAGATGGGAACATATTTCCATAATTATTGGAAAACGCAGCTTTCTTAATCCAAGCTTAATCCTCGAATTATATGATACAGAGATAATAGGGCTAAATTCACAGGTATCAAACTTTTCCCAGATTGCACTTTGACCCGCGAACTTTAATTCGCGCAAATTGCCATGTTAGCTTATATATTTCCTGATGCAATTCCACGAATGGTTTGATATGGTCGAAAAAACTTGGCAATTGGCAAGTTCTTATTTTACCAAATCATGTGGGCCGAATTAATAATCTCTCACCTTTCCACTAGTCAATATTGAACAATCAGAAAATATAAGAAGTTTTTATTTAACTTCGGCAAGCAGTACAAATGATCATCACCAGCTTCTTTGGGGAGCGGTGGGTAGCTGTTGAACGGCAGCCAGTGGGTTCATCTGGACCGAGAAAGCAAGCCGCCAAGCATCAACTAGTGCTTTTCTCAGAGATAATAATTGTCTCGATACTATCATGTGATACATCCCAGGAGAAACGTCTCATTGTTAGAAGGTAAATATGCCATTGAATGGAAAGTTGCATGTGATAAATAATGACGGTATTCCTACAAGAATCACAAAGAAAGCACGATGTGGTTACCCTGAATCTAGGTGCTAAACTTCTCTACAAATGAAGGAAATTTAGAGGAACGGCAATACTGGAGGTCTCATTCTTTCAGGGTTTACTACAACTGTACTCCATTTAAACTGGAGGACCCTGATTTCAGCTAGACATGCTCAGAGTCCCAATTTTAATAATTCTGTTTCAATAGTTTGCCCCTATGTAACAATCAAGTCTTTCTGCAGGCCTACCATCTAAAGGAAAAATGTCATATCAGCATAATCATCAAAATCGAGATCTAAATACTAACATGTCTAACGTGGCCTCTATGCTCAGATCAAATTTGTAGTTATCCCTTTTTTCACAATTAGGATGTGTGTTCATTTAGCCCAGCATGAGGGAGGAATGGTAATAGGAAGAGAATCTCACCTCTTCAATACAATTCTTTGCTTTCGAAGAATATAGTAAGTCGAAAAGATTAATGAGACAATTAGCAGCAACTTTGCACCCTGAAGCACCAGCTGCACTTTGCCAAATTTAATCCGGACCGTCCGAAACCACCAAAAACAAGGATCGACCCGTTGGATGGATGGATGAAGGGATTTTAAAGGGCCTTCTTTTAACTTATCCCCACTTGACAAGTAGTGCGGTTGGATGGTCTTGGGAAATCCTTCAACCTCTGACGGTTTAGTGACTGAAGCAGGATGGTTCTCCTTTGTTGCTTGTTTTTTCGCTGAACCAACAGGAGATCTAGGGTTTGTAGTAGATTGCAATAAGTGCAAATTCCTCAGTAAGTCCTATAGAACCAAAATTAACCAAAACATTATGAATACAATTATGACAAAATTTCTTTCAAATCTGTTAAAACTTAAAGGAGCTCCACTTATGTAACATCCTAGTAGCTATAATCATATAAGGCAGCTCATCTTCGAAATAGTCAGTTTTCTGAAGTGCTTTACATGAATGAATAGGTGGCTTGTATGATTACACTCTTAATTAGCTCCTCGATTTAAATACCCACTTGAGTTGGGCGAGTATTACAGAAAAAAAAAGGCGTAGAAAAAGGTCCTCCCCACAGTAGAAACCTGCAAAAAACAAGTTGCTCAAACACTGCATGAAGATCATTACAGAAAGTCTTCTGAATAGAGTAATGCTCTTCTTTTATGCCAACCCGTTACCGTTACCCTTCTATTCAAATTAACATGAAAATGGAACTAAGTTTACCAGAGACCTAGTATTTATAGCTTCTTTGTCCTGAATTGAGCTTAAAGCTCTAATTTTGCACATTTGCATGTCAATTTATTCTCTGTGGACCTGCCCTACATTTTAACCTAGCTACCAAAATACTGCAGCTACCTTTTCAGAGCATTGCGAAAAGCATAATCTGTTAGGAAAATAAATCGCACTAAATCTGATTATGATTAAATTATCTAACTAATTTTATGATTAAATTTGAATAACATAACTTATCTTTAATCGTTATGAAAATTTCAGAAATTGTAGTAGAAAGAAGCCGAAATAAATTAATCCGGAAGCGTGCGAGGCACTGCCTAAGGTGTATTTTCGTCCTTCGTGCGGATTAATCGAAGATACCACCCCAAGGTACGACCGGAACTCTCCTTCCTACGAGCACGACCGCGGAAGAAGTTGACGAAGTTTCTTTCAACACCCAATAATAAAAAATAAAAACGAAGCAAAAGAGAATATTAGATGAAGTAAATATTTTTCTCAATCCTTCTCTCTTGTATTCTTTATTTTCTTTCATATATGCTGCTGTAAAACAGTAAGAAATATATATAGAGAGGTGGCAATAAATGTCCAACGTTACTATTGCAACGTTGCTATTGCAATGTTCAATCCAGAGAGAGTTACACTTTTGCTTTAAAAGCATTTAAAACAAAATTAATGAGAATTAAAACTTATTAAATAATAATAAATAAGAATAAATAAATTAATTAATTAAAGCATATATTATTATTGGAGATTTTGAATTTCATTCTATCAATCCCCCACAAATTCAAAATTTCAAAATAAAAAATTAAAATCAATAATTAAAATTCAAATAAAATAAAAGTATCGGGTATTTATACTATGCAATAGGTAAGGTGTCTTTAAGAGACTTAACCCCACTTAGTGTAAGTAGTTTCCATCAGAAGGAATCGGAGTGAACCAGGTCTTGAACTACGTTCCTTTGACTCTGACTTCAACTACTACACACACAGTACAAAATTCTCCGTCGCGAGTCTGTGCGTTAAAGGTCATGCACAGTACCTTGATTTTTCATAAGAATTTCTATGGACAGCCCACATCTCATAGTCGCGGCCTTATACGAATATTCTTATATAGGTGGTCTCCTCCAGGGATGTGTGTAGAGTCACATCTCGCAAAAATTATCGCCTCGGATTCCATTAAGAGCCATAAGCTCAACCTCAACCACTACACAGAGCACAACTTACCATAGGGATGGAATTGGAACTAAAGTTCCTCTGAATAAACTGTAGAAAGTGCTCTTTGGCCAACCTGACAGCTTGTTTTTACCACATTGAACCTTCTTCAAAGGATCTCCTATCACAAAGGTTGGGTTCCAACTGCAGGAAGGCCCTTTATGGGCAAAGTCCCATCCCCCACGATGACTCTAGGACCTTAGTCCTATGCAGGCCTTTCGTCAAGCAGTCTGCAAGATTCTGTTCAGATCTGATAAAACTTAAAAACACAACATCATGAGAAGTTAGCCATCTAACAGACTTCAATTTAATATGTCGACTAGCCTTAGAATTTATTAATTTCTTTTTACAAAAATCAATTGCAGCTCGAGAATCACACCGAATAGAAATAGGTGGAATAGAAGTAGAAATCAATGGAATCGATGACAAAAGGTTCTTGAGCCACTCGGCTTCAAGACAAGTAGTGTCAAGGGCAACCAACTCAGCTTCCATAGTGCTTCTGGCTATTATAGTCTGTTTGGTGGATTGCCAAGAAACTGCACTGCCACCAAGTATAAAAACGTAGCCAGAAGTGGATTTGATATCCAAAGAATCATAAATCCAATTGGCATCACTGTATCCCTCAATTACAGCAGGATAGCCAACGAATCTGAGAGCAAAAGAAATAGTACCTTTAAGATAGCGAAATACTTTTTCCAGAGCAATCCAATGAATCATACTAGGACTACTAGTATGTCTACTCAATCATGATATGGCATAGACAATGTCAGGTCTAGTTCTATTGGTTAGGTACATCAGAGAACCAATGATCTGGGCAAATTTCTCCTGATTTACTGGATTACCAGTGTTCTTCACAAGTTGAACACTGGGATCAAAAGAAGTAGAAACAAGAGAACAATCAGAATATCCAAATTTATCAAGTACCATTTGGGTATAATGAGATTGGGTCAGGATAATAGAGTCAGATGATTTAAGAATTTTCATTCCTAAAATCACATCTGCTTCACCAAGATCCTTCATATCAAAATGGTCTGATAAAAAGGATTTAACTTGGTTAATCAGATCAAGATCAGGAGCAAGAATTAGGATGTCATCAACATAGAGGCAAAGAAGGACACAACGATCATCAAATCTCTTGAAATAGAGACAGTTGTCATAATCGTTGGTCAGAAATCTATATGATGCTATAACACTGTCAAATTTCTCGTGCCACTGCTTAGGTGCTTGTTTTAGTCCGTATAAAGAGCGAACTAATTTACACACCTTATTTTCTTGACCAGGCACAGAAAAACCTTCAGGTTAAGTCATATAGATTTCTTCGTCAAGATCAC
The DNA here is from genome assembly GCA_029168755.2 of Tillandsia fasciculata. Classification (NCBI taxonomy): domain Eukaryota; kingdom Viridiplantae; phylum Streptophyta; class Magnoliopsida; order Poales; family Bromeliaceae; genus Tillandsia; species Tillandsia fasciculata. The sequence goes on from CM054948.1 coordinate 13,533,859, forward strand.
CATGAAGAAAAGCGGTCTTGATATCCATCTGGTGAATCAAGAGTTTATGAATGGATGCTAATGCAAGAAAAATTCGGATAGTAGCAATGCGAGCAACAGGCGCATATGTGTCAAAGTAGTCAATATCAGCCTTTTGCCGAAAACCTTGAGCAACAAGACGTGCCTTATACTTCTCTACTGATCCGTCAGTCCTAAGTTTCTTTCTAAAGATCCACTTACATCCTAGGGGTTTACTACCAGGAGGTAAATTAGTGAGAATCCAAGTGTTATTGCTAATAATTGATTCTATCTCACTTTTTATAACCTCCTTCCAAAAAGAAGCTTCAGGAGAACTCATTGCTTCCTTATAAGACGAAGGTGTAATTTCAATTAAGAAAGTAAAGAAGTCTTCACCAAAGTTTTTCTCAAAGCGAGTTCTCTTACTTCTTCTTAATTCAGGTATAGGATCAGGTTCTACAGGATCTAAACTATAATGCAAATCAAATGCAGGTATATGATCAGAAATATATGCATGATCAAAAGTAGACTGATAATCAGGGGTTGATCTAGAGATGCGAGTTTTGAAAGGAAAAATATTTTCAAAGAAATTTGCATGTCTAGATTCAATCAAAGTGTCATTGGAAATTTCAAAAATCTCAGAGTTGATCACTAGAAATCTATAGGTATTGCTATCTAAGAATATCCAATAAATATAGCATCTACAGTTTTAGGTCCAAACTTCTTTCTTTTAGGTTCAGGAATAGATACCTTAGCCAAGCACACCCACACTCGGAAGTAACTCAATCTAGGTGCTCTTCCTTTCCAAAATTCATAGGGTGTCTGGGTTCTATCCTTAGAGGAATCCTATTGAGGATATAACAAGCTGATAAAAGAGCCTCCCCCCACAAGTTCTGAGGTAGAACTTAAAATCATGGCATTAACCATGTCCAATAGGGTTCGGTTCTTTCTTTCAGCTACATCATTAGATTGAGGTGAGTATGGAGCAGTTACTTCATGAATTATTCCATGTTCCTCACAGAATAGTTTTAATTCATTTGAAGTATACTCGCCTCCTCTATCAGACCTTAGAATTTTAATCCTCTTATCTAATTGGTTTTCAGCCTCAGCTTTAAAAGCTTTAAACTTATAGAGGACTTCATCTTTGGTCTTCAAGAGATAAGTGTAACAATACTTGGAGTAGTCGTCTATAAAAGTCGCAAAGTAGCGACTTCCTCCACGGGTAGGTACTCTATTAGAATCACAGACATCACTAAGAATCAATTCAAGAATCTGGGTATCCCTATAAGGAACAGATTTAAAAGGTTTCCTAGGCTGCTTAGCTTGGGCACAAATATCACATTTATATTTGGAATCAATCTTGAGTTTGGGTAAAAGATTAAGATTGGTCAATTTCAGAATTGATTTAAGGTTCACATGCCCTAATCTGCCATGCCATACATCACAAGATTCAGTATTTAACGCAATAGAAGAAGAAGTAGAAATTGAAGAAGAAGACTTTTTATTATCAACAAAAGAAAGTACATTCAATTTGAACAAACCCTCAGATACAAAACCTTTTCCAATAAACATTTCCCTCGTAGAAATTACAACTTTATTAGATTCAAGTACAATCTTATAACCTAATTGCACTAATAGTGATCCACTAATCAGGTTCCGTCGGATATCGGGAACATGCTGCACATTGTGAAGGATCAAAGTCTTTCCAGAAGTTAACTTTAGTTTGACCGCTCCAATCCCCAGCACATTGACAGCTTTTCCGTCTCCAACAGTCACACATCCTCCACCTGAGTCCTGATAGGAGGAGAATAGGGACCTATTAGTACAAACATGGACATTGGCTCCTGAATCTAACCACCAATCTAAATCATGATAGGTGAGGTTAACATTAGGTATAAAAGAGACTGACCTAAAAGTGGAGTTCGAAGGTTCAGCTTCAACCATGTTGACTTGAGGTTTAGGATAATTGTTCTGATTATTTTGGCCCTTCTTGTAGACAACCTTCTCTTTCTTCCGATAAAAACATTTTGAAGCAAAATGATTGTCCCGGCCACAGACATAACAGAATCCATCCTTCTTCTTATTCCCACTAGATTGGTTGGTGTTGGGTTTATGGGTATAGTTTTGGTTTCGGTTTGGGTTCTTACCCTTAAAGCCTTTACCCTTAGGTTTAAAATTTTTACCTTCGGGTTTAGACTCAAGGCTTTGGTTCGAAATCTCGATCAGGTTTATGTTTGATCTGTTATTGGTCGGTTTAACCTCCCTAAGTCGATATTGGTCTTCTATTCTAATAGCTTGAATTACAGATCTAGGTTGAAAAGTTTCCTGGGTTCTTCTAAGTTCATGGGCAAATTTTGACAAGGAAGAAGGTAATTTGTCCAATAGGCAGGTAGATTGATAGGTATCATCTAAAGTTGAACCATTTCTGTTAATCTCTTGGACAAAATTCTGAAATTGGTGAATTTGATCGTTTATAGGAATGTTCTCTACCATTCTAAAATTGTTAAAATCAGTAATGGTGAATCTAGTAGCGCCTTCATTATCTCTAATGTAAGCATCTTCTAGAGCACACCATAAATCTTTTGCGGTTAGGTATTTCCTATATGTTTCATATAGTTCATCGGATAGGCAACTTACTATTCTAAATCTACAGTGAAATTCAATTTCCTCGGGGGATCTGTCAGATATAGGTTCAGTAACTGAGGTAGTAGCAGATTTCGAAGAATCAGCAGGAGTAGAAGAAACTTTAGAAGTAGGATAAGGAGGTGCTTTGCCAATTGCAATTATAAGGCCTAAGGTAATTAACCAAGACTCTAACTGTTCTTGCCACCTCAAAAATCCTACCCCTCTAAATTTTTCTGGCTTAAGGCTAGAAGAATCATCATAAGTCATTTTTGACAATCTAGTTGAGGGAATAATGAAATTCAAAATGATAAGAATGAGCTGCAAAAAAGGTTCAAAAAACCTTTTTAGAAAAACATACAAGTTGATTAAGGTTTCTACTCTAGTCATCCAAAATATTTTAAGTGTTCAAGCTTTTAATATTAATCTTTTATCTCGGTTGGTTCAATAGCAAACAGATGACCCAAACAATTAAAAGTTTGAATTTGATTTAAATATTTTCGGATATAAATGCAATCAAATAAAATATGTAAGCTGTAGGAAAAGATATAAGATTGAACTAAAAAATATAAAAGTAGGCTTTGTGCTTACTGGTTATGTGTCTTTGTGGTAAGAGAGAGTATGGTTGTAGGTTTGAATCCTACTTAAAACAAATTTTAAAAAAAAAATTACTGTAGGTAAAACAACATATATTTATATGTTTTTTTTTTCTGTAGCTAAAAACAGTAAATAAATTTTTTTTTATTTTTTTCTGTAGCTAAAAATAGTAAATAATTTTTTTTTATGTATATATATTTTTACTGTAGCTAAAAAAAGTAAATAAAATTTATTTTACATATAAAATTTATTTTATATATATTTTTTAAGTCAAGAAAAGAGAGCAAATAAATTACAATAATCTATATGCAATTAAAATTTTAAAATGCTAATCCCAGTGTGTTTAAGTTTGAATGTCAATCAAACAAACAAGTTGACAACACAATTATATGTAATATGCAATATTTTTTTTCCGGATTAGCACTCGTTAGATCTTAATCACAATCAAATCTGAATTACACCTTAAACTGTTAGGAAAATAAATCGCTCTAAATCTGATTGTGATTAAATTATCTAACTATTTTTATGATTAAATTTGAATAACAGAACTTACCTTTAATCGTTATGAAAATTCCAGAAATTGTAGTAGAAAGAAGTCGAAATAAATTAATCCGGAAGCGTGCGAGGCACTGCCCTAAGGTGTATTTCCGTCCTTCGTGCGGATTAATCGAAGATACCACCCCAAGGTACGACCGGAACTCTCCTTCCTACGAGCACGACCGCGGAAGAAGTTGACGAAGTTTTTTTCAACACCCAATAATAGAAAATAAAAACGAAGCAAAAGAGAATATTAGATGAAGTAAATATTTTTCTCAATCCTTCTCTCTTGTATTCTTTGTTTTCTTTCATATATACTACTGTAAAACAGTAAGCAATATATATAGAGAGGTGGCAATAAATGTCCAACGTTACTATTGCAACGTTGCTATTGCAATGTTCAATCCAGAGAGAGTTACACTTTTGCTTTAAAAGCATTTAAAACAGAATTAATGAGAATTAAAACTTATTAAATAATAATAAATAAGAATAAATAAATTAATTAATTAAAGCATATATTATTATTGGAGATTTTGAATTTCATTCTATCATAATCATCAGTCCCCATACATGCATTAGCTGAGCTGAGACAGCTAATTCATCAGCACCAAGTAGCTAACATAATAAAGATACCCATTGTAATTCCAATTTTTGGCCTTGAGGTATTCTTGAACCCCTTTTTCTGGATGAAAAAGTTGAAAAAATTGACAAAAATGGCCCCAAGGTATTCTCATTAATTGAACAACAATTTGCTAAAGACAGCAGAGAGGTATTATGGATTAAACAATTTGACAGTAAATAGTGGTATTACTCATCATTCTCATGAAATGTGTTTACGTCCACAGATAAAAACCATATAGGTTGAGTGTTGAATAATTGCTGAATTGCAAATTGGGAAAGATATTAAATATGTATTGTCATATTAGGAGTATCAACTTTTGGAGGTCCTTTCGTAGTTGACAGTGTTTCTGATAATTGAACATATAGAGATATTAGGAGTATACAGTTAGGATTTACGATGGTTGATCCTTAACTAAAAAACAACACAAATGTACTCCTCTTCTCTTTTTCCTTTCTGATCGAAATGTATGCCTAGTTGAATATAGAAAGAACAACAATATAAAGGGCCAGAGGTCATGCAACCTTCCAAGAGATATGTGAGGACAATAGCAAATAGAACACACGATAAAGAAAACAAAGTTAAACCTGACGATCTTCTTCACGCAATTCCGCTCTCTGTGTCCAAGATATAGCAAGTTCAGTCTCATGTAAGACCATCCCAAGGAGTGTTATGCTGTAAAGCTCTGCCACCTCCAAATAATCTTCAGCAGGCAGTATGCACTGCCGTATGCACCGACAGTCTTCTTCTCGTTCTTCTCTTAAAATATAAACGCCACCGTTTGTACATTCCCACTTAGCAAGGTAATCCTCAAAGATTGCTCCAAGATTGGATGTAAACCCTTCTGTTATTTGCATGCTATTGAAACTTTCAAATGTTACTATTTTCTGAATATAAGGGTATGAAGAAAGAAAAGCCTACAGACAATAGATTGACAAATGAATTCTGTAGCAAGAACCATAAATGCACGCCCTAAAATTGTACTTCTTACATTACCCTGTTGAGAAAAATTGAACAGGTACAGCAGCCACTGAACCATAAACCTCCTTAAGCTCCGCAAATAGTTGTGATATCCTGCAACGTTTTCCACAATGAAGTGAGCATTCAATAATAGAAACATTCACCTAAAATAGAGATTTGGAAGCTCTCGGATTAGTATACAAGTAAACCATAATAATTGTGAAGAAAAACAAAAAGAAAATATATGAGCTGTTTATTTACACCTAATTCATATTTATAAAGTTGTTCAGAAACTGGCCGAATAACCAACATTAGCATTTGAAAACTTCTTTCTTCTTCTGCCTCTTTTTAACAAAGTAACCAGCCCTTTTCCTATATCTATCCTAGTATGTGCATTAGGTAACATCATACCCTTCACCAGTGCGGGTTTTTCTTCTGCTCTGCCATCGACAGAAATTCTCATTCAAACTATTCTACGGATGCTTGAAGCCCTTTTCCTAGTTAAGTGTTTTGAAGTGAAGCATATAATTTCCTATTATAGCACTCGTGGAACATCAATACCGACCAAGCATAATCAAAAATCTACCAACGACGGAAAAACTAGACTCAAATTCATGTATCTAGCATGTTATTTATTCAACATGCAAAATATTGCCTGAATGACACAACCGCCTCTCCGTACCTCACACCTCACACCTCACACCCTACCCAGAATCTCACTTTTAGTCTATTTCTCAATTGCCCTCTGCTCCTTGCTTCCAACTTGACGAATGAGAATGAGATGTAGATATAGTCCGTAGATTCAACAACTACTTTTTCTTTTTTCCCCCTTAATTAAGAGAAAGGAAAAGAATGAGATACCTCCCCAGTTCCTTCAGTGACTGTATAAGCACCATTCCAGCTGCTTCGATCATTTCAACCAATTGAATATCATCAGTCGCTTGTTCTAATTGAGTAGTCTGAATATGCCGAACAATAGAAGCCGCCGGGGATGCAGCCTCCTCAAACATGTTGCCGACTAGGCAGCTGGACCATAAAACAGTATAGCAATAAAGATCAAATAGAAGAAATTACAGAATCATGCAGCAAGTTCTATCTGGACGGAGAGCGAACGGCGCGCAGAAATTGAATAGCAAACTAAAATTATCCGAGATAAATTATCAAGCATGAGGATCATCCAGAGAATCTCTACAGCCCAGATAAACAATATTACCCTTTTTTTTTTCTTTTTTTTTTTTTTGAGGAAGAGCAGAATTAAAAGCAAAACAGAAGTTTTCCGAGTAAAAAAAATAGTAGATATGGTCCATAATTACCGCTCGGCATCGTCGATTTGCTTCCAGATATCGAATTCCGAGACGAGGCCCATCCCCTCCTCTTTTTCCTCCTCCTTCCCCCTTCCCCCTTCCCCCCTCCCGGTTTATGCACGGCGTGCACACCCTAATAAGTTAATTGTTATCCGAGGGTGCCGTAGAATTAGAACCGGTCGTTCCACTGGTTTGAACCCAAAAAAAGGTGATTTGATCGAGTCGGACCGGCCCAAGGCGAACTGAAGGGATGAATCTTATTTGACCGCGTCACTGAGTCCGCAACACAAGGGCAATCTCGTCACTCTACCCGGCCTCTTTCTTTCTCTACCGCTTTATCGCTACCGCATCCTCCTCTCTCCCTCGACCCAGCTCGGAAAGCTAGAGAGTACGGAACCATGGCGGCGGCGGAGGAGGAGGAGGAGGATCTGGTCGAGATCGTGGAGACGCCGATCGAGATCTCACGGTACGTGGACCGCGTGGGCGACCCCGCGGCGGGGGCAATCGTGATGTTCGAGGGCACGACGCGCGACATTTTCGAGGGGCGGCGCGTGGTGGAGCTCCGGTACGAGGCCTACGTTCCTATGGCGCTCCGCCGCCTCCACGCCGCATGCGCCGCCACTCGCGCCGTGTGGAGGAATATATATATATATATATATATATATATATATATATATATATATATATATATATATATATATATATATATATATATATATATAAAGGCATCAAATTTTATTATGAAGAGGAAGCCTGATATTCCTTAATTCTCAACAAAATTCAAGAAGAATTGTCCTCCCCAAAGTCATGGTTCAGAAGAACTTAGCAAGATAAGAAAAAAAAAAGAAACCTGGATGTTATTTATCAAAGTCTGTGGTTCCTTATCCTCAAAAGATTTGCTTAATTGTAAGACTTGTTGGTTATTGGTTGGAAGCTGACCGTCAGCACATATGGGTTTAAGAACCTCAGTTAGGCAATCCCACAATTTTAGAAGTTTATCAAATAGTGAAGGCCTAAACTTCTCACACAAGTACTTAAGTGCCATTTTTGACCCACGCCTGCTTATGAAACCTTCCACCTTTGACCTATCTTCACTGGCTGAAAGCACTGGAAGTTTAGTTTTTTGACTGCTGCTTGCCTTCCCAAAAGAAAACAAATTTTGTTCTTCAATGACCTCCACAGAGTTTATGACTGCAGCCTGCGGCGTCTCATAAACATCGGAGCATGTTAAGCTGCAGAGGTTCTTAATTAGCTTGTCATTTGGCCCAGGCTTACGACCAACACAATTATAAATTAGCTCGGCCAGGGCTTCAGCAGCCTTCTGGTGCAATATTTCCTCCTGTGTCACATTGGTAAACATAATTTATTTTAGGCCATTATTTGATTAAAATGATCTATTATCAATTGATATCAAGATGAAAAATCCTTACCTGTTCTCTTTTGACAGCAGCCATTAAAGGCAAAATTACTGGATTAAGTCTACTAGGTAACTCTGACATCCATACTACAGCAGCAGCAACTAATGCTGAGACTGTAACATGTAAATTATTCTGCACAAATACTTCAAATCAGAAAAATGCATGTGAAAGAAAAAAATAATAAAGTAGGCATGATCCATTAAAAAAAAAAAAAAAAAAAAAAAAAAAAAAAAAAAGAAAGAACCTTTTATAGCTGTGGTGTTAAAATATTAAGAGCAACCACCCAGATCTAGAGCAAAATGATGTGAAAAGGATGGCACAAGCAATAGACCTGAACACATTTTAAGTAGCCTGCTGTAGACAAAAGTCGTTGTTTTGCTGATTCTAACTCATCCAAAAGGTGTTTTTCAATATTAGAGGTGGCATGTGATTCGGCAGGTGATGGGAGCATCGAAGCGAAATTAATTGCCTCATCAATACTGAGCATGTCCAGATTAGAGTTAAATCTAGACAAATATTCTTTGAAAATGCCACAAGAGTCAACTATGTGGACGGTCTCATTACGCATCTTAGAGTATGTTCGTGAAAGTTCAGCATAAGGGAGAAGGGAGAATTGAATCCTTTGTAGGAAATGCAGGATCTGAGCATGCTAGCAAATCCAGCAACCATTTTTTCACATGGTCCAAAAAACCAAGCAAGACTCGAGTTATAGCGGGATCCCTGCTTTGAAGCTCTTTGAACCAAGCTAAAAGAACCATAGATGCTATCTGCAAAAATAGACATTATTATTTTATCAGACAAGCAAAACTTATGAATCACTCAGCTCATCCATTTCCACAGAAGCAACCTGAATTTTCACATATACCCCTCAAGAGTCAAGAGTGCAGCTTCATAAAGTATACCTTTAAGTTTGGAGAGATCTAATTCATGACAGCAGAAAATGCTTTTATGAGGGATATATTTTTAAGTACTTAAGTATATATGCAAAAACCTTAATTTTTGACATGCATGTGTGAAAATTCAGAGTTTGCAGGGTTATATATGGGAATAAATAATCTTGCAGAGATATATACACATATATTCCAATAAAACTGGGATGCTTACTTGTCTCTGGACTCCTGAGAGAGAGATAAGGTCATTCCACAATGGATCAACGACAACTTGCCAGGAACTTTCAGGCAACTTAGAAGCAAGAATCCCCAAGGCAGTTGCAGTGAGTACACGTGTATGAGTAACAGACTTCTCAGAGTCAGCACCTACAGTTATTTTAGTAACCGTAGTAGTAGTAACATCAAAAATTTTCTCTGGAGAAGTGCATTCTTTGGCAGAATTAAAAGAAAACACTTTATCAGTAGTATCATTTTCCAGTTTTACTGCTCTCATCTTAGCAGCAGCTCTGTAACGGCTTCTACAAAGAAAACACTTTATCAGTAGTATCATTTTCCAGTTTTACTGCTGTAAGAATTTGAAATTTTGTAAATGATTAAATAAATGAAATCGATAAAAGTCAAGTTGAATTTGAATCATAAATGGCTCAGATAGCGACAGTGCCCTTTTCTGCAGTGTAATTTGCACAGTTAGTGGGCCAGAAATATCACTTTTCAATCCGAGCCTGATCTCGAAGATCCGAAACCACGAACGCGACCGTCTCATCGAACTGAGCGAAAACCATATTAAACATGTTCGAATCCGACGGTCGGATCTCCCAGAAATCAGCAATGAAAAGGCGGGTCCACAACTTAAGTTGTGAATAGTAACTCTCGATTTTCGACCCCTCTCGACAGAAAGGCAGCCGATTCACTGTCTGAAACCCTGACATAGGGGTATGAGTAGTCGATCCTAGCTATTTTCGACATTCTGAACGCAATGGCACTGACGGATTTCGCGTTTGGCGATCCGGGTGCATCGAAGTGCGTGCGTCGGATTGCGACCTACAAGAACTAGATGGCCCGAGATTTTATCCGAGCACCAAACAAACCAAACAAATACGCTACTTGACAGGTCTCGACGAGCCGGACGTCGTGGCGAAGTCCGTTTTGCAAAACGACGAGCGGATTTTCTCGAATTGCGTAAAAAGCACCCTAAAATGGACTAAATTGTAAGGAAACTTAATATTTTATGTGTTAAAATGTTAGAGGCTTTAACCATGGGGTGTTGGGTGCAAAATACACCTGCTGTAATGAGCCCGAGGCCTAGGGTTAAGTATGAAATCGGTTTGAGGAAATATTGCAAAAGAATCTTTGCATTAAGTGTGAAGTGGCTTTTGGGTTCCTTGGCTCAGTGCACGAGGGGTCAAGAGGGATTCTAAGCATCACTTGACCCTCTGCATCTCCCAGATCTAATCCTTGAAGTGTTGGTGGCCGTGGAACACTAAACCATTGAGACCAAACCGAGAGAGAAGGAGATAAAGGAAGGTTGGAACCAAGTTGCTTCAAGATTGATTTGGGAGTGCTGAGTGGTGTTCCCTGGTGTCTGTGGACCTTGCTGGAGGTTGCTATGGCCACGCGTGGAGGTGGGACCAAGAACCGGCTTCCTCCATCTTCTTCGATCTCGGCCAAGGTAAGGAACCCCAAACCAAAGGTTGTTTGAACCCGGGACCCCTAGCAGTAGGTTAGTTAGGATCTTGTGATGCTCCCTGCAAGACCTGATCTTCCCATGCACGTTGCATGGCCGGCGGGAGCGTAGGTTCGCCGGAAACGTAGATGTGCTCCGCCTCGAAAGAACTCGGCAACCACTGAACAAAAATAGCTAAAAATTGGTATGAAAGGACTGTAGGATATGTAGATTAAATCTGCAAAGTCTCATTGAATATGGCTAAGTATTTAGAAAGAAAATGGATGCCCTAGCTTTTCGAATTATTGCAAGTTGGCCGAGCTTCTTGCTCCGGCGCCGGTGGGCTTCTCCGACGCCGGCCACATGCCCAGAAGTGATGCTGGGACTCAGAGGAGTGCCCCCATGCATTTGCATGGCACCCATGCAGCACCAAATTGGTGCGGCCATGGATGACCCGAAATCGCACCATGTTGCGGCCGCCGGCGCTCCGGCCATCTCCGGCCGGGATGAGATAGTCAGGAAGCTTCCTGAGATGGGTTGGAGACTTTCCATCCATGTTGGGAGGCTTCATGTTGTCTCTGGTGAAAACCGCCATTAGAGGTGAAGAAGCTCGAAGTTGAGCTTGCTCCGCCGCAGTCGCCGCCGTGTCCTGTCGCCGGGCACGGGTCCAGGTGAATTTGATATGTGATTTAGCATCCATTAGGCCAAGTTATTTGGTCCCAGAAGCTTTGGCTTAGTGATCACGATTTTCAAAGCAAGGTTGTCATCTTCAACCTCTTGCCCGCGGCTAGCCACTGGAGCAATCTTGGCCCAGACTTGCAGTAAATGTAGAGGAAGCTATTTAGAGCATTTCCCTTCAAGTTGCATGGTATTTGGTTCAGTAATTGCTGAGATCAACTGGAGACTTGTGCTTGTGAATGTTGTATGAGGTTGTGCATGCCAACTGTTTGCTAAAATGCCTCAATGAACTTTGGAATAGAATTGGACAAAACAGTAAATATGAAAGTTGCTTGGAAATGTCCCCTGAGCTTGATGCTCACTTCAGATCAAGTTTGATCTGTGCGGACAAGTAATTGGAGCATTGTGAACCTTTAAGTGAACTTGGCTTTGGTTCTGGTTGAACCAGCACATCTGGACTTCAAATAGAGTGAGCACTGGTATCCTGGAACTGTCCAGAGCCACTTTGATATATAAAGTTTTATTAAATGATGATTAGATTAAAAGTTGTAACTAAAACTAGATTGATTTGGAATCGGTTAAAGTTAGAATTGAACCATGATCGATATGTCTGATTCAGGTTTATTCAGTCGGCCCTGATTCTCTAGCATACAGTGGATTTCAGTTTTATCGCCTGCGCACTGTCAGGTGGGTTATCTTCGAACCGGGCCTCAGCTTTTTGGCCCTCTGGTTGCTTTAGTCCAGTCGGACCCCTGTTATTGACTTACCCTGCTGATTACACACATATATAACCGATCTTGACATATACTGATATTTCTTGACATGTACTGATATTCCTTGACATATACCGATACTCCTTGACATATGCTGATTTTACCTATATGATTTAGCCTGACTTATATTGATCTTGTTTGACATAGCATGACCCTTTGATTGACATTTACTGATCAGACCTATGATTGGTTATTCACGATCAGCCGACTATTATCTATATGATCCCGGATTATTCCTGACTGATCCTGATTGATTGATATACGGATTTGCATGATTAGATGACACCTATTGATTACCGTCACTGAGATATTTCTTGATATACGTTGATATGCATGATTGATTGACCCTGATTGATAGATACTATTCGATATGCATCTTGATTGATCCTGATTGATAGATACTATATGATATGCATGATTGATTGACTCCGATGGATAGATACAGACAGATGATTCCCTGTTGGGATTTCGGCGTGTGCCGACTACTCGGTCACTTGACCATCAGATTGATCATTATGACTTGCCATGCACTGCTGTACTTCACGAACATGGCCGGGGTAGCTCCCCGTGGAGATTGTTCTTTACCGGTAAAGTGGTCTGATGATAGACCCGTGAGCCCTCGACAAGGTTATGTCAGCCGAAAAGGTGCCGAACAGTGGCATTGCCTGAGGTTCTCTGAGACCAATATTGGCACATGATTGGATATTTGGTTTTCTACCTTTGACGCATTACTCTTACTCGTACTGTTGCTCAGTTGTTTCCAGCACTATTATCTGTAGACATGCTTGTTTCATTTGTAGTTCTTTGTACATGATCCTTGTGGTTGACTTATGATTTCCGACATGCATGCTCTGCAGTGTTCATGATAGATTATCTCTGATATACCCTGATTGTTCAGCATACTTACTTACTTTGATTATTAGTAGACATCTATACATTCCAGCTTTTCCTATTGATCTTTACTATCCGCAGATTTTAGTACCCAGTAGGTACGATTAGCTGATCCTCGGCTCGTCGTGCCCACTGGGATACACTCCGGTGTATCTCACACCCTCGGGTGACTGTTTTTCAGGTCCGTCGGGTGGGGAGATAGCGGGACGATCCAGTGAGTCTGTTACGATAGAGCTGTCCCCATGATCGTAGATATTGAGCTTGATGACTTATGCAGATTTTATTTCCCGCATTTTGTTCCAGTTCTATTTGATTTAGACATTTAGAATATTGATGTAATAACTGATTTTAAATTATTCCTGCTGACTAGATTAGTAGTTGTACCGAGTTATCTGTTGCTGATTACTAGCCTAGCCGTGCATATATAGGGGAGTCTCTGTTCGCGGAATAGAGAGTTTCCTATATGTGTGGCGGTCTGTCACGCCTGTTTTGCAACTCTGATTTAATCAAAAAAAAAAAAAAAAAAATTTCAGACCTGATTTTTAAACTCGGGGCGTGACAACTGCTCTCATCTTAGCAGCAGCTCTGTAACGGCTTCTACGAGGAAGTGCAACTTTGCAGAACATTTTTGTCGAGTCCAAAATGGATCCATATGGGGTGGTCGCGAGCTGAACCCAAAAACACAGAAGTAACGAAAGGTAAGAGAGTAAATTCACTAGTTTTATAGTTCAGGTTCAGTTCAAATCTTCTTAAGATAAAATCCATATATTTTAACCTTCTTTGTATCTAGAAGAGCAAAAAGAAGCCAATCTGTTTGGAAGCGATCAGACAACCTGAAGCAGAAGCCACCAAACCCTCTCAGAAGACTGAAGAATCTCATCATTGGATTCCAAAAGTAGAATTTGGAAAACAATCCTCAGTGCATCGCATGTATACAAATCTTGAGGGCAACCGACCTTATGCAGTCAACACCGGATGGGCCATGTGATGCCGGGCAGGTTAGTTCTGTTATAACTTCTAGGCATTCCAGATTATTAATTGTGATACTTATCAAATAAAACAAAGTACCATTATTTTTTTCCTTTTTGCGAACAGGCTGAGACAGATCCAAAGCCGTTGCACCGAGCAGCGAAGGTTTTAATCAACTTACAAATGGAGAATAGCGAGTTTCCTCAACAAGTAAGTGGACTATTATAACTGTAAAACAAATAATGATGCTTTTGTTCAATTCATGGCTGCATATTTTGAGCAGCTAGCAATAATTATTATGGGGGATTTCTGCAATTTAGTCTTTTAGTTAAGCAAGAAAGTTAATACTATGTTCATTCAGAAATATATATTATTCTGGAAATATGTAAACTGCAGTAAATGGAAAATGTTCTGCAGAATTAGCTAAATCTATTGTTTTATTAAGGCCTGTTTGGCCTGGCTGGGGCTTTGATACAAGTGCTAACTGCTGGTTCATGAAGATGCCTTATCACCTTCCTGCTTAGCTAGAAGCAGAAATTTCAAATTTGAGCTTTTGCATTTTAAGGACCAAAAGTTGGTTTGAGCTTAAAACCATGGCCAGTTGCTCTTCACTTGTTGTTTGCCAAAACAACTAGTTTCTACTTCTCAGTGTAGAAGCTGTTTCAGAAAGCAGGCAAATAGTTACTAAGTGCTAAATCTACTAATTGGAATTGGCATCAGAAATGACTTGTGGCAAGTAGACTGAACATTTTCTGCACATAATGAAGTGCAACTTTTCTCATTTCTTTGTGTCCAACTACCTATAAATATATCAACCTAGCTACCTAGTTTATGCACGCAAAAAAAAAGTAGGAGAAATGTGATTCATAAGCATCCATCTGTCTGTCTATGCCTTACGTTATGGTGACAGATGTACATGTATCTGCTATACATTTGCTGCTGTGTAGGTCTCTGTCTTGGTCTTTATTGCTTTTTAAGTTCTTACTGAGTATAGACTTCGTTGAACCTGCTTAACGAAAACAGTAATTTAAAAAAAAAAAAAAAAAAAAAAAAGAAGCAAGCCTGCTGCATGGAAAACATTTGAAACTAACTCTGGATTTGTACTTATTCATCACTTGAGATTTCTAATGCCTGCTTTTGTTTGTCTTTGATCCCTTGTGGCAGGAAATAATGGGAGTATTCAACAGGAATTGCATGATCGGTTATTCGCAATACCGGAACATATTTCCTATATGGGCTCTTGGCGAATACCGTTGCCGTGTGTTGCTTTTAAACAAAAACAAGTAAAATGAGGTTTACTTCTCTGCCTTTACATTGAGATCAGAATGTTGGCCATTTCGCCTTGTTCAAGCCTACTTGGCAAAACACCAAGAGGAAAATGGTATTAGGACGATTCTCTATTCTAAAGATATTTGCGAGAAAAAACCATGTGGTTTAATGATCTGAAGAGAATCTCGGGTTCAGTATGTTGTTGTTGTTGGGTATCTCTTGTATTTCTGGTAAGATAAGATGTTGTTCCTTGAATTGTATGCTCCAAACTTTTTGTTAGTTTAGAGGGCTCAATCCTGATAAATTATTAGGACAATATAGTTTGGAAGAATGAATGGTTTGAATAGCCATTTTCGCTGGAGATAGTGGCAGGTTGAAACATAAAATATATTTTGGCCCTCTGCTGCTGTTTATCTGGAGGCACACCAAGTTATATTTTATTGTGTGTTTTGACTACTTTTTCTGCTGAACAGAGCCGGTAGAGCAGGTATGTTGTACCTGGTGAAGTTTGCTATATGAATAGTTAATAAGTTTTAATGTGCTAGCTCTGATCGGTAACAATCTGCTTTGGTAAAATTATATTTGAAAAGAGAAGGCTAATTAAAAAGAGAAGAGAGATACTGGAAAGGAGGATGCCCCAGTTGAACGGTGAGGCTAATTAAAAAGAAAAGAGAAATGTTTTGGTTGGCATTTTGTATTCGTGCGCAATCATATATTGAATATTTACAATATAAAAAGTTATAATTTAATTATATATATACAGTTTGAGATGATATATAAATTTATTAATATCACTGCCATTAAGCTAGGAAGCAACAAATTGTAAATTCGTACAAAAGATGGGAACAGATTTCCATAATTATTGGAAAACGCAGCTTTCTTAATCCAAGCTTAATCCTCGAATTATATGATACAGAGAAAATAGGGCTAAATTCACAGGTATCAAACTTTTTCCAGATTGCACTTTGACCCGCGAACTTTAATTCGCGCAAATTGCCATGTTAGCTTATATATTTCCTGATGCAATTCCACAAATGGTTTTATATGGTGGAAAAAACTTGGCAATTGGCAAGTTCTTATTTTACCAAATCATGTGGGCCGAATTAATAATCTCTCACCTTTCCACTAGTTATTATTGAAAATTCAGAAAATATAAGAAGTTTTTATTTAACTTTGGCAAGCAGTACAAACAAGGTTTTAAGTATCCATCGGCACGGGCCGTATCTACCGTGCCGTATCGTGCCAACAAGATACCGGCACGATACAGCTCCCGTGCCGATGACACAGTTCAAAACTCTTTTTTCTTAAAATTACTAAGTAATTTTCATAATAAAGTTCAAAATACCTGATAAAGATACATAATAAGCAATTAAAAAATTTTGTTGCTAAAGAAATTAAATATTTCATGCCATTATGAGTCGGCACGCATGTATTTTTTATGACCGGCACTTATCGGCACGGCTCGGCACGTACCGTGCCGTACTGTGCCGGCAAGTTTTCGGCACGACCCCGTGCCACGGCACTTAAATCCTTGAGTACAAATGATCATCACCAGCTTCTTTGGGGAGTGGAGGGTAGTTGTTGAACGGCAGCCAGTGGGTTCATCTGGACCGAGAAAGCAAGCCGCCAAGCATCAACCAGCGCTTTTCTCAGAGATAATAATTGTCTCGATACTATCCTGTGATACATCCCAGGAGAAACGTTTCATTGTTAGAAGCTAAATATGCCATTGAATGGAAAGTTGCATGTGATAAATAATGACGGTATTCCTACAAGAATCACAAAGAAAGCATGATGTGGTTACCCTGAATCTAGGTGCTAAACTTTTCTACAAATGAAGGAAATTTAGAGGAACGGCAATACTGGAGGTCTCCTTCTTTCAGGGTTTACTACAACTGTACTCACTTTAAACTGGAGGACCCTGATTTCATGTAGTGTCCCAGTTTTCCCCAGTGTTTTTCCCCTGTTTCGGGGTGTGGAACACCTGTTGGTGGTGTGTGGGGCCCCAACATGTCAAAGTGATATGTTGTTTGGACTCAGAAAGGATTTGGGAGCAAGCCTGACCTTCGGCTGCCTTTGCCGAATTTTAGGAGTGGAATCAGGCTGAACGGAGGCCGTATTTGGATTCAGCGCGGAAAAACGCTTGAAAACGGCTATTTACTTATTTAATTTGGAGTCCGGATGCCCAAAAACGGACCCCCGGAAGTTTTCTGTGCAAAATGGTGCACGGGGGGACTTGTGGACCGGCCAGGGACACGTGGCGGCCTCTGATTGGGCCGGCGCGCCACTCCCGGTCCACGGAACGGGCCGCCGGTGCACGGTGCACCGGCGGGCCACGTGGCAGGCGCCGGTTGGTCCGGTCCAGGGCGCGCGGCGCACGGAAGGGTGCGCGGGCAGCGCGGGCAGGCCGGGCAGGCGCGGTGTGGGCGCGGTGCACGGTGCACCGGGGCGCGCCACGTGGCGGCCCCGGGTTGGTTGGCGCATGTGCGCGAGGTGCACCCGCGGGCGCGCACCTGCGGCCGTACGCACGCGGCCGTACGCACGCGCGGCGCAGGTGCGCAGGCGGCGCCCGGCGGGCGTGACGGGCGGGGAAGCGCCCGCCACGTGGCGCCCCGCCATTGGCGGGCGCCACCCACCCCGCCGCCCCGCAGGGGGACGCGTGGTGCGTCCCCGCAGGGACCGCACGGCTGCCGCCTGTTTGGCGGACGCGTGGCGGGCCCTGGGCCGGGTTGGACAGGAGGTCGGACGGGCGGGGATCCCGTGTGCGGCCCGGGTTGGGCTGGGCCGCACTGTAGCCGCCCGAAAATTTGTGGGCCGGGCCGCACTGTAGCAGCCCGAAAGTGCCCCTGCGCCCGGAAGTGGGGACATATTGGGAATTTTCCCAATTGTTCAATTGGGCCTATAAATAGCCCTCCCCCTTCTCCTTTCCTGCTCTTTTCCGAGAGATAGAGAGAGAAGGAGAGGAAGTGCATTGAAGAGAAGTTGTTCCCCACTAATTTTTCTACCTCGTGGTGCGTTCCCAGATTTTCGGGAAGATCGACAGCGGCGTTCCGGATTTTACAGTGTGCCTCGGTTTTCCCCCATTTCGGCCCGTTATCGTCGCATTTCAGTCCGAGGAGTCCCCTGCGCAGTACAGGAGTCCGATTTCGACGATTTCTTCGCCAGTGTGTTCCTAAGAGGTAGGGCTTCGTTTTCCGTGTTGATGGTTTCTCTGGATTCCGACTTCTTGGCACGATTCCCGAGGTGTTTTGACCCCCTATTTTGCTGTTTGGATTTTTGGACAGCGGCAACTTCGACGAATTGTTTCTCAGCGTAGGAATATCGGATCGAGGCGATTCAAGAGTCGATTTTGGGCTATTTTTCGCAAGGAACGCAACCGTGATTTTTCTGGGATTTTAGGAGCTCGGGACAGAGGTGAAATTCCTCGTTTTGCGTGCTGATTGTAAAAACAGCAATTGTGTGTTTGGAACTTGTAGTTTTTACACCGTGTACACTTATGTGATGTTGTAGGATATTGTTGCAGCTGACGGTGTGTTTAGAGGACAGCGGGTATTTTCTGGGTGTTGTGTGCACGCTTTTCGAGGTGGGTGGTTGCGTATCCCTCTTTGTTGACTTGCACACTAGGAATAAAAGAGTTCTCAATTATACATGTGATAGATAACTTGTGATGTATGAACCTATTGCATATGGCCCCTAAATTAATTTAGTAGCTTCTATGTGATAAATCTGGGACAAGGAAATTGGACAATTGCTATATCGTGAACCGCATGCAAATTAGTAACCCAACAATATTTTTAAAATAGTTCTAAAATTATTCTTCACATGAAACTTAGTTCCTTTCTAAATGTTTTTAAAAGAGAACACTTGCATGCTCATTGGACATCTAGTTAGGCCACTATCTTACTGCAGCACTATATTATGGGACTTGACTTAGGAGAAAACATGTGTTATTGTTATTCTTCTCTATCGTTGCATGTTGCTCGAGTCTGATCGGGATTTCGAGATAGTGGTGTCTGAACCTTGAGTTTGGGACAGTTGGGATTGTCTTAGGGGATTGTGGGGCATAGTGGCAACCGCGGATGATAGGCGGTTGACCAGATGTTTTTACTTTATCAGATTGGGGTCTATGGGTTCAGCGGTAACCGCGGATTTTGGGCGGTTGACCGGGTGTTATTATCACACCAGATTGGGGACCAGGATTGCATTAGTGGATGGAGTTTCCCACTTTTGAGTACTATCGCATCAGATTGGGTATTAGACTTCTCTAGTGGACGGTGTTTCCCACTTATTGAATACTGTTGCATCCGATCGGGATTTCATTAGTGGACGGAATTCCCACCTTGATCATAGTCTTGATCCAGTCCTGCTATTGTGAGACATTGGTTACAGAGAGGCTTGATACAGAGATACTTTACTCGTGTGGGTCGCTCCCCTCGAGTGCCACTCCGGAGTAGGCTTTTGACCGTGACGGTGCCGGTCAGTTGGTGAGTTGTGAGTGATGACACAGTTGGTGAGTTGTGAGTGATGACAGAGCAGGCAGTGCCAGTATTTCCTGGCCCTCTGATTGGGTTTCCTTGGGCAGTCAGCTTTATAGTTGCATATATACAGTCATCTTTTGGCACTGCATTTAGAGGCATAGTAGTGGTAGTTTCTTTTCAGCAGTCTTTATTGCATACCACTGTTCTTTCCTTTTTGCCTCTTTATTCCTAGTGGGTGCGTCAGCATCAGAGGTTTTACCCACTAGGGGAGGCTACTGGTTTATCTAGTAGTTCTCACCCCCATTATTGTTGTTTCTTGTCCTCTTTCCCCCTTTGTTTTGCAGAGTCGACCGTGGGAGCTGCTGGGCCTTCAGCGGCAGATCGAGGTAAGAGGATTGCCGACTAGCTAGATCGTCTACCCCGAGCGAGAGATTAGCTAGACTTTTACTGTACTCCCCTTTTGTATCTCAGACTACAGTAGTTTACTTTTGGGTCTGGCTGTGGCCAGCTGGTTGTATATTTATGGTGAGCTGGGAGTATATTGTACTTTTATTTCAGTTTACAGTTTACTTCAGTCTGAGATTACTGTTAGTTCTATTAGTTCAGCTCTGTTTATGCTCTTCTATTGTATATTATCTATCTGAGCAGGTTACCAGCGCTTCGTGTACATGGAAAATTCTGTGTACACGGCGGATCTGTTGGCGGGCCCGGGTTCTGGTTACCCCCGGGGCGTGACAGATTAAGTTGGTATCAGAGCTTAGGGATAGGTCAGTTGGGACTTAGGAAACCCTAGGCTTTTGGCAGACTCTAGGATGATAGGGCGTGAGAGACGGGACATTTCGCGAAAGTCGTTGATTTATTTATTTGGCTCTTCCAGTGAGTGAAGAGGGATCGACATGGCCTATTTCTGGTGGACAATTATGTTGGCTGCAGACAACATAAAGTCACAGAAATAGGGGGATGTCTTTGACTTTCGCTAGATTGGGTCGTGTGGGGTTTTATTGCTGATTTGTGGTTTTTTTTTGTGACAGTATGTCGCCCCGTCGTCGTTGTTCCGCCGGGGTTATCCCCACCCCTTCTGGGGAGCCCGAGCAGGCGGTATCTACAGAGCTGGGGGAACTGCGGGCCTTGGTGACCCATTTAGTGGCGAGGAGCTTTCGACAGGACCAGCGCCTGGAGCAGCTACTGGCGCAGAGAGGTGATTCGGCAGTCGGAGAGAGGGCTAGGGCTTCGGAGCAGCGTTTTGAGAGGAAACGCCCAGCCCCGGATGTTGTTGGACAGGCCAGTTCTTCTAGACGGCCACGGTTTCGCGACAGGTGTGTTTTCTGTAGAGGACGACATCCCTCAGGTACCTGTGACTTGAGGCGGGGTCGATGCTTCCGATGTGGACAGTCTGGCCACGTTCGAGCTTCGTGCCCCCTTTCGACCTTAGTACCCCCTTCTTCAGCGTTGGCCCCTATCGCATCCCAGCAAGGATCTCAGCAGCATCAGCAGACACGACCATTGCGGGCTCCCAGCGGTTGTATTTTCTGTGGAGGTCAGCATTTTCCCGGCACCTGCGACCAGCGGTGGGGTCGCTGCTATAGTTGTGGACAGCCTGGGCACATTCGGGTTGCGTGCCCCTCGGGGACGGCTACGGCACCTACTTTAGTGTCCGTCCCTACTACTTCTCAGCTACGACCGGGAGCTTCACCGACAGGTCTCCAGGCAGACCGAGTTTCGCCTCTACGCCCTTCTGGTGAGAGACAGCCGTTGTTGAGCGGTCAGGATAGCTTAGCGCAGGCGGGGGATTCTACTACGGCTGACCGTGTGGTGGCAGGTATGGTCTATTTCTGGCATTTGGATTCATATCTTTTGTTACTGGAGCTTCGCATTCTTTCATTAGTAGATCATTTGCATCATTACATGGGTTAGAGATAAGACATTTGCCACGTGCACGAGAGGTTCAGATTCCCGGTCACACTTTGCACGTGGAGGAATGTTGTTGGTCCTGCCCGATGCGGATCGAGTCCTGGATTATGCCAGCAGACCTGTTGGTCTTGAGACAGCTGCGGGACTTTGATGTGGTTCTCGGGATGGACTGGCTGGCTCGATATTTTGCGATAATTAACTGTGCCGAGAGGACTGTCACTTTTAGAGAGCCAGGCCAGGAGGTGTGGATGTACCGGGGATGTCAGAGTGCTTTCTTTGCCTCTATGGTTTCGACTTCCCGAGCGAGGCGGATGATTCACCGAGGATGTGTAGCCTTTTTGGCTAGTGTTGTTGAGGGGCCTACGGCGGCACCGGGACTCGGGGATATTCCTATCGTCCGCGAGTTTTCGGATGTGTTTCCACCTGAGCTGACTAGTATGCCGCCCGACAGAGAGATCGAGTTTGTGATTGACGTAGTTCCAGGAACTGCGCCAATCTCTAAGGCTCCTTATCGGATGGCACCAGCTGAGCTGAGAGAGCTTAAAGCACAGTTGCAAGATTTGATGGACAAGGGTTTTATTAGACCCAGTGTGTCGCCCTGGGGAGCGCCGGTGCTATTCGTGAAAAAGAAAGATGGGTCACTTAGACTGTGTGTGGACTATAGGGAGCTGAATAAAGTGACCATCAAGAACAAGTACCCTCTGCCGCGCATCGATGATCTCTTTGATCAGCTGCAAGGGTCTTGTGTATTTTCCAAGATTGATCTGCAGTCTGGTTACCACCAACTGAAGGTGAAGGCCGAGGATATTCCTAAGACTGCTTTCAGATCACGGTACGGGCATTATGAGTTTACAGTTATGCCGTTTGGATTGACTAATGCCCCTGCCGCCTTTATGGACTTGATGAACAGGATATTTCGGCCATTTCTGGATCGCTTTGTGGTGGTGTTCATTGATGATATCCTGATTTACTCCCGAAGCGAGGCCGAGCATATGGAGCACTTGAGGACTGTGCTACAACTTCTACGGGAGAAGAAGTTGTACGCCAAGCTGACAAAGTGTGAGTTTTGGCTTCGGGAGGTAGCTTTCTTGGGCCATGTGATTTCCGCCGCCGGTGTAGCTGTAGACCCGGCGAAGATTGAGGCAGTTCGTGATTGGCCCCGACCGACGACTGTATCAGAGGTGCGCAGCTTCATGGGATTAGCTGGTTATTATCGTCGGTTTGTGGAAGGCTTTGCGAAGCTTTCCACACCCCTCACTCGGTTGACGCGTAAAGGGGTTAAGTTTATCTGGAGTGAGGACTGCCAGAAGAGCTTCGAGGAGCTGAAGGACAGACTGATGACTGCTCCTATCCTTTCCCTCCCTGTTATGGGGAAAGGATATGTGATCTACAGTGACGCATCACACAGTGGACTCGGTTGCGTGTTGATGCAGGATGGGAGGGTAATTGCTTATGCATCGAGACAGCTCAAGGATTACGAGAAGAATTACCCTACCCACGACTTAGAGCTCGCTGCCGTGGTGTTTGCACTGAAGCTTTGGCGCCATTACCTGTACGGGGAGCATTGTGAGATCTACACCGACCACAAGAGTTTAAAGTATCTGTTCACCCAGAAGGAGCTGAACTTGAGGCAGCGCAGGTGGTTAGAGCTATTAAAGGATTATGATGTGGACATCCTTTACCACCCAGGTAAGGCTAACGTGGTCGCTGATGCATTGAGTCGAAGAGCAGTACAGAGTTTGTCTATGTTGATCACAGACCAGGCGCCCCTATTGGAGGAGATGAGACGGCTCGAGATAGAGGTTGTGTCCCCTGGGGTCTCTGCTAGACTGACGTCATTAGTCGTGCAGCCCACTCTGCTAGACAGGATCAGGGAAAAACAGAGTGAGGACCCCCACTTGACCAGGATTCGAGATCAGCTTCCGAGTGATCAGTCAGGGGACTTTACAGTGGATGCTGCGGGAGTACTGAGGTACAGGGACCGAGCATGTGTGCCAGTGGATGCTGAGATCAGAGAGCAGATTTTGAAGGAGGCCCATTATACACCTTATACCCTTCATCCTGGGGGGACTAAGATGTATAAGGACCTCAAGGCACATTTCTGGTGGAATGGCATGAAGAGGGATGTCGGGAGATTTGTGGCCCAGTGTTTGACTTGTCAGCAAGTAAAAGCTGAGCATCGGGTGCCAGCTGGCAAGTTACAAAGTCTCCCAATTCCTGAGTGGAAATGGGACCACATCACGATGGATTTTGTGGTCGGATTGCCGAGGGCACAGGGCGGAGCAGATGCTATCTGGGTAGTTGTGGATCGACTTACTAAGTCAGCGCACTTTTTGCCTATGCAGACTACTTGGCCACTCGAGCGACTAGCCCAGTTGTACCTTGATGAGATTGTGAGATTGCATGGAGTACCCGCCTCCATTGTGTCAGATAGAGATCCGAGGTTTGCCTCACGATTTTGGGGGAGTTTGCAGACCGCGATGGGGACTCGGCTCAGATTCAGTACAGCTTTTCATCCCCAGACTGATGGGCAGTCAGAGCGGACTATACAGATCTTGGAGGACATGCTGAGGGCTTGCGTCTTGGATTTTGGCGGAGGTTGGATTCGGCACTTATCCTTGGTTGAGTTTGCGTACAACAACAGCTTTCAAGCGAGCATACAGATGGCTCCGTTTGAAGCGTTGTATGGACGCAAGTGCCGATCACCACTTTATTGGAGTGACGTAGGCGAGAGACGGACCTTGGGGCCAGATATACTGCTAGAGGCAGAGGAGAAGGTCCGGGTGATTCGACAGCATCTTCAGACCGCTCAGAGCCGACAGAGGAGCTATGCTGATGTTCGGCGCCGAGACTTAGAGTTTCAGGTTGGAGATCATGTATTTCTGAAAGTCTCGCCGTCCAAGGGGATCAGGAGGTTCGGCATTCGCGGGAAACTCAGCCCCCGATACATTGGACCATTCGAGGTGTTGGAGCGTATCGGGCCAGTTGCTTATCAACTTGCACTCCCCCCGAGACTTGCTGGCGTCCATGATGTTTTTCATGTTTCCACTCTGAGGAGGTACGTCTTCGACCCGTCGCACGTCATCGACTTTGCACCACTCGAGATCAGCGAGGATTTGAGATATGAGGAGCGCCCACTACGGATTCTAGATCGGGAGATGAAAGAATTGCGCAATCGAACCATCCCCTATGTGAAGATCCTCTGGAGCAATCATGATGAGCGCGAGGCGACGTGGGAGCTCGAGTCAGAGATGATGGACGCCTACCCCTACTTGTTCGAGGCTCTGGATTGAGGTATGGTTTAGTTTCGAGGACGAAACTTTTGTTAGTGGGGGAGGATGTAGTGTCCCAGTTTTCCCCAGTGTTTTTCCCCTGTTTCGGGGTGTGGAACACCTGTTGGTGGTGTGTGGGGCCCCAACATGTCAAAGTGATATGTTGTTTGGACTCAGAAAGGATTTGGGAGCAAGCCTGACCTTCGGCTGCCTTTGCCGAATTTTAGGAGTGGAATCAGGCTGAACGGAGGCCGTATTTGGATTCAGCGCGGAAAAACGCTTGAAAACGGCTATTTACTTATTTAATTTGGAGTCCGGATGCCCAAAAACGGACCCCCGGAAGTTTTCTGTGCAAAATGGTGCACGGGGGGACTTGTGGACCGGCCAGGGACACGTGGCGGCCTCTGATTGGGCCGGCGCGCCACTCCCGGTCCACGGAACGGGCCGCCGGTGCACGGTGCACCGGCGGGCCACGTGGCAGGCGCCGGTTGGTCCGGTCCAGGGCGCGCGGCGCACGGGAGGGTGCGCGGGCAGGCCGGGCAGGCGCGGTGTGGGCGCGGTGCACGGTGCACCGGGGCGCGCCACGTGGCGGCCCCGGGTTGGTTGGCGCATGTGCGCGAGGTGCACCCGCGGGCGCGCACCTGCGGCCGTACGCACGCGCGGCGCAGGTGCGCAGGCGGCGCCCGGCGGGCGTGACGGGCGGGGAAGCGCCCGCCACGTGGCGCCCCGCCATTGGCGGGCGCCACCCACCCCGCCGCCCCGCAGGGGGACGCGTGGCGCGTCCCCGCTGGGCCCGCACGGCTGCCGCCTGTTTGGCGGACGCGTGGCGGGCCCTGGGCCGGGTTGGACAGGAGGTCGGACGGGCGGGGATCCCGTGTGCGGCCCGGGTTGGGCTGGGCCGCACTGTAGCCGCCCGAAAATTTGTGGGCCGGGCCGCACTGTAGCAGCCCGAAAGTGCCCCTGCGCCCGGAAGTGGGGACATATTGGGAATTTTCCCAATTGTTCAATTGGGCCTATAAATAGCCCTCCCCTTCTCCTTTCCTGCTCTTTTCCGAGAGATAGAGAGAGAAGGAGAGAAAGTGCATTGAAGAGAAGTTGTTCCCCACTGATTTTTCTACCTCGTGGTGCGTTCCCAGATTTTCGGGAAGATCGACAGCGGCGTTCCGGATTTTACAGTGTGCCTCGGTTTTCCCCCATTTCGGCCCGTTATCGTCGCATTTCAGTCCGAGGAGTCCCCTGCGCAGTACAGGAGTCCGATTTCGACGATTTCTTCGCCGCTGTGTTCCTAAGAGGTAGGGCTTCGTTTTCCGTGTTGATGGTTTCTCTGGATTCCGACTTCTTGGCACGATTCCCGAGGTGTTTTGACCCCCTATTTTGCTGTTTGGATTTTTGGATAGCGGCAACTTCGACGAATTGTTTCTCAGCGTAGGAATATCGGATCGAGGCGATTCAAGAGTCGATTTTGGGCTATTTTTCGCAAGGAACGCAACCGTGATTTTTCTGGGATTTTAGGAGCTCGGGACAGAGGTGAAATTCCTCGTTTTGCGTGCTGATTGTAAAAAACAGCAATTGTGTGTTTGGAACTTGTAGTTTTTACACCGTGTACACTTATGTGATGTTGTAGGATATTGTTGCAGCTGACGGTGTGTTTAGAGGACAGCGGGTATTTTCTGGGTGTTGTGTGCACGCTTTTCGAGGTGGGTGGTTGCGTATCCCTCTTTGTTGACTTGCACACTAGGAATAAAAGAGTTCTCAATTATACATGTGATAGATAACTTGTGATGTATGAACCTATTGCATATGGCCCCTAAATTAATTTAGTAGCTTCTATGTGATAAATCTGGGACAAGGAAATTGGACAATTGCTATATCGTGAACCGCATGCAAATTAGTAACCCAACAATATTTTTAAAATAGTTCTAAAATTATTCTTCACATGAAACTTAGTTCCTTTCTAAATGTTTTTAAAAGAGAACACTTGCAGGCTCATTGGACATCTAGTTAGGCCACTATCTTACTGCAGCACTATATTATGGGACTTGACTTAGGAGAAAACATGTGTTATTGTTATTCTTCTCTATCGTTGCATGTTGCTCGAGTCTGATCGGGATTTCGAGATAGTGGTGTCTGAACCTTGAGTTTGGGACAGTTGGGATTGTCTTAGGGGATTGTGGGGCATAGTGGCAACCGCGGATGATAGGCGGTTGACCAGATGTTTTTACTTTATCAGATTGGGGTCTATGGGTTCAGCGGTAACCGCGGATTTTGGGCGGTTGACCGGGTGTTATTATCACACCAGATTGGGGACCAGGATTGCATTAGTGGATGGAGTTTCCCACTTTTGAGTACTATCGCATCAGATTGGGTATTAGACTTCTCTAGTGGACGGTGTTTCCACTTATTGAATACTGTTGCATCCGATCGGGATTTCATTAGTGGACGGAATTCCCACCTTGATCATAGTCTTGATCCATGTTGGGTTATAAGTAATTGGATCTAAATAGGGGAAAAAACACCTAGAGGGGGGTGAATAGGTGTAAACAATAAACACTCAAAAAATCATTGCGCAATAAACCCAATGCGGAAAAATAAAAGAACACGCAAGATTTTTACGTGGAAAAACTCCAAACCGGAGTAAAAAACCACGGGACCGATAACACGGCGAAATCCACTAGAATTAACACACGTACAAGGTGATATAACGTACTCACTGACGACTCAACCTTTTTCATACGCTCCTAGTAGATCTTCCCGCTCGCTCCACGACGCTTCTCGAATCCACGATCCGCGCCCAACGCTGAATCCACAGCGTCCAACGTCGAGTCCACGACGTCCGACCGAATCCACGGTCTTCACCCAGTGGCACGCTTCGAATCCACGAACGTACCTCGCTCCGAATCCACGAGAGCGGTTGCACCTTGAATCCACAAGGCCACGCGAGTCCACGCGCCGATTTTGGGGTAAATCGTTGTTTGTTTGGGTGGTGATGATCCGCCGAATACTTAGATTAAAGATAGATCGGAAATACCATCTAAGTATTCATTGATTTGATTCTACTCAAAATGTGAGTATGGAAAACCTAGAATCAAATCAATCAATATAGATGAAGAAACATAGAATAAATCTATTGATTTCCTTTCTTCTCTATATATGTGGATTTTTTTCTTTTCGGCTATTTTCTTCTGTAATAGCGGATGCCCTAGAAATGAATACAGGGCCTATTTATAGGTTAGAAACCCTAGGAAGAATATACGGATCAAAAACAGCCTTTTCTGGAAAGAATTACCGACGGCGATCCGGATTGGATTTGGCGATCCGGATTGCAGAAGCACAAAAGACGGTTTCCAGAAAATTGCTTGTTCGGGATCCGGATCGTAGTCCCCGATCCGGATCGTTCATACAGTTTTACCAAAACATCATGTTCGGGATCCGGATTGCAATTCCTGATCCGGATCGAGGAAGCAACAGGTAAAACCAGTGTTCGGGATCCGGATCAAAGGAGGCTGCGATCCGGATTGAACCAGTGTATGAACCAACACCCTTCGGGATCCGGATTGCCGAGCTCGATCCGGATCCTGAACATGTCCCATGTCCAGTTTTTGATGTTTAAGCAATTAAAACCTCTTCCAGGTGTTTCTACACTATAAGAAGTATTCGGATCATCAAAATTCTTTAGTTAAACGTACCTGATCCTTTTGAATTCTTCTTTCTTGAGATTGAGGTATATGATCCAAAGTTTCTTCATCTTCAATCTTCAAGACTTAATACATTCACGAAATACGCCAACTCAAATTCCGTAACAATCTCCCCCTTTGGCGGTTTCGTGACAAAACACAAATCCACAAAAGAAAATTCAAAAAGATATTTTTGTTGCTATCACCATACAACAAAAATTTACAAAAGAGATCCAGAAATTAAAAACATGAGATAAACTCCTAGAACAGACTCTAGACTTAGACATCTGTAATCTCTGCACACAGAAGGCATTCTTGACAAACAAAATCGTTAGATACCTCAAGAATTGAAACATTCAAAACCAACTACAGAGATAGAGTTTATTCTCATCATGACATTTGAAAAATTCAGATATGTAAGAGAATCATAGTTAAAACCAACATATCTTCTAAGCAATCGAAAACCAAATGTCAAAGTATGTTAGTCCAACATCAACTTGTTAGTCATATTACATGCCCAAATAGTTAGTCAAATAGTTAGTATAGAGGCATGTCACAAATCACATAAGAAAAACCAAAGTTGAAGTTGGAGTCATACTTACCTTAATGTTCACAATCATTGTTCATTGTTCAAAGTTCTCTCTAACTCTCTCCCCCTTTTTGTCACAAAACAAAGCCAAAACGTAGCAAGAGCTACAATATGTAAGGAGAGTTAAAAAAAAAGTTCTATTAATATGCACAAACTGAGAACTAAACTAAAAGTATCAATAAGACTAAAACCTAAAAATCCTGCACAAAAAGAAATGAGTCAAAGATAGTCAGTTGTCAGAATCTGAATCTTCAGAACTTGTGCAACCCAGCTTGTAGAACATCTTTGTCAATCGCTTGTGCACAGAATTTATCTTCTTCGTGATGGTAATGTGAGCTGCTGTTGTTATCTCAAGCTCATTGGCAATCCTTTGTTGTTCTTTCAAGATCTGTTCTTGCTTGACAGATAGTTGTTGTTGCAACTTGAAGATTGAAGTCAATGATGCTTCATCATCCGTGCCGGGTTCTTGTCGAGATGTTGAGGCCGAGTTGCCGTCACAAGGTTTCTTTCCAATAACATGAGGTAATTTGTGAAGTGACTTCACAATTGTTGATTCATCTATCATCCCGCAACTGTGCTGATATGATGTTGAGCTTACATCAATGTCAAACTTTTGTAAGATCCTCATGATGATTAGAGGGAACGGAAGTCGCTCAGAGGGATGAGGATGCACAATGTACCTTGACATTCTATTCCAAATTATATAGGGAATATTCATGTTTAATCCAATAGCCTCAGAGGGATGTCCTATGAGATATAGGAATAGCAGTCGCTCCCATCTCACAACCTTGGTCTGCATGTTGGGCAGGATGTTATAGCACGTTATGAAGTTTAAAAATCGGTACTCCAGTCGTAGATGTTTGGATCTGACACTTTTGCCATCAACTGATTGAGTCCCCTCCAAACAGATCCTGTCGACCACAGTTTGCCACAATGCACTTGTCAAACTTTTTCCTTTCAAAAAGTTAACCCCGATGTGCTAGATTCCATTCCAAGCACTTCACCAATTAACTGCGGTGTGATCTTAATCTTCATTCCTTGGACGTTTGTATAGAAATGCATAGACCCATTTTCATTCTCTTGAAGATGTCTCGCATTCGTGTAGAAGGTTCTCACACGATACAAACAATATCCTAGAAGTTCAGGGAATCGGCAGACTTGAAGAAGAGAAGCTTGTTCAATTAAGGTTCCAAATTCTGGTGAATGATTGCGAAGGGCTTCAATGTTGACATGACGTTCTCCGATGCATTCACGTCGTTCAAAGGCTCGAAGACGGTCAGTATTAACGACTACCTCTTCAACACGTGGCGGAGAGTCAGGAGCTATTGGTGTGTCAATATTAGTGTCTCGTCTTAATCCATAACGTCGAGCAAGTCGTTTCCGTTTCACAGAGATAGTTGGAGCAGACATAGGAGCTTTCCCAGTGTCCATGGGTGCTTTTCCTTTTTGTTTAGATTCAGTAGGCAATACCTCATCATCATCATCATCAGTCAACATATCCCAGTGTACTTCATCAGGGTTTTCTTCAAGTTCTGTGTCACTTATAACTTCCACTTCACCTTTTCGTTGGAGTTTCTTGGCTCGTTTCAGTTTGTTGGTTGCTCGAGTATGTACCATCGTGACCAGTAGCAGGATTAACCAGGAGAGTGCCATTGGTGTGAGTGCTCTGAGTTTTGAGAAAGTGTCCTGTGCAAAACCAACTCAAGAACATATGAAAAATCGTCAATTTTTGAAAAATTTGAAAAATTGTACCTAGACAATCATAATCATGTAGAGAAGCCAAGAATCAAATTAGTTTTCCAAAAAGAATTTTAAAAATAGATCAATTCCATGATTTTCAAAAATTCCTCTTTTATGCCCTAAAACAGAATTTTTAGAAATCGAAGCCTAAAAACTCGTTTATCTTGAGAAAACCCAGCATAAAAGCAAAACTAATTGACCCAGAGTCCTTATTTCAAAAGAAATTTGATCAAAAACCATTCACAAACGAAAAAGTTTCAAGATTTCAACTCACGTTTGATGAAAAACTGTAAAAACCGAGTTTTGATCAATAAAACTTACTTGAATCCGAAGAACTTTGAGTTTGGAAGCTCCAAAAAGCAAGAAATCTAGAGAGAGAAGCTCTAGAGATTTTAGAACAAAAGATTAGGGTAAAAGAAATCAAATCCTCTTTGTTCTTATAAAACCCTAGCCGTGATCCGGATCGGATCGAGAATGTGATCCGGATCGGCTACCCGCAGGAAGAATCCTGCGTTCGGGATCCGGATCACTTACCCCGATCCGGATCGGCTTCAACTTTTTCTCCAGAAAAATTCAGAAAAATTCCATAAAATCCAGAAAAAGTATGTAAGCACTTTACCATGTCAACTTTAAACAAAAGACATCGTTTCATACAACAAGAAATAGATTATGCAAAATCTATCAAAAATACCCAAAAATGAAACGAAAATTTACGAAAGTTAAAACACTTAAAGTTGAACAACTTCAATTACATCTATCCTGATCCTATGTGTAATGCCTTTATCAAATCATCAATTTTAGTAAAGAAAATGAAGTACCAAGATCAATAGATGTTTGAAATCCCAGATAAGTTAGATAATATATCTAGACAATCTGTTGAAGGAGTGGCTCTTTGAGCATCTTTTACTAAAAATCCCACCTTATACCAACCATGAAATACGACTGAGTCAAGTATTTCAATATGAATTTCATCAACAATTTTCAAAACAAAAATTTGCTTTTCATTCATGGAGTATCTTTTTTTTATTTTCTCCATGTGGTGGTAGTTTTCACACTCCTCATTGGGATGTAACTCTTTCCACATCTTTTGAGCATTTTACATTTCATTGACTCCCCCTCAATTGGCTATCAATTATTTAATATATAAGTATTCAACCAAACCATTGATCTCGAATTCATACTCGACTAAGCAATCAAATATGATAATGACTATACCAAGAGATCATTGAGAGAGAAATTGACTTTGATCACTTAAAAGATGGTTTAATTAACGTAAATGATCATTGCAACATTGAAATATTATGACATCAAAAGCATAATAAATTTCTAAATGCATAAAAGGATGCAATTAAAGTCAATTATGATTTATGCTCAATTAATGTCCTATGTACAAAACATAGATAAAGAACAAAACAAAAACAAAAACAAAACCTAACCTAAGCAAAGGTTTCAAAAGAGTTTATTTCAAGGAAAGCATGCCAATTGCTTTACGCAAGTGAATAAAACGTTTTTGATCCAAAGGTTTTGTTAAGATATCAGCTAATTGATCCTCAGTTGAAATATATGACAGTTGAAGAATGTTTGATTCAACTAGCTCTCTAAGAAAATGATATCTAAGTTCAATATGTTTTGTTCTAGAGTGCAACACAGGGTTTTTAGAAATGTTAATAGCACTAGTGTTGTCACATAAAATGGTTACCGAAGATGTTGAAATCCGGAAATCGCTCAACACGCTTTTCATCCAAATCAATTGGGTTGAACAACTTCCTGCAGAAATGTACTCCGCTTCGGCAGTCGAGAGTGCTATGCAGTTCTGCTTTTTACTGTGCCATGCAACAAGGCAGTGGCCAAGATAGAAGCATGCACCACTCGTGCTTTTCCGGTCATCCACTGATCCAGCCCAATCGGCATCTGAGTATCCAACAATATCCAAAGTCGTTCCCATAGGATACCAAATTCCGAAATTGATTGTACCTTTGATATATCGGATGATCCGTTTCACCGCTTTCAGGTGAACCTCCTTCGGTGCTGATTGATATCTCGCACAAATCCCAACACTGAAGGATATATCCGGGCGACTAGCCGTGAGATATAGTAGACTTCCAATCATACTGCGATACAGTTTCTCGTCTACATTCTCACTTTGTGATTCACTTCCAAGTCCCTTATGGCTAGTTCCCATTGGAGTCGGAAAATCCTTAGAATTTTCAAGATCAAACTTTTTGACCAACTCCAGTGCATACTTGGATTGACACAAGTGAATTCCTTCATCGTTTTGTTTAACTTGTAATCCAAGAAAATAAGTCAATTCGCCCATCATGGACATCTCAAATTCGCTTTCCATGGTCTCCGCGAATTTAGAAGCATCATTATCTCTTGTTGCGCCAAAAACAATGTCATCGACATAGATTTGAGCAACTATGAAATTGTTTTGATAATGCTTCACAAAGAGAGTCCTGTCAGCTCCCCCTCGAGTATAGCCCTTTTCCAAAAGGTGCTTTGTCAACCTTTCGTACCATGCTCGCGGTGCTTGTTTCAGACCGTAAAGAGCCTTTTTCAGACGAAAAACATGGTTAGGTAGTTTATGATCCACAAAACCTTTCGGTTGAGCCACATAAACTTCCTCATTTAAAAACCCATTTAAAAAGGCGCTCTTAACGTCCATTTGAAATAATTTGATTTTAAAATGACAAGCAATCGCAAACAATATACGAATGGACTCGAGTCTAGCTACAGGGGCGAAAGTTTCATCAAAGTCTATACCTTCTACTTGAGAATAGCCTTGAGCAACTAACCTTGCTTTGTTTCTGATGATAGTACCTTCTTCATTTTTCTTGTTCTTGAAGATCCATTTGGTTCCTATCACATTGTGTTGCTTCGGAGGCTTCGTTAATTCCCAGACTTTGTTTCGCTCGAATTGATGGAGCTCTTCCTGCATTGCTTTAATCCAGTAGTCATCTTGGAGAGCTTCATCAACATTCCTTGGTTCGATTTGTGATACATAGCATGCAAATCCGCAAACCAATTGTCTCCGTGTTCTAACTCCTTCTTGTGGATCTCCAATGATGTTCGATTCAGGGTGATCCTTGGAGATGCGTAACGTTTGAGGCAGAGGAGTAGACGGAGGTACACGAGATGATTCCTTTGCGCACCCAAACCTTTTTGGAGTGCGTCGGTAATGATCATGAAGTTGATCTCCTAGGTGAGAGTGTCTTGCTTGAAGAATTGCTGCTCCTTGATGATGTCGTCTTGAGCGGTGTACTACCAAGGCTCTTTTCCTTTGAATGAATTGCAGTTGATTTTCGAGGAATACCCCTTTTGGTAGTCATTGCAAGAGGTGCTTGAGGTGTGCGTTTAGCTTCCGTCTTGCAATTTCTCCTTATGTGCCCTGAAATGCCACAACGAAAACATACCTTAGGTCTTGACGATCCCGAGGTGGATGTGGTAGGCTTGTTGTCGTTGATTGTCGTGAATTCCGGTGTCGGAGGAGGAGATACCGACTGGGGCACAAATACTGTACCACTCGAACTTGGAGTGTCTCCAGTTTGAGTGTATCCGAGGCCGAACTTATTTCTTTGACCAAGACCAAGAAGTCTGTCCAACTTACTCCTTCCAGAAGAAAATCTCTTTAAGTCATCCTTCAGTTGGCGTATGGTCTCCGTCATCTCCAATTTTTCCTGTCGAGCCTCGCCGTTGAGCTTCAAGAAGTAATTCGCTTTGTTCACCATATCCATATAATTCTTCTCGAGTTGCTCATTGGACTCTTGAAGGGAAACATTTGTTTTAATCAGATTATCCCTTTCCACTTCAAGATCGGTTGAGAGAGAGGTTACCCTTTTTACTTCTTCTTCGAGATCCTGCAATCTCCCTTTCAACCCCTTGTTTTGCTTAGCCAGTTTCTTTGAATCCCTCAAAAGCTTATGGTAGGCTAGAGCAAAATCTTCACCTTCAGAATCATCTGATTCATCGTCCGTTGCAATCTTTTCAACAGTGGAGTTGGACAGTGAATCGGATGTACTTGCCATTAAGCACATGAAGGGTGAAGATGTGGTGGACGCGTGGAAAGCTGTCGCGTTGTCTTCTTCATCACTTGAGGATGACTCATTTGACGTGGAGTTGTCATCCCAAGTAACGACTTGCATCGCTTTCTTCTTAGCCGGATTCTTGTTGGGACATTCCGTTGCAATGTGGCCGTAGCCTCGACATTTGAAGCACTGAACTTGTCCCTCAGAACTTTTCTTATCTTTTGAGAAGTTTTCTTGCTTTCTTGACTTGTAGCTTGAAAATCCCTTGCCTTTCTTCGACTTTCCGAAGGATGAGTTTTGCTTGGATTACCCCTTCGAAAGTTGCGGCGAAACTTCCTTGTCAAGAGAGCGAGCTGCTTCTCAAAGTCCTCCATAGAAAGGTTCTCGTCGTCGTCCGAGGAGGATGAATCCGCGTCTTCTTCTTTAGTTGTTTTCAATGCGTAACCTGAAGACTTAGAAGAGGATGCCTTTCCAGAAGAATAGTTAGTAGGAAATGTCATTTCATAAGTTTGTAAAGCACCTACTAATTCTTCTACACGCATTTCGTCCGGGTGTTTAATTGTTTCAATGGCTGCGACCTTCGGGCGAAATCGTTCAGGAAGAGTTCTTAGAATTTTTCTTACAACTTTAAATTCTGGAATCTTCTCTCCCAAGTTAGCACATGAGTTTACGATGTCTTGCAATCGTGTGTAATAGTCAGTGAAGGATTCATTCTCTGCCATAGAGATAGAGTCAAACTTGCTCGTGAGCATTTGCAGTTTCTGAATCTTCACTAGGTTAGTTCCCTCATGCGTAACTTGAAGAACATCCCAGATTTCTTTCGCAGTCTCACATGCCGAGACGCGAGAGAACTCAGTTTGTGACAAAGCATTAAATAGAGCATTAATTCCTTTGCCATTGTAAGAAGATAAGTCTATCTCTTCCTTGGTCCATTTCGACCTAGGTTTTAAGGTGCGAACATCATCTAAAATTTCAGTTGGATTAGACCATCCTAATTCAATTGATTGCCACACCCTTTCGTCGATGGAAATTAAAAAGGCTTTCATCCGCACTTTCCAGTACGCATAATTTGTTCCATCAAAGAAAGGGGGTCGATTGATGTTTCCACCTTCAACCATTGTTTACAACCCTATTCCCGCTCTGATACCACTTGTTGGGTTATAAGTAATTGGATCTAAATAGGGGAAAAAACACCTAGAGGGGGGTGAATAGGTGTAAACAATAAACACTCAAAAAATCATTGCGCAATAAACCCAATGCGGAAAAATAAAAGAACACGCAAGATTTTTACGTGGAAAAACTCCAAACCGGAGTAAAAAACCACGGGACCGATAACACGGCGAAATCCACTAGAATTAACACACGTACAAGGTGATATAACGTACTCACAGACGACTCAACCTTTTACCATACGCTCCTAGTAGATCTTCCCGCTCGCTCCACGACGCTTCTCGAATCCACGATCCGCGCCCAACGCTGAATCCACAGCGTCCAACGTCGAGTCCACGACGTCCGACCGAATCCACGGTCTTCACCCAGTGGCACGCTTCGAATCCACGAACGTACCTCGCTCCGAATCCACGAGAGCGGTTGCACCTTGAATCCACAAGGCCACGCGAGTCCACGCGCCGATTTTGGGGTAAATCGTTGTTTGTTTGGGTGGTGATGATCCGCCGAATACTTAGATTAAAGATAGATCGGAAATACCATCTAAGTATTCATTGATTTGATTCTACTCAAAATGTGAGTATGGAAAACCTAGAATCAAATCAATCAATATAGATGAAGAAACATAGAATAAATCTATTGATTTCCTTTCTTCTCTATATATGTGGATTTTTTTCTTTTCGGCTATTTTTCTTCTGTAATAGCGGATGCCCTAGAAATGAATACAGGGCCTATTTATAGGTTAGAAACCCTAGGAAGAATATACGGATCAAAAACAGCCTTTTCTGGAAAGATTTACCGACGGCGATCCGGATTGGATTTGGCGATCCGGATTGCAGAAGCACAAAAGACGGTTTCCAGAAAATTGCTTGTTCGGGATCCGGATCGTAGTCCCCGATCCGGATTGTTCATACAGTTTTACCAAAACATCATGTTCGGGATCCGGATTGCAGTTCCTGATCCGGATCGAGGAAGCAACAGGTAAAACTAGTGTTCGGGATCCGGATCAAAGGATGCTGCGATCCGGATTGAACCAGTGTATGAACCAACACCCTTCGGGATCCGGATTGCAAGCTCGATCCGGATCCTGAACATGTGCCATGTCCAGTTTTTGATGGTTAAGCAATTAAAACCTCTTCCAGGTGTTTCTACACTATAAGAAGTATTCGGATCATCAAAATTCTTTAGTTAAACGTACCTGATCCTTTTGAATTCTTCTTTCTTGAGATTGAGGTATACGATCCAAAGTTTCTTCATCTTCAATCTTCAAGACTTAATACATTCACGAAATACGCCAACTCAAATTCCGTAACAATCCAGTCCTGCTATTGTGAGACATTGGTTACAGAGAGGCTTGATACAGAGATACTTTACTCGTGTGGGTCGCTCCCCTCGAGTGCCACTCCGGAGTAGGCTTTTGACCGTGACGGTGCCGATCAGTTGGTGAGTTGTGAGTGATGACACAGTTGGTGAGTTGTGAGTGATGACAGAGCAGGCAGTGCCAGTATTTCCTGGCCCTCTGATTGGGTTTCCTTGGGCAGTCAGCTTTATAGTTGCATATATACAGTCATCTTTTGGCACTGCATTTAGAGGCATAGTAGTGGTAGTTTCTTTTCAGCAGTCTTTAGTGCATACCACTGTTCTTTCCTTTTTGCCTCTTTATTCCTAGTGGGCGCGTCAGCATCAGAGGTTTACCCACTAGGGGAGGCTACTGGTTTATCTAGTAGTTCTCACCCCCATTATTGTTGTTTCTTGTCCTCTTTCCCCTTTGTTTTGCAGAGTCGACCGTGGGAGCTGCTGGGCCTTCAGCGGCAGATCGAGGTAAGAGGATTGCCGACTAGCTAGATCGTCTACCCCGAGCGAGAGATTAGCTAGACTTTTACTGTACTCCCCTTTGTATCTCAGACTACAGTAGTTTACTTTTGGGTCTGGCTGTGGCCAGCTGGTTGTATATTTATGGTGAGCTGGGAGTATATTGTACTTTTATTTCAGTTTACAGATTACTTCAGTCTGAGATTACTGTTAGTTCTATTAGTTCAGCTCTGTTTATGCTCTTCTATTGTATATTATCTATCTGAGCAGGTTATCAGCGCTTCGTGTATATGGAAAATTCTGTGTACACGGCGGATCTGTTGGCGGGCCCGGGTTCTGGTTACCCCCGGGGCGTGACTGTCACGCCCCAAGTTAAAAAAAAACAGCGTCCAAAATTTTTTTTTTTTTTTTATCAGAGTTTGAAACCAGTCCGGGCGCAACAGACCGCCACATATATAGAAGAGTCCCAATCCCACAGGGGATTGAGCCTTTTCTATATATGCACGGCTAGCTTGGCAATCAAAACAGAGTACTAACTACGTACACTTATTATTACATCAAATTACAGTTACACATTTACATTCAATTCATTACATTTCCTTTTCTTTTAACAGGTAATCACTTGGGCTAACGGCTGTCCAGGGTCAAGCTCTATCTCGTGATCTCACCAACTCGTCCCGACATCTCAACACCCGCTTGACCTGAAAAACAGTCACCCGAGGGTGTGAGACACACCGGAGTGTATCCCAGTGGGCACGACGAGCCGAGAAATAGCAGATCGTACCTACTGGTATACAATGCTAGAGGATAGTAATAAATCAGGGGTTAGGGTAAAGCAGATATATAACTGGTGCTGTAAAGGAAACAAACTTATAATCTAGATACAAGTATAGGAGATAATTTTAGCAAAATTAAAGCAGGATATAAGCAGGTTACACTTAGAGCAGGGTAACATAACTGAGAACTATAATCAAGGCATCAAGGAATTAGGTCAATTAGCATGATAACAATGAAACTATAATCAAGACATCAAGAAGCATGATAAAGCAACTTAACAACACATGCATCAAATAAATGAAAACACAAAGACCCAATTACCAGTCACCATATTGGTTCCACAAAACCCTCAGGCGAATTTGCCCATCTGGCACTCTCTGGTTGACATTCCCCCACAAGGGGTCACGGGTTGCTACTGCTAACCACTTTACCGGTAAAGAACAATGTCCACGGGGAGCGACCCCGGCAATGTTCGTGACGTACAACAGTGCGGGCGATCAAATGCAAATGCTCAAACTGGCGGTCCACTGACCGGGTAATCGGCTACAAGCCGGGAAATCCCCACTGGGATGCAAGTACAAATCAACTGAATCTCAACTCTCATGCAGGAACACTCGGCAACAAAACAGTAAATCTCAGCTCATATGCAAGATCAAGGCAAATCTCTCTCAACAGAAGCTCACAGATAACTCAACTCAACCACACCAACCAACCAAATGATACAAAACTTAAACACATATTTTTAA
Organism: Tillandsia fasciculata; assembly: GCA_029168755.2. Lineage (NCBI taxonomy): Eukaryota > Viridiplantae > Streptophyta > Magnoliopsida > Poales > Bromeliaceae > Tillandsia > Tillandsia fasciculata. Next base: position 13,573,237 of record CM054948.1, read on the forward strand.
GAAAACTGTTTTGAAAAGTCCAAACCTCGAAGAGCATTGCCCTCGTCCTATCAAACAAGAACAGACTTAGGCGACACTACGAAGCTTGGGTTTTAGGTCCAAACCTCGCAGAGCAGTGCCTTTGTCCTATCAAACAAGAACAGACTCCGGCGACCCTACGAAGCTGGGTAAAACCTCAGTTAAATAAATCTATGTGCTCAGAGATGTATCATTTGATCAGCAGAACAAACAGGCTCACTAATCAAACATGGAAATGTCCAAGTAAAAGTATAAATGCTAGAGGCACTATGAATAATCATGTAAGGCAGAATAGAACTGATAACAGGCATAGCTCAACACCAATCAGACAGACTAACCCCTTATGCAACTAAACACATGTTTTTTAAGAAAACCTTTGAAAACAGTAGGTTTTTGGGTCCCAACCCTCGTAGAGCGTCGCCCTAGTCCTATCAAACAAGAACAGACTCAGGCCACCCTACAAGGCTTGGTAAAAATATTTATTCTAAAAGATCATGTATTTAGCAACATAACGGGCGAACAACAAGGAAGCAGGTATAAAGCAGGCATAAGATAGCAAATCACTGAATCAATGGAAAGGCAGGCTCAAGCATTTAATAGACTGATATAATAATCAAGCATAGGAGTGCAACTTACGAAATGGCCAATCAGTCAGAGCAACTAACAGTAATATATATTGCAACCAAAGGCAGAAAGGCTCAAAATAAACTAAGTTACCAAGAACAGGAGTCCAACCAGTATCGCACCCCAGAGGGCCGAACTGATAAAACCCGGACCGAAGATAACCCACCTGTCAATGCGCAGGCAATTAATCTGTAATCCAATATGTGCTCGAATCCAGATGCAAACTGAGCTAACCTGGATCAACAAATGTAAATCAGGGATCGACTTAGTCCCCCTAACGCTAACTAAACCTGATCAAATTATAACCCTCTTAGTTATTTTTAATTGTAACCCGGATACCGTAAAATCGACGATTTTGCCGTTTTACGGATCGATATTCGATTTTCGCTCAACCAGAGCCGATGGATTCCTAACGAAAAGCTTAGGAATCAATTAAACATTTTACTAAATAGTATATGATGTTAATTTTGCGTTTAGACCCCTAGGGTTCTTAAAATTACACTTTTAATGCCATTTTGAGCACTGTTTTTGCTCGTTCTTTCAACTGGAAAATCATTTTAACAATCCGTCACTTCCAGCAGGTGACTTCCATCTTTCTGAACAGCGTGCTCACCAATTTGCGGCAGCACGGAACCCGAGGCAAACTTCGGGCCATAAAATTCTTTACTAACATAGCCTTAATGCATTTTTGTTTCTCCGGGACTTCAAACTCTGTTTTTAATGCGAGCATCGCGTTCAGTGACCCCCAAAACCCCAGGAATACACTATTCCAACTTTCCAAACAGCCCCTAGTACAGATTTTAAGGATTTATTGCATTCAAGCTCGATTAGGACATAACTTTTCATCTCTGCATCATACAGCAAAACTTTGTATATAAACCTATCTTCAAACATTGCAAGGACACAGGGGCTCACCATCTTGGCAGCCCATTCTTGCTGGTTCAACCAGAACCCCATTCATGCTCTCATACACATTCACAATGCACCACACACTTGTCCACACAGATCCAAGTTGATCTGAAGTGAGCATCAAGCTCAGGGGACCTTTCTAAACAACTTTGATATACAACTCGGAGCTAATTCAAACTTTTCCTTCATTGTGGCATTTTCACAAGCACTTGGTGTGCACAATATTCACACACACACATAAGCTATTTCTCTCATTCAATTTCTGCAACCACAACACCTGGGCCTTTTTAACTTGGAAGGATTTGTTTCTCCAAGTTGCAGGAGCATTTTCCCCGCAGTTGGAGCAAGCTAAATGCCAAGTTGGCCGCGGTTCAAGGAGGAAGAAGATGACCAACATGCTTTGAAATTCGTGACTGGTCATGCATGGCATCTGGGACCCAACCTCATGGCCAAATAGAAGCTAAATCACATCTTGAACTCACCTGAACCCGTGCAAGCAACGGGGTGCGGCGGCGGCGCGGGGAGCAAAGCTCCATTTTGGAGCTCAAGCTCGTTAATGGCAGATTTTTATAGAGACTATAAGAAGCCTTCCAACTTATATGGAAGCTTCATCTGGTCCATACAAAGTTCCCGACACTTCCTTCCCGGCCGAAGGTGGCCGGATTGCCGGCGGCGACGATGGGTTTCAATTTCGGGTCATCCATGGCCGACCCTTATTCGGGCTGCATGGGAGCCATGCAAAAGCATGGTTGGGATCCTCTTGGTCCCCTCGACACTTCTGGGTAGGTGTCCGACGTTGGAGAAGCCCGCCGGCGCCGGAAATGGAAGCTCGGCCAATATGTAATAATTCCGAAAGCTAGGGCATCAAATTTCTTTTGAAATACTTAACCATCATCAACCAAATTTTGCATAAATAATATAACTTGCCTACAGTCCCTCCACACCAATTTTTAGCTTAGTTGGTTCATTATATGCAGAGTTATGTCAAGGTGGGGTTTTATTATGTTTTCGGCCATAGTTGGCTTCCGCCGGCCATGCGCTTTGCATGGGGAGCTCGGGCTGTGCATGAAGCATCCTAAGATCCTAAGGAAGCTACTTCTAGGGGTCCCGGGTTCAAACAACCAGAGGTTAGGGTGGTCTCACCTTGGCCGGGGTTGTGGGAGAGAGGAAGAAGCCGGAACTCGGTTTTCTTTGCACGCACGACCTCGGGCACTCTCCAGCAAGGTCCTCCTTGCGCCAGGAACTCCCCAAGGTCTCTGGATCAATTTGGGAAGAAGTTGCTTCCAACCCTTTCTTTTCTCTCTCTCTCTCTCCCGAGTTTCTTCTTACTTGGTTTGTAACTCTCGGCTTCCCCCACTCCGGGCTGGCCTGGGGTGATTACGGGGAGGCTGATGCTTTGGTTCCTCCCCCACAGACCCCTCGAGCTCTGGCCCAGGGCAGTCCAAGAGACTATGCACTTAAATGCAAGATTCCAATCTCAAATCGGTTTCACACCAAACCTCCACCACCAGGCTCTGCCCAGCCTATTTCGTGGACTTCTTAGGATGGCAGAGGCCCAATGCACCAAGCCTCTAAGGTGCTGGCCCAAGAACACTTGAGATATTTAAAGAAAAAGCATCATTTATATACTTTTCACGCACTTCGAGGCAAACCGAGCGTCATTTCGCGAAACGGACTTCGCCACGACGTCCGGCTCGTCGAGACCTGTCAAGTGGTGTATTTACTTAGTTGTTTAACGCCCAGATAAAAAGTCGTTCCATCTTATTCGACAGTATACAGTGCGTGGCACGCACTTCGATGCACCCGGGTCGCCAAACGCGAAAACCGTCAGCGCCATTGCGCTTAGAA
>CM054948.1:13576735-13877720 GCA_029168755.2 Tillandsia fasciculata
TTGGCTGCAGACAACATAAAGTCGCAGAAATAGGGGATGTCTTGACTTTCGCTAGATTGGGTCGTGTGGGGTTTTATTGCCTGATTGTGGTTTTTTTTTTTTGTGACAGTATGTCGCCAACGGCGTCGTTGTTCCGCCGGGGTTATTCCCCACCCCTTCTGGGGAGCCCGAGCAGGCGGTATCTACAGAGCTGGGGGAACTGCGGGCCTTGGTGACACCATTTAGTGGCGAGGAGCTTTTGACAGGACAGCGCCTGGAGCAGCTACTGGCGCAGAGAGGTGATTCGGCAGTCGGAGAGAGGGCTAGGGCTTCGGAGCAGCGTTTTGAGAGAAACGCCAGCCCCGGATGTTGTTGGACAGGCCAGTTCTTCTAGACGGCCACGGTTTCGCGACAGGTGGTGTTTTCTGTAGAGGACGACATCCCTCAGGTACCTGTGACTTGAGGCGGGGTCGATGCTTCCGATGTGGACAGTCTGGCCACGTTCGAGCTTCGTGCTCCCTTTCGACCTTAGTACCCCCTTCTTCAGCGTTGGGCCCCTATCGCATCCCAGCAAGGATCTCAGCAGCATCAGCACAGACACGACCATTGCGGGCTCCCAGCGGTTGTATTTTCTGTGGAGGTCAGCATTTTCCCGGCACCTGCGACCAGCGGTGGGGTCGCTGCTATAGTTGTGGACAGCCTGGGCACATTCGGGTTGTGCCCCTCGGGGACGGCTACGGCACCTACTTTAGTGTCCGTCCCTACTACTTCTCAGCTACGACCGGGAGCTTCACGACAGGTCTCCAGGCAGACCGAGTTTCGCCTCTACGCCCTTCTGGTGAGAGACAGCCGTTGTGAGCGGTCAGGATAGCTTAGCGCAGGCGGGGGATTCTACTAAGGCTGACCGTGTGGTGGCAGGTATGGTCTATTTCTGGCATTTGGATTCATATCTTTTTGTTACTGGAGCATCGCATTCTTTCATTAGTAGATCATTTGCATCATTACATGGGTTAGAGATAAGACATTTGCCACGTGCACGAGAGGTTCAGATTCCCGGTCACACTTTGCACGTGGAGGAATGTTGTTGGTCCTGCCCGATGCGGATCGAGTCCTGGATTATGCCAGCAGACCTGTTGGTCTTGAGACAGCTACGGGACTTTGATGTGGTTCTCGGGGTGGACTGGCTGGCTCGATATTTTGCGATAATTGACTGTGCCGAGAGGACTGTCACTTTTAAAGAGCCAGGCCAGGAGGTGTGGTGTACCGGGGATGTCAGAGTGCTTTCTTTGCCTCTATGGTTTCGACTTCCCGAGCGAGGCGGATGATTCACCGAGGATGTGTAGCCTTTTTGGCTAGTGTTGTTGAGGGGCCTACGGCGGCACCGGGACTCGGGGATATTCCTATCGTCCGCGAGTTTTCGGATGTGTTTCCACCTGAGCTGACTAGTATGCCGCCCGACAGAGAGATCGAGTTTGTGATTGACGTAGTTCCAGGAACTGCGCCAATCTCTAAGGCTCCTTATCGGATGGCACCAGCTGAGCTGAGAGAGCTTAAAGCACAGTTGCAAGATTTGATGGACAAGGGTTTATTAGACCCAGTGTGTCGCCCTGGGGAGCGCCGGTGCTATTCGTGAAAAGAAAGATGGGTCACTTAGACTGTGTGTGGACTATAGGGAGCTGAATAAAGTGACCATCAAGAACAAGTACCCTCTGCCGCGCATCGATGATCTCTTTGATCAGCTGCAAGGGTCTTGTGTATTTCCAAGATTGATCTGCAGTCTGGTTACCACCAACTGAAGGTGAAGGCCGAGGATATTCCTAAGACTGCTTTCAGATCACGGTACGGGCATTATGAGTTTACAGTTATGCCGTTTGGATTGACTAATGCCCCTGCCGCCTTTATGGACTTGATGAACAGGATATTTCGGCCATTTCTGGATCGCTTTGTGGTGGTGTTCATTGATGATATCCTGATTTACTCCCGAAGCGAGGCCGAGCATATGGAGCACTTGAGGACTGTGCTACAACTTCTACGGGAGAAGAAGTTGTACGCCAAGCTGACAAAGTGTGAGTTTTGGCTTCGGGAGGTAGCTTTCTTGGGCCATGTGATTTCCGCCGCCGGTGTAGCTGTAGACCCGGCGAAGATTGAGGCAGTTCGTGATTGGCCCCGACCGACGACTGTATCAGAGGTGCGCAGCTTCATGGGATTAGCTGGTTATTATCGTCGGTTTGTGGAAGGCTTTGCGAAGCTTTCCACACCCCTCACTCGGTTGACGCGTAAAGGGGTTAAGTTTATCTGGAGTGAGGACTGCCAGAAGAGCTTCGAGGAGCTGAAGGACAGACTGATGACTGCTCCTATCCTTTCCCTCCCTGTTATGGGGAAGGATATGTGATCTACAGTGACGCATCACACAGTGGACTCGGTTGCGTGTTGATGCAGGATGGGAGGGTAATTGCTTATGCATCGAGACAGCTCAAGGATTACGAGAAGAATTACCCTACCCACGACTTAGAGCTCGCTGCCGTGGTGTTTGCACTGAAGCTTTGGCGCCATTACCTGTACGGGGAGCATTGTGAGATCTACACCGACCACAAGAGTTTAAAGTATCTGTTCACCCAGAAGGAGCTGAACTTGAGGCAGCGCAGGTGGTTAGAGCTATTAAAGGATTATGATGTGGACATCCTTTACCACCCAGGTAAGGCTAACGTGGTCGCTGATGCATTGAGTCGAAGAGCAGTACAGAGTTTGTCTATGTTGATCACAGACCAGGCGCCCTATTGGAGGAGATGAGACGGCTCGAGATAGAGGTTGTGTCCCCTGGGGTCTCTGCTAGACTGACGTCATTAGTCGTGCAGCCCACTCTGCTAGACAGGATCAGGGAAAAACAGAGTGAGGACCCCACTTGACCAGGATTCGAGATCAGCTTCCGAGTGATCAGTCAGGGGACTTTACAGTGGATGCTGCGGGAGTACTGAGGTACAGGGACCGAGCATGTGTGCCAGTGGATGCTGAGATCAGAGAGCAGATTTTGAAGGAGGCCCATTATACACCTTATACCCTTCATCCTGGGGGACTAAGATGTATAAGGACCTCAAGGCACATTTCTGGTGGAATGGCATGAAGAGGGATGTCGGGAGATTTGTGGCCCAGTGTTTGACTTGTCAGCAAGTAAAAGCTGAGCATCGGGTGCCAGCTGGCAAGTTACAAAGTCTCCCAATCCCTGAGTGGAAATGGGACCACATCACGATGGATTTTGTGGTCGGATTACCGAGGGCACAGGGCGGAGCAGATGCTATCTGGGTAGTTGTGGATCGACTTACCAAGTCAGCGCACTTTTTGCCTATGCAGACTACTTGGCCACTCGAGCGACTAGCCCAGTTGTACCTTGATGAGATTGTGAGATTGCATGGAGTACCCGCCTCCATTGTGTCAGATAGAGATCCGAGGTTTGCCTCACGATTTGGGGGAGTTTGCAGACCGCGATGGGGACTCGGCTCAGATTCAGTACAGCTTTTCATCCCCAGACTGATGGGCAGTCAGAGCGGACTATACAGATCTTGGAGGACATGCTGAGGGCTTGCGTCTTGGATTTTGGCGGAGGTTGGATTCGGCACTTATCCTTGGTTGAGTTTGCGTACAACAACAGCTTTCAAGCGAGCATACAGATGGCTCCGTTTGAAGCGTTGTATGGACGCAAGTGCCGATCACCACTTTATTGGAGTGACGTAGGCGAGAGACGGACCTTGGGGCCAGATATACTGCTGGAGGCAGAGGAGAAAGTCCAGGTGATTCGACAGCATCTTCAGACCGCTCAGAGTCGACAGAGGAGCTATGCTGATGTTCGGCGCCGAGACTTAGAGTTTCAGGTTGGAGATCATGTATTTCTGAAAGTCTCGCCGTCCAAGGGGATCAGGAGGTTCGGCATTCGCGGGAAACTCAGCCCCCGATACATTGGACCATTCGAGGTGTTGGAGCGTATCGGGCCAGTTGCTTATCAACTTGCACTCCCCCCGAGACTTGCTGGCGTCCATGATGTTTTTCATGTTTCCACTCTGAGGAGGTACGTCTTCGACCCGTCGCACGTCATCGACTTTGCACCACTCGAGATCAGCGAGGATTTGAGATATGAGGAGCGCCCACTACGGATTCTAGATCGGGAGGTGAAAGAATTGCGCAATCGAACCATCCCCTATGTGAAGATCCACTAGAACAATCATGATGAGCGCGAGGCGACGTGGGAGCTCGAGTCAGAGATGATGGACGCCTACCCCTACTTGTTCGAGGCTCTGGATTGAGGTATGGTTTAGTTTCGAGGACGAAACTTTTGTTAGTGGGGGAGGATGTAGTGTCCCAGTTTTCCCCAGTGTTTTTCCCCTGTTTCGGGGTGTGGAACACCTGTTGGTGGTGTGTGGGGCCCCAACATGTCAAAGTGATATGTTGTTTGGACTCAGAAAGGATTTGGGAGCAAGCCTGACCTTCGGCTGCCTTTGCCGAATTTTAGGAGTGGAATCAGGCTGAACGGAGGCCGTATTTGGATTCAGCGCGGAAAAACGCTTGAAAACGGCTATTTACTTATTTAATTTGGAGTCCGGATGCCCAAAAACGGACCCCCGGAAGTTTTCTGTGCAAAATGGTGCACGGGGGGACTTGTGGACCGGCCAGGGACACGTGGCGGCCTCTGATTGGGCCGGCGCGCCACTCCCGGTCCAGGGAACGGGCCGCCGGTGCACGGTGCACCGGCGGGCCACGTGGCAGGCGCCGGTTGGTCCGGTCCAGGGGGCGCGGCGCACGGGAGGGTGCGCGGGCAGGCCGGGCAGGCGCGGTGTGGGCGCGGTGCACGGTGCACCGGGGCGCGCCACGTGGCGGCCCGGGTTGGTTGGCGCATGTGCGCGAGGTGCACCCGCGGGCGCGCACCTGCGGCCGTACGCACGCGGCCGTACGCACGCGCGGCGCAGGTGCGCAGGCGGCGCCCGGCGAGCGTGACGGGCGGGGAAGCGCCCCGCCATTGGCGGGCGCCACCCACCCCGCCGCCCCGCAGGGGGACGCGTGGTGCGTCCCCGCTGGGCCCGCACGGCTGCCGCCTGTTCGGCGACGCGTGGCGGCCCTGGGCGGGTTGGACAGGAGGTCGGACGGGGCGGGATCCCGTGTGCGGCCCGGGTTGGGCTGGGCCGCACTGTAGCCGCCCGAAAATTTGTGGGCCGGGCCGCACTGTAGCAGCCCGAAAGTGCCCCTGCGCCCGGAAGTGGGGACATATTGGGAATTTTCCCAATTGTTCAATTGGGCCTATAAATAGCCCTCCCCCTTCTCCTTTCCTGCTCTTTTCCGAGAGATAGAGAGAGAAGGAGAGGAAGTGCATTGAAGAGAAGTTGTTCCCCACTGATTTTTCTACCGCGTGGTCCGTTCCCAGATTTTCGGGAAGATCGACAGCGGCGTTCCGGATTTTACAGTGTGCCTCGGTTTTCCCCCATTTCGGCCCGTTATCGTCGCATTTCAGTCCGAGGAGTCCCCTGCACAGTACAGGAGTCCGATTTTGACGATTTCTTCGCCGCTGTGTTCCTAAGAGGTAGGGCTTCGTTTTCCGTGTTGATGGTTTCTCTGGATTCCGACTTCTTGGCATGATTCCCGAGGTGTTTTGACCCTCTATTTTGCTGTTTGGATTTTTGGATAGCGGCAACTTCGACGAATTGTTTCTCAGCGTAGGAATATCGGATCGAGGCGATTCAAGAGTCGATTTTGGGCTATTTTTCGCAAGGAACGCAACCGTGATTTTTCTGGGATTTTAGGAGCTCGGGACAGAGGTGAAATTTCTCGTTTTGCGTGCTGATTGTAAAAAACAGCAATTGTGTGTTTGGAACTTGTAGTTTTTACACCGTGTACACTTATGTGATGTTGTAGGATATTGTTGCAGCTGACGGTGTGTTTAGAGGACAGCGGGTATTTTCTGGGTGTTGTGTGCACGCTTTTCGAGGTGGGTGGTTGCGTATCCCTCTTTGTTGACTTGCACATTAGGAATAAAAGAGTTCTCAATTATACATGTGATAGATAACTTGTGATGTATGAACCTATTGCATATGGCCCCTAAATTAATTTAGTAGCTTCTATGTGATAAATCTGGGACAAGGAAATTGGACAATTGCTATATCGTGAACCGCATGCAAATTAGTAACCCAACAATATTTTTAAAATAGTTCTAAAATTATTCTTCACATGAAACTTAGTTCCTTTCTAAATGTTTTTAAAAGAGAACACTTGCAGGCTCATTGGACATCTAGTTAGGCCACTATCTTACTGCAGCACTATATTATGGGACTTGACTTAGGAGAAAACATGTGTTATTGTTATTCTTCTCTATCGTTGCATGTTGCTCGAGTCTGATCGGGATTTCGAGATAGTGGTGTCTGAACCTTGAGTTTGGGACAGTTGGGATTGTCTTAGGGGATTGTGGGGCATAGTGGCAACCGCGGATGATAGGTGGTTGACCAGATGTTTTTACTTTATCAGATTGGGGTCTATGGGTTCAGCGGTAACCGCGGATTTTGGGCGGTTGACCGGGTGTTATTATCACACCAGATTGGGGACCAGGATTGCATTAGTGGATGGAGTTTCCCACTTTTGAGTACTATCGCATCAGATTGGGTATTAGACTTCTCTAGTGGACGGTGTTTCCCACTTATTGAATACTGTTGCATCCGATCGGGATTTCATTAGTGGACGGAATTCCCACCTTGATCATAGTCTTGATCCATGTTGGGTTATAAGTAATTGGATCTAAATAGGGAAAAAAACACCTAGAGGGGGGTGAATAGGTGTAAACAATAAACACTCAAAAAATCATTGCGCAAATAAACCCAATGCGGAAAAATAAAAGAACACGCAAGATTTTTACGTGGAAAAACTCCAAACCGGAGTAAAAAACCACGGGACCGATAACACGGCGAAATTCACTCGAATTAACACACGTACAAGGTGATAACGTACTCACTGACGACTCAACCTTTTCATACGCTCCTAGTAGATCTTCTCCGCTCGCTCCACGACGCTTCTCGAATCCACGATCCGCGCCCAACGCTGAATCCACAGCGTCCAACGTCGAGTCCACGACGTCCGACCGAATCCACGGTCTTCACCCATGGCACGCTTCGAATCCACGAACGCACCTCGCTCCGAATCCACGAGAGCGGTTGCACCTTGAATCCACAAGGCCACGCGAGTCCACGCGCCGATTTTGGGTAAATCGTTGTTTGTTTGGGTGGTGATGATCCGCCGAATACTTAGATTAAAGATAGATCGGAAATACCATCTAAGTATTCATTGATTTGATTCTACTCAAAATGTGAGTATGGAAAACCTAGAATCAAATCAATCAATATAGATGAAGAAACATAGAATAAATCTATTGATTTCCTTTCTTCTCTATATATGTGGATTTTTTCTTTTCGGCTATTTTTCTTCTGTAATAGCGGATGCCCTAGAAATGAATACAGGGCCTATTTATAGGTTAGAAACCCTAGGAAGAATATACGGATCAAAAACAGCCTTTTCTGGAAAGAATTACCGACGGCGATCCGGATTGGATTTGGCGATCCGGATTGCAGAAGCACAAAAGACGGTTTCCAGAAAATTGCCTGTTCGGGATCCGGATCGTAGTCCCCGATCCGGATCGTTCATACAGTTTTACCAAAACATCATGTTCGGGATCCGGATTGCAGTTCCTGATCCGGATCGAGGAAGCAACAGGTAAAACTAGTGTTCGGGATCCGGATCAGAAGGAGTGCTGCGATCCGGATTGAACCAGTGTATGAACCAACACCCTTCGGGATCCGGATTGCCGAGCACGATCCGGATCCTGAACATGTCCCATGTCCAGTTTTTGATGTTAAGCAATTAAAACCTCTTCCAGGTGTTTCTACACTATAAGAAGTATTCGGATCATCAAAATTCTTTAGTTAAACGTACCTGATCCTTTTGAATTCTTCTTTCTTGAGATTGAGGTATACGATCCAAAGTTTCTTCATCTTCAATCTTCAAGACTTAATACATTCACGAAATACGCCAACTCAAATTCCGTAACAATCTCCCCCTTTGGCGGTTTCGTGACAAAACACAAATCCACAAAAGAAAATTCAAAAAGATATTTTTGTTGCTATCACCATACAACAAAAATTTACAAAAGAGATCCAGAAATTAAAAACATGAGATAAACTCCTAGAACAGACTCTAGACTTAGACATCTGTAATCTCTGCACACAGAAAACATTCTTGACAAACAAAATCGTTAGATACCTCAAGAATTGAAACATACAAAACCAATACAGAGATAGAGTTTATTCTCATCATGACATTTGAAAAATTCAGATATGTAAGAGAATCATAGTTAAAACCACATATCTTCTAAGCAGTCGAAAACCAAATGTCAAAGTATGTTAGTCCAACATCAACTTGTTAGTCATATTACATGCCCAAATAGTTAGTCAAATAGTTAGTATAGAAGCATGTCACAAATCACAAAAGAAAAACCAAAGTTGAGTTGGAGTCATACTTACCTTAATGTTCACAATCATTGTTCATTGTTCAAAGTTCTCGATAACTCTCTCTAACTCTAACTCTCTCCCCCTTTTTGTCACAAAACAAAGCCAAAACGTAGCAAGAGCTACAATATGTAAGGAGAGTTAAAAAAAAAGTTCTATTAATATGCACAAATTGAGAACTAAACTAAAAGTATCAATAAGACTAAAAACTAAAATTCCTGCACAAAAAGAAATGAGTCAAAGATAGTCAGTTGTCAGAATCTGAATCTTCAGAACTTGTGCAACCCAGCTTGTAGAACATCTTTGCATCGCTTGTCCATTGAATTTATCTTCTTCGTGATGGTAATGTGAGCTGCTGTGGTGATCTCAAGCTCATTGGCAATCCTATGTTGTTCTTTCAAAATTTGTTCTTGCTTGACAGATAGTTGTTGTTGCAACTTGAAGATCGAAGTCAATGATGCTTCATCATCCGTGCCGGGTTCTTGTCGAGATGGTGAGGCCGAGGTGCCGTCACAAGGTTTCTTTCCAATAACATGAGGTAATTTGTGAAGTGACTTCACAATTGTTGATTCATCTATCATCCCGCAACTGTGCTGATATGATGTTGAGCTTACATCAATGTCAAACTTTTGTAAGATCCTCATGATGATTAGAGGGAACGGAAGTCGCTCAGAGGGATGAGGATGCACAATGTACCTTGACATTCTATTCCAAATTATATAGGGAATATTCATGTTAATCCAATAGCCTCAGAGGGATGTCCTATGAGATATAGGAATAGCAGTCGCTCCCATCTCACAACCTTGGTCTGCATGTTGGGCAGGATGTTATAGCACGTTATGAAGTTTAAAAATCGGTACTCCAGTCGTAGATGTTTGGATCTGACACTTTTGCCATCAACTGATTGAGTCCCCTCCAAACAGATCCTGTCGACCACAGTTTGCCACAATGCACTTGTCAAACTTTTTCCTTTCAAAAAGTTAACCCCCGATGTGCTAGATTCCATTCCAAGCACTTCACCAATTAACTGCGGTGTGATCTTAATCTTCATTCCTAGGACGTTTGTATAGAAATGCATAGACCCATTTTCATTCTCTTGAAGATGTCTCGCATTCGTGTAGAAGGTTCTCACACGATACAAACAATATCCTAGAAGTTCAGGGAATCGGCAGACTTGAAGAAGAGAAGCTTGTTCAATTAAGGTTCCAAATTCTGGTGAATGATTGCGAAGGGCTTCAATGTTGACATGACGTTCTCCGATGCATTCACGTCGTTCAAAGGCTCGAAGACGGTCAGTATTAACGACTACCTCTTCAACACGTGGCGGAGAGTCAGGAGCTATTGGTGTGTCAATATTAGTGTCTCGTCTTAATCCATAACGTCGAGCAAGTCGTTTCCGTTTCACAGAGATAGTTGGAGCAGACATAGGAGCTTTCCCAGTGTCCATGGGTGCTTTTCCTTTTTGTTTAGATTCAGTAGGCAATACCTCATCATCATCATCATCAGTCAACATATCCCAGTGTACTTCATCAGGGTTTTCTTCAAGTTCTGTGTCACTTATAACTTCCACTTCACCTTTTCGTTGGAGTTTCTTGGCTCGTTTCAGTTTGTTGGTTGCTCGAGTATGTACCATCGTGACCAGTAGCAGGATTAACCAGGAGAGTGCCATTGGTGTGAGTGCTCTGAGTTTGAGAAAGTGTCCTGTGAAAACCAACTCAAGAACATATGAAAAATCGTCAATTTTGAAAAATTTGAAAAATTGTACCTAGACAATCATAATCATGTAGAGAAGCCAAGAATCAAATTAGTTTTCCAAAAAGAATTTTAAAAATAGATCAATTCCATGATTTCCCAAAATTCCTCTTTTATGCCCTAAAACAGAATTTTTAGAAATCGAAGCCTAAAAACTCGTTTATCTTGAGAAAACCCAGCATAAAAGCAAAACTAATTGACCCAGAGTCCTTATTTCAAAAGAAATTTGATCAAAAACCATTCACAAACGAAAAAGTTCAAGATTTCAACACACGTTTGATGAAAAACCGTAAAAACCGAGTTTTGATCAATAAAACTTACTTGAATCCGAAGAACTTTGAGTTTGGAAGCTCCAAAAAGCAAGAAATCTAGAGAGAGAAGCTCTAGAGATTTTAGAACAAAAGATTAGGGTAAAAGAAATCAAATCCTCTTTGTTCTTATAAAAGCCCTAGCCGTGATCCGGATCGGATCGAGAATGTGATCCGGATCGGCTACCCGCAGGAAGAATCCTGCGTTCGGGATCCGGATCACTTACCCCGATCCGGATCGGCTTCAACTTTTTCTCCAGAAAAATTCAGAAAAATTCCATAAAATCCAGAAAAAGTATGTAAGCACTTTACCATGTCAACTTTAAACAAAAGACATCGTTTCATACAACAAGAAATAGATTATGCAAAATCTATCAAAAATACCCAAAAATGAAACGAAAATTTACGAAAGTTAAAACACTTAAAGTTGAACAACTTCAATTACATCTATCCTGATCCTATGTGTAATGCCTTTATCAAATCATCAATTTTAGCAAAGAAAATGAAGTACCAAGATCAATAGATGTTTGAAATCCCAGATAAGTTAGATAATATATCTAGACAATCTGTTGAAGGAGTGGCTCTTTGAGCATCTTTTACTAAAAATCCCACCTTATACCAACCATGAAATACGACTGAGTCAAGTATTTCAATATGAATTTCATCAACAATTTTCAAAACAAAAATTTGCTTTTCATTCATGGAGTATATTTTTTTATTTTCTCCATGTGGTGGTAGTTTTCACACTCCTCATTGGGATGTAACTCTTTCCACATCTTTTGAGCATTTTACATTTCATTGACTCCCCCTCAATTGGCTATCAATTATTTAATATATAAAGTATTCAACCAAAAATTGATCTCGCATTCATACTCGACTAAGCAATCAAATATGATAATGACTATACCAAGAGATCATTGAGAGAGAAATTGACTTTGATCACTTAAAAGATGGTTTAATTAACGTAAATGATCATTGCAACATTGAAATATTATGACATCAAATGCATAATAAATTTCTAAATACATAAAAGGATGCAATTAAAGTCAATTATGATTTATGCTCAATTAATGTCCTATGTACAAAACATAGATAAAGAACAAAACAAAAACAAAACAAAACCTAACCTAAGCAAAGGTTTCAAAAGAGGTTATTTCAAAGAAAGCATGCCAATTGCTTTACGCAAGTGAATAAAACGTTTTTGATCCAAAGGTTTTGTTAAGATATCAGCTAATTGATCCTCAGTTGAAATATATGACAGTTGAAGAATGTTTGATTCAACTAGCTCTCTAAGAAAATGATATCTAAGTTCAATATGTTTTGTTCTAGAGTGCAACACAGGGTTTTTAGAAATGTTAATAGCACTAGTGTTGTCACATAAAATGGTTACCGAAGATGTTGAAATCCGGAAATCGCTCAACACGCTTTTCATCCAAATCAATTGGGTTGAACAACTTCCTGCAGAAATGTACTCCGCTTCGGCAGTCGAGAGTGCTATGCAGTTCTGCTTTTTACTGTGCCATGCAACAAGGCAGTGGCCAAGATAGAAGCATGCACCACTCGTGCTTTTCCGGTCATCCACTGATCCAGCCCAATCGGCATCTGAGTATCCAACAATATCCAAAGTCGTTCCCATAGGATACCAAATTCCGAAATTGATTGTACCTTTGATATATCGGATGATCCGTTTCACCGCTTTCAGGTGAACCTCCTTCGGTGCTGATTGATATCTCGCACAAATCCCAACACTGAAGGATATATCCGGGCGACTAGCCGTGAGATATAGTAGACTTCCAATCATACTGCGATACAGTTTCTCGTCTACATTCTCACTTTGTGATTCACTTCCAAGTCCCTTATGGCTAGTTCCCATTGGAGTTGGAAAATCCTTAGAATTTTCAAGATCAAACTTTTTGACCAACTCCAAAGCATACTTGGATTGAGACAAGTGTATACCTTCATCGTTTTGTTTAACTTGTAATCCAAGAAAATAAGTCAATTCGCCCATCATGGACATCTCAAATTCGCTTTCCATGGTCTCCGCGAATTTGGAAGCATCATTATCTCTTGTTGCGCCAAAAACGATGTCATCGACATAGATTTGAGCAACTATGAAATTGTTTTGATAATGCTTCACAAAGAGAGTCCTGTCAGCTCCCCCTCGAGTATAGCCCTTTTCCAAAAGGTGCTTTGTTAACCTTTCGTACCATGCTCGCGGTGCTTGTTTCAGACCGTAAAGAGCCTTTTTCAAACGAAAAACATGGTTAGGTAGTTTATGATCCACAAAACCTTTCGGTTGAGCCACATAAACTTCCTCATTTAAAAACCCATTTAAAAAGGCGCTCTTAACGTCCATTTGAAATAATTTGATTTTAAAATGACAAGCAATCGCAAACAATATACGAATGGACTCGAGTCTAGCTACAGGGGCGAAAGTTTCATCAAAGTCTATACCTTCTACTTGAGAGTAGCCTTGAGCAACTAACCTTGCTTTGTTCCTGATGATAGTACCTTCTTCATTTTTCTTGTTCTTGAAGATCCATTTGGTACCTATCACATTGTGTTGCTTCGGAGGCTTCGTTAATTCCCAGACTTTGTTTCGCTCAAATTGATGGAGCTCTTCCTGCATTGCTTTAATCCAGTAGTCATCTTGGAGAGCTTCATCTACATTCCTTGGTTCGATTTGAGATACATAGCATGCAAATCCGCAAACCAATTGTCTCCGTGTTCTAACTCCTTCTTGTGGATCTCCAATGATGTTCGATTCAGGGTGATCCTTGGAGATGCGTAGCGTCTGAGGTAGAGGAGTAGACGGAGGTACACGAGATGATTCCTTTGCGCACCCAAACCTTTTTGGAGTGCGTCGGTAATGGTCGTGAAGTTGATCTCCTAGGTGAGAGCGTCTTGCTTGAAGAATTGCTGCTCCTTGATGACGTCGTCTTGAGGGGTGTACTACCAAGGCTCTTTTCCTTTGAATGAATTGCAGTTGATTTTCGAGGAATACCCCTTTTGGTAGTCATTGCAAGAGGTGCTTGAGGTGTGCGTTTAGCTTCCGTCTTGCAATTTCTCCTTATGTGCCCTGAAATGCCACAACGAAAACATACCTTAGGTCTTGACGATCCCGAGGTGGATGTGGTAGGCTTGTTGTCGTTGATTGTCGTGAATTCCGGTGTCGGAGGAGGAGATACCGACTGAGGCACAAATACTGTACCACTCGAACTTGGAATGTCTCCAGTTTGAGTGTATCCGAGGCCGAACTTATTTCTTTGACCAAGACCAAGAAGTCTGTCCAACTTACTCCTTCCAGAAGAAAATCTCTTTAAGTCATCCTTCAGTTGGCGTATGGTCTCTGTCATTTCCAATTTTTCCTGTCGAGCCTCGCCGTTGAGCTTCAAGAAGTAATTCGCTTTGTTCACCATATCCATATAATTCTTCTCGAGTTGCTCATTGGACTCTTGAAGGGAAACATTAGTTTTAATCAAATTATCCCTTTCCACTTCAAGATCGGTTGAGAGAGAGGTTACCCTTTTTACTTCTTCTTCGAGATCCTGCAATCTCCCTTTCAACCCCTTGTTTTGCTTAGCCAGTTTCTTTGAATCCCTCAAAAGCTTATGATAGGCTAGAGCAAAATCTTCACCTTCAGAATCATCCGATTCATCGTCCGTTGCAATCTTTTCAACAGAGGAGTTGGACAGTGACTCGGATGTACTTGCCATTAAGCACATGAAGGGAGAAGATGTGGTGGACGCGTGGAAAGCTGTCGCGTTGTCTTCTTCATCACTTGAGGATGACTCATTTGACGTGGAGTTGTCATCCCAAGTAACGACTTGCATCGCTTTCTTCTTAGCCGGATTCTTGTTGGGACATTCTGTTGCAATGTGGCCGTAGCCTCGACATTTGAAGCACTGAACTTGTCCCTCAGAACTTTTCTTATCTTTTGAGAAGTTTTCTTGCTTTCTTGACTTGTGGCTTGAAAATCCCTTGCCTTTCTTGGACTTTTCGAAGGATGAAGTTTTGCTTGGATTACCCCTTCGAAAGTTGCGGCGAAACTTCCTTGTCAAGAGAGCGAGCTGCTTCTCAAAGTCCTCCATAGAAAGGTTCTCGTCGTCGTCCGAGGAGGATGAATCCGCGTCTTCTTCCTTCGTAGTTTTCAATGCGTAACCTGAAGACTTAGAAGAGGATGCCTTTCCAGAAGAATAGTTAGTAGGAAATGTCATTTCATAAGTTTGCAAAGCACCTACTAATTCTTCTACACGCATTTCGTCCGGGTGTTTAATTGTTTCAATGGCTGCGACCTTCGGGCGAAATCGTTCAGGAAGAGTTCTTAGAATTTTTCTTACAACTTTAAATTCTGGAATCTTCTCTCCCAAGTTAGCACATGAGTTTACGATATCTTGCAATCGTGTGTAATAATCAGTGAAGGATTCATTCTCTGCCATAGAGATAGAGTCAAACTTGCTCGTGAGCATTTGCAGTTTCTGAATCTTCACTAGGTTAGTTCCCTCATGCGTAACTTGAAGAACATCCCAGATTTCTTTCGCAGTCTCACATGCCGAGACGCGAGAGAACTCAGTTTGTGACAAAGCATTAAATAGAGCATTAATTCCTTTGCCATTGTAAGAAGATAAGTCTATCTCTTCCTTGGTCCATTTCGACCTAGGTTTTAAGGTGCGAACATCATCTAAAATTTCAGTTGGATTAGACCATCCTAATTCAATTGATTGCCACACCCTTTCGTCGATGGAAATTAAAAAGGCTTTCATCCGCACTTTCCAGTACGCATAATTTGTTCCATCAAAGAAAGGGGGTCGATTGATGTTTCCACCTTCAACCATTGTTTACAACCCTATTCCCGCTCTGATACCACTTGTTGGGTTATAAGTAATTGGATCTAAATAGGGGAAAAAACACCTAGAGGGGGGTGAATAGGTGTAAACAATAAACACTCAAAAAATCATTGCGCAATAAACCCAATGCGGAAAAATAAAAGAACACGCAAGATTTTTACGTGGAAAAACTCCAAACCGGAGTAAAAAACCACGGGACCGATAACACGGCGAAATCCACTAGAATTAACACACGTACAAGGTGATATAACGTACTCACAGACGACTCAACCTTTTACCATACGCTCCTAGTAGATCTTCCCGCTCGCTCCACGACGCTTCTCGAATCCACGATCCGCGCCCAACGCTGAATCCACAGCGTCCAACGTCGAGTCCACGACGTCCGACCGAATCCACGGTCTTCACCCAGTGGCACGCTTCGAATCCACGAACGTACCTCGCTCCGAATCCACGAGAGCGGTTGCACCTTGAATCCACAAGGCCACGCGAGTCCACGCGCCGATTTTGGGGTAAATCGTTGTTTGTTTGGGTGGTGATGATCCGCCGAATACTTAGATTAAAGATAGATCGGAAATACCATCTAAGTATTCATTGATTTGATTCTACTCAAAATGTGAGTATGGAAAACCTAGAATCAAATCAATCAATATAGATGAAGAAACATAGAATAAATCTATTGATTTCCTTTCTTCTCTATATGTGGATTTTTTTCTTTTCGGCTATTTTTCTTCTGTAATAGCGGATGCCCTAAAAATGAATATAGGGCCTATTTATAGGTTAGAAACCCTAGGAAGAATATACGGATCAAAAACAGCCTTTTCTGGAAAGATTTACCGACGGCGATCCGGATTGGATTTGGCGATCCGGATTGCAGAAGCACAAAAGACGGTTTCCAGAAAATTGCTTGTTCGGGATCCGGATCGTAGTCCCCGATCCGGATCGTTCATACAGTTTTACCAAAACATCATGTTCGGGATCCGGATTGCAGTTCCTGATCCGGATCGAGGAAGCAAGCAGGTAAAACTAATGTTCGGGATCCGGATCAAAGGAGGCTGCGATCCGGATTGAACCAGTGTATGAACCAACACCCTTCGGGATCCGGATTGCCGAGCTCGATCCGGATCCTGAACATGTGCCATGTCCAGTTTTTGATGGTTAAGCAATTAAAACCTCTTCCAGGTGTTTCTACACTATAAGAAGTATTCGGATCATCAAAATTCTTTAGTTAAACGTACCTGATCCTTTTGAATTCTTCTTTCTTGAGATTGAGGTATACGATCCAAAGTTTCTTCATCTTCAATCTTCAAGACTTAATACATTCACGAAATACGCCAACTCAAATTCCGTAACAATCCAGTCCTGCTATTGTGAGACATTGGTTACAGAGAGGCTTGATACAGAGATACTTTACTCGTGTGGGTCGCTCCCCTCGAGTGCCACTCCGGAGTAGGCTTTTGACCGTGACGGTGCCGA
This sequence comes from Tillandsia fasciculata, assembly GCA_029168755.2. Classification (NCBI taxonomy): domain Eukaryota; kingdom Viridiplantae; phylum Streptophyta; class Magnoliopsida; order Poales; family Bromeliaceae; genus Tillandsia; species Tillandsia fasciculata. Next base: position 13,593,623 of record CM054948.1, read on the forward strand.
TCAGTTGGTGAGTTGTGAGTGATGACATAGTTGGTGAGTTGTGAGTGATGACAGAGCAGGCAGTGCCAGTATTTCCTGGCCCTCTGATTGGGTTTCCTTGGGCAGTCAGCTTTATAGTTGCATATATACAGTCATCTTTTGGCACTGCATTTAGAGGCATAGTAGTGGTAGTTTCTTTTCAGCAGTCTTTAGTGCATACCACTATTCTTTCCTTTTTGCCTCTTTATTCCTAGTGGGCGCGTCAGCATCAGAGGTTTTACCCACTAGGGGAGGCTACTGGTTTATCTAGTAGTTCTCACCCCCATTATTGTTGTTTCTTGTCCTCTTTCCCCCTTTGTTTTGCAGAGTCGACCGTGGGAGCTGCTGGGCCTTCAGCGGCAGATCGAGGTAAGAGGATTGCCGACTAGCTAGATCGTCTACCCCGAGCGAGAGATTAGCTAGACTTTTACTGTACTCCCCTTTTGTATCTCAGACTACAGTAGTTTACTTTTGGGTCTGGCTGTGGCCAGCTGGTTGTATATTTATGGTGAGCTGGGAGTATATTGTACTTTTATTTCAGTTTACAGATTACTTCAGTCTGAGATTACTGTTAGTTCTATTAGTTCAGCTCTGTTTATGCTCTTCTATTGTATATTATCTATCTGAGCAGGTTATCAGCGCTTCGTGTATATGGAAAATTCTGTGTACACGGCGGATCTGTTGGCGGGCCCGGGTTCTGGTTACCCCCGGGGCGTGACTGTCACGCCCCAAGTTAAAAAAAAACAGCGTCCAAAATTTTTTTTTTTTTTTTTATCAGAGTTTGAAACCAGTCCGGGCGCAACAGACCGCCACATATATAGAAGAGTCCCAATCCCACAGGGGATTGAGCCTTTTCTATATATGCACGGCTAGCTTGGCAATCAAAACAGAGTACTAACTACGTACACTTATTATTACATCAAAATTACAGTTACACATTTACATTCAATTCATTACATTTCCTTTTCTTTTAACAGGTAATCACTTGGGCTAACGGCTGTCCAGGGTCAAGCTCTATCTCGTGATCTCACCAACTCGTCCCGACATCTCAACACCCGCTTGACCTGAAAAACAGTCACCCGAGGGTGTGAGACACACCGGAGTGTATCCCAGTGGGCACGACGAGCCGAGAAATAGCAGATCGTACCTACTGGTATACAATGCTAGAGGATAGTAATAAATCAGGGGTTAGGGTAAAGCAGATATATAACTGGTGCTGTAAAGGAAACAAACTTATAATCTAGATACAAGTATAGGAGATAATTTTAGCAAAATTAAAGCAGGATATAAGCAGGTTACACTTAGAGCAGGGTAACATAACTGAGAACTATAATCAAGGCATCAAGGAATTAGGTCAATTAGCATGATAACAATGAAACTATAATCAAGACATCAAGGAAGCATGATAAAGCAACTTAACAACACATGCATCAAATAAATGAAAACACAAAGACCCAATTACCAGTCACCATATTGGTTCCACAAAACCCTCAGGCGAATTTGCCCATCTGGCACTCTCTGGTTGACATTCCCCCCACAAGGGGTCACGGGTTGCTACTGCTAACCACTTTACCGGTAAAGAACAATGTCCACGGGGAGCGACCCCGGCAATGTTCGTGACGTACAACAGTGCGGGCGATCAAATGCAAATGCTCAAACTGGCGGTCCACTGACCGGGTAATCGGCTACAAGCCGGGAAATCCCCACTGGGATGCAAGTACAAATCAACTGAATCTCAACTCTCATGCAGGAACACTCGGCAACAAAACAGTAAATCTCAGCTCATATGCAAGATCAAGGCAAATCTCTCTCAACAGAAGCTCACAGATAAACTCAACTCTACCACACCAACCAACCAAATGATACAAAACTTAAACACATATTTTTAAGAAAACTGTTTTGAAAAGTCCAAACCTCGAAGAGCATTGCCCTCGTCCTATCAAACAAGAACAGACTTAGGCGACACTACGAAGCTTGGGTTTTAGGTCCAAACCTCGCAGAGCAGTGCCTTTGTCCTATCAAACAAGAACAGACTCCGGCGACCCTACGAAGCTGGGTAAAACCTCAGTCAAATAAATCTATGTGCTCAGAGATGTATCATTTGATCAGCAGAATAAACAGGCTCACTAATCAACCATGGAAATGTCCAAGTAAAAGTATAAAGGCTAGAGGCACTATGAATAATCATGTAAGGCAGAATAGAACTGATAACAGGCATAGCTCAACACCAATCAGACAGACTAACCCCTTATGCAACTAAACACATTTTTTTTAAGAAAACCTTTGAAAACAGTAGGTTTTTTTGGGTCCCAACCCTCGTAGAGCGTCGCCCTAGTCCTATCAAACAAGAACAGACTCAGGCCACCCTACAAGGCTTGGTAAAAATATTTATTCTAAAAGATCATGTATTTAGCAACATAACGGGCGAACAACAAGGAAGCAGGTATAAAGCAGGCATAAGATAGCAAATCACTGAATCAATGGAAAGGCAGGCTCAAGCATTTAATAGACTGATATAATAATCAAGCATAGGAGTGCAACTTACGAAATGGCCAATCAGTCAGAGCAACTAACAGTAATATATATTGCAACCAAAGGCAGAAAGGCTCAAAATAAACTAAGTTACCAAGAACAGGAGTCCAACCAGTATCGCACCCCAGAGGGCCGAACTGATAAAACCCGGACCGAAGATAACCCACCTGTCAATGCGCAGGCAATTAATCTGTAATCCAATATGTGCTCGAATCCAGATGCAAACTGAGCTAACCTGGATCAAAAATGTAAATCAGGGATCGACTTAGTCCCCCTAACGCTAACTAAACCTAGATCAAATTATAACCCTCTTAGTTATTTTTAATTGTAACCCGGATACCGTAAAATCGACGATTTTGCCGTTTTACGGATCGATATTCGATTTTCGCTCAACCAGAGCCGATGGATTCCTAACGAAAAGCTTAGGAATCAATTAAACATTTTACTAAATAGTATATGATGTTAATTTTGCGTTTAGACCCCTAGGGTTCTTAAAATTACACTTTTAATGCCATTTTGAGCACTGTTTTTGCTCGTTCTTTCAACTGGAAAATCATTTTAACAATCCGTCACTTCCAGCAGGTGACTTCCATCTTTCTGAACAGCGTGCTCACCAATTTGCGGCAGCACGGAACCCGAGGCAAACTTCGGGCCATAAAATTCTTTACTAACATAGCCTTAATGCATTTTTGTTTCTCCGGGACTTCAAACTCTGTTTTTAATGCGAGCATCGCGTTCAGTGACCCCCAAAACCCCAGGAATACACTATTCCAACTTTCCAAACAGCCCCTAGTACAGATTTTAAGGATTTATTGCATTCAAGCTCGATTAGGACATAACTTTTCATCTCTGCATCATACAGCAAAACTTTGTATATAAACCTATCTTCAAACATTGCAAGGACACAGGGGCTCACCATCTTGGCAGCCCATTCTTGCTGGTTCAACCAGAACCCCATTCATGCTCTCATACACATTCACAATGCACCACACACTTGTCCACACAGATCCAAGTTGATCTGAAGTGAGCATCAAGCTCAGGGGACCTTTCTAAACAACTTTGATATACCACTCGGGAGCTAATTCAAACTTTTCCTTCATTGTGGCATTTTCACAAGCACTTGGTGTGCACAATATTCACACACACACATAAGCTATTTCTCTCATTCAATTTCTGCAACCACAACACCTGGGCCTTTTTAACTTGGAAGGATTTGTTTCTCCAAGTTGCAGGAGCATTTTCCCCGCAGTTGGAGCAAGCTAAATGCCAAGTTGGCCGCGGTTCAAGGAGGAAGAAGATGACCAACATGCTTTGAAATTCGTGACTGGTCATGCATGGCATCTGGGACCCAACCTCATGGCCAAATAGAAGCTAAATCACATCTTGAACTCACCTGAACCCGTGCAAGCAACGGGGTGCGGCGGCGGCGCGGGGAGCAAAGCTCCATTTTGGAGCTCAAGCTCGTTAATGGCAGATTTTTATAGAGACTATAAGAAGCCTTCCAACTTATATGGAAGCTTCATCTGGTCCATACAAAGGTTCCCGACACTTCCTTCCCGGCCGAAGGTGGCCGGATTGCCGGCGGCGACGATGGGTTTCAATTTCGGGTCATCCATGGCCGACCCTTATTCGGGCTGCATGGGAGCCATGCAAAAGCATGGTTGGGATCCTCTTGGTCCCCTCGACACTTCTGGGTAGGTGTCCGACGTTGGAGAAGCCCGCCGGCGCCGGAAATGGAAGCTCGGCCAATATGTAATAATTCCGAAAGCTAGGGCATCAAATTTCTTTTGAAATACTTAACCATCATCAACCAAATTTTGCATAAATAATATAACTTGCCTACAGTCCCTCCACACCAATTTTTAGCTTAGTTGGTTCATTATATGCAGAGTTATGTCAAGGTGGGGTTTTATTATGTTTTCGGCCATAGTTGGCTTCCGCCGGCCATGCGCTTTGCATGGGGAGCTCGGGCTGTGCATGAAGCATCCTAAGATCCTAAGGAAGCTACTTCTAGGGGTCCCGGGTTCAAACAACCAGAGGTTAGGGTGGTCTCACCTTGGCCGGGGTTGTGGGAGAGAGGAAGAAGCCGGAACTCGGTTTTCTTTGCACGCACGACCTCGGGCACTCTCCAGCAAGGTCCTCCTTGCGCCAGGAACTCCCCAAGGTCTCTGGATCAATTTGGGAAGAAGTTGCTTCCAACCCTTTCTTTTCTCTCTCTCTCTCTCCCGAGTTTCTTCTTACTTGGTTTGTAACTCTCGGCTTCCCCCACTCCGGGCTGGCCTGGGGTGATTACGGGGAGGCTGATGCTTTGGTTCCTCCCCCACAGACCCCTCGAGCTCTGGCCCAGGGCAGTCCAAGAGACTATGCACTTAAATGCAAGATTCCAATCTCAAATCGGTTTCACACCAAACCTCCACCACCAGGCTCTGCCCAGCCTATTTCGTGGACTTCTTAGGATGGCAGAGGCCCAATGCACCAAGCCTCTAAGGTGCTGGCCCAAGAACACTTGAGATATTTAAAGAGAAAGCATCATTTATATACTTTTCACGCACTTCGAGGCAAACCGAGCGTCATTTCGCGAAACGGACTTCGCCACGACGTCCGGCTCGTCGAGACCTGTCAAGTGGTGTATTTACTTAGTTTGTTTAACGCCCAGATAAAAAGTCGTTCCATCTTATTCGACAGTATACAGTGCGTGGCACGCACTTCGATGCACCCGGGTCGCCAAACGCGAAAACCGTCAGCGCCATTGCGCTTAGAACGTCGAAATTAGTTAGGTTCCATTATTTATACCCCTATATTTGGTTCCCAGACGGCGAAACGGCCGTTAGTGATCAAGAGGGAATTAAAATAAGAGGTTACTATTCACAACTTAAGTTGTGGGACCCGCTTCTTCTTTGCTGATTTCTGGAAGATCCGACCGTCGGATCGGAGACATATGTATATGAAACTTTCATGTTTCGACATGACGGTCGCAACGGTGATCTCGGATTTTTGAGATCAGGCCCCGATCAAAAATTGATATTTTTGGGCCACTACTGCCTATTAATTGCTTACATAAATAATTCAAAATTTCATTTAAGCTTAATTTTGTATTTCAAAAATTTATGGTTACTACAGTGACATTTCAGCTAGACATCCTCAGAGTCCCAATTTTAATAATTCTGTTTCAATAGTTTGCCCCCATGTAACAATCAAGTCTTTCTGCCGGCCTACCATCTAAAGGAAAAATGTCATATCAGCATAATCATCAAAATCGAGATCTAAATACTAACATGTCTAACGTGGCCTCTATGCTCAGATCAAATTTGTAGTTATCCCTTTTTTCACAATTAGGATGTGTGTTTATTTAGCCCAACATGAGAGAGGAATGGTATAGGAAGAGAATCTCACCTCTTCAATACAATTCTTTGCTTTCGAAGAATATAGTAAGTCGGAAAGATTAATGAGACAATTAGCAGCAACTTTGCACCCTGAAGCACCAGCTGCACTTTGCCAAATTTAATCCGGACCGTCCGAAACCACCAAAAACAAGGGTTGACCCGTTGGATGGATGGATGAAGGGATTTTAAAGGGCCTTCTTTTAACTTATCCCCACTTGACAAGTAGTGTGGTTGGATGGTCTTGGGAAATCCTTCAACCTCTGACGGTTTAGTGACTGAAGCAGGATGGTTCTCCTTTGTTGCTTGTTTTTCCGCTGAACCCACAGGAGATCTAGGGTTTGTAGTAGATTGCAATAAGTGCAAATTCCTCAGTAAGTCCTATAGAACCAAAATTAACCAAAACATTATGAATACAATTATGACAAAATTTCTTTCAAATCTGTTAAAACTTAAAGGAGCTCCACTTATGTAACATAGTAGGTATAATCATATGAGGCAGCTCATCTTCGAAATAGTCAGTTTTCTGAAGTGCTTTACATGAATGAATAGTTGGCTTGTATGATTACACTCTTAATTAGCTCCCCGATTTAAATACCCACATGAGTTGGGCGAGTATTACAGAAAAAAAAAAGGCGTAGAAAAAGGTCCTCCCCACAGTAGAAACATGCAAAAAACAAGTTGCTCAAACACTGCATGAAGATCATTACAGAAAGTCTTCTGAATAGAGTAATGCTCTTCTTTTATGCCAACCCGTTACCTTTACCCTTCTATTCAAATTAACATGAACATGGAACTAAGTTTACCAGAGACCTAGTAATTATAGCTTCTTTGTCCTGAATTGAGCTTAAAAGCTCTAATTTTGCACATTTGCATGTCAATTTATTCTCTGTGTACCTGCCCTACATTTTAACCTAGCTACCAAAATACTGCAGCTACCTTTTCAGAGCATTGCGAAAAGCATAATCATCAGTCCCCATACATGCATGAGTTGAGCTGAGACAGCTAATTCATCAGCACCAAGTAGCTAACATAATAAAGATACCCATTGTAATTCCAATTTTTGGCCTTGAGGTATTCTTGAACCCCTTTTTCTGGATGAAAAAATTGACAAAAATGGCCTCAAGGTATTCTCATTAATTGAACAACAATTTGCTAAAGACAGCAGAGAGGTATTATGGATTAAACAATTTGACAGTAAATAGTGGTATTACTCACCATTCTCATGAAATGTGTTTACGTCCACAGATAAAAACCATATAGGTTGAGTGTTGAATAATTGCTGAATTGCAAATTGGGAAAGATATTAAATATGTATTGTCATATTAGGAGTATCAACTTTTGGAGGTCCTTTCGTAGTTGACAGTGTTTCTGATAATTGAACATAGAGTGATATTAGGAGTATACAGTTAGGATTTACGATGGTTGATCCTTAACTAAAAAACAACACAAATGTACTCCTCTTCTCTTTTTCCTTTCTGATCGAAATGTATGCCTAATTGAGTATGGAAAGAACAACAATATAAAGGGCCAGAGGTCATGCAACCTTCCAAGAGATATGTGAGGACAATAGCAAATAGAACGCACGATAAAGGAAACAAAGTTAAACCTGACGGTCTTCTTCACGCAATTCCGCTCTCTGTGTCCAAGATATAGCAAGTTCAGTCTCATGTAAGACCATCCCAAGGAGTGTTATGCTGTAAAGCTCTGCCACCTCCAAATAATCTTCAGCAGGTAGAATGCACTGCCGTATGCACCGACAGTCTTCTTCTCGTTCTTCTCTTAAAATATAAACGCCACCGTTTGTACATTTCCACTTAGCAAGGTAATCCTCAAAGATTGCTCCAAGATTGGATGTAAACCCTTCTGTTATTTGCATGCTAGCCCTATTGAAACTTTCAAATGTTACTATTTTCTGAATATAAGGGTATGAAGAAAGAAAAGCCTACAGACAATAGATTGACAAATGATTTCTGTAGCAAGAACCATAAATGCACGCCCTAAAATTGTACTTGTTACAATACCCTGTTAAGAAAATTTGAACAGGTACAGCAGCCACTGAACCATAAACCTCCTTAAGCTCCGCAAATAGTTGTGATATCCTGCAACGCTTTCCACAATGAAGTGAGCATTCAATAATCGAAACATTCACCTAAAATAGAGATTTGGAAGCTCACGGAGTAGTATACAAGTAAACCATAATAATTGTGAAGAAAAAAAAAAAGAAAACATATGAGCTGTTTATTTACACCTAATTCATATTTATAAAGTTGTTCAGAAACTGGCCGAATAACCAACATTAGCATTTGGAAACTTCTTTCTTCTTCTGCCTCTTTTTAACAATAGTAACCAGACCTTCTCCTATATCCATCCTAGTATGTGTGCATTTGGTAACATCATACCCTTCACCAGTGCGGGTTTTTCTTTTGCTCTGCCATCGACAGAAATTCTCATTCAAACTATCCTACGCATGCTTGAAGCCCTTTTCCTAGTTAAGTGTTTTGAAGTGAAGCATATAATTTCCTATTATAGCACTCGTGGAACATCAATACCGACCAAGCATAATCAAAAATCTACCAACCACGGAAAAACTAGACTCAAATTCATGTATCTAGCATGTTATTTATTCAACATGCAAAATATTGCCTGAATACCTCGCATCTCACACCCTACCCAGAATCTCACTTTTAGTCTATTTCTCAATTGCCCTCTGCTCCTTGCTTCCAACTTGACGAATGAGAATGAGAATGTAGATATAGTCGGTAGATTCAACAACTACTTTTTTCTTTTTTTTCCCCCTTAATTAAGAGAAAGGAAAAGAATGAGATACCTCCCCAGTTCCTTCAGTGACTGTATAATCACCATTCCAGCTGCTTCGATCATTTCAACCAATTGAATATCATCAGTCGCTTGTTCTAATTGACTAGTCTGAATATGCCGAACAATAGAAGCCGCCAGGAATGCAGCCTACTCAAACATGTTGCCGACTAGGCAGCTGGACCATAAAACAGTATAGCAATAAAGATCAAATACAAAAAATTATCCGAGATAAATTATCAAGCATGAGGATCATCCAGGAGATCTCTACAGCTTTTTTTTTTCTTTTTTCTTTTTTTTGGAGAAAGAGGAGAATTAAAAGCAAAACAGAAGTTTTCCGAGTTAAAAAAAAAAAAAAAAAAAAAAAAAAAAAAAAAAAAAATAGTAGATATGGTCCATAATTACCGCTCGGCATCGTCGATTTGCTTCCAGATATCGAATTCCGAGACGAGGCCCATCCCCTCCTCTTTTTCCTCCTCCTTTCGTGGAGCTTCTGGACGAGCTCGACGATGCTACGCTCCGAGAGGCACGCGCCCGACCGCGTCTGCTGCGCCGACTCCACTCCAACTGCCTCTGCACCTCCACCAGCTCCGCGTCCCCGGAGAGGAAGCGAGGAGAAAGAAGAGCGAACGGAAACGAGAGAGAGAGAGAGAGAGAGAGAGAGAGAGAGAGAGAGAGAGGAGTTCGCATCATAGGGTGGGTTCTTGTGATAGGAATAAAGAAGGGATCCGCCTTGGCCCGTTCCGGAATTGGGACCGATGGATTGGGCCTACTTAATTTGTTTGGGCTAAACTCGGCCCATAATGGTTTACGTTTTGGACTCAAAGTGCTATTTTTCCAAAATGGGTTTAGGGTTATATATTAATATTAATAATTAATATTAATTAATGCGTTATAAATTATTATAAATTGTTATTAATTTCATCTAACACCTTTTTACTATCTCTTGGGGCTAATTTTATTTTACTATAATTTGGTTACTGAAATCAACAACAACAACAACAACAAAAAAATAATTATGATTCATATATATAATATTAATTTAAATTTATATGGTTGTGGATATATATTGAATATTTTTGTATATTTTTTCAATTCTGAAAAATTTAAAATTTAAATATGTATTTTAAAATAAATGTATCAAAATTTTTATTCAAATTTAATTCAAAAATTAAAATTTCATTTTTATCCAAATTTAATTCACATTTAAATAATTTTCATCCAAACATTGTGAAGGGCTGCGAACATACTCAAACAACTGCTAAAATAAACTCCGACCCGGCCAATTAGCCAATATAATGTTAACCATACATTGTTGTTTTGTGGCCTCGTATTTTTTTACTGTAACCAGACTCAAGCAACTGTTACTGCTAACTATACGGTACACTTAGGCCCAGACGATTCTATAAATTTTTATTTAAAAAAATCTGAAACTCTAACTATTAAAAAAAATATATTACGGTTAAAAATAATTAAAATTTTAAAAAATTTAATTAATTTTACAAAAAAAAATTGAGTAAAAGTTTTAAAAATTTATAAATATTCTTTTTATAAAAAATTAGGCAGAAATTAAAAAAATTTTTTTTTTTATAAAATAATAAAAAAAAGAAATATTTGGATTATTTTAAAGTGAAAAATATTTGAATTTTTGTCTGTTTTAAAATTTTCATTCCGCTTATATATATATATATATAGTTAACTTATACAGATTTATGTAAACATATCGAATAGTAGATATATCTCTACATAGTTCAACTTTTTTAACGAACATTGACGATATGAACATATATAAATAATTTATAATTTTTAAAAGAATAAATATAAAGTTAAATTTTATAGAAATATATCTATTATTCGATATGGTTTAAAGAATTTGCATAATTAACCCATATATATATATATATATATATATATATATATATATATATATATATATATATATATATATATATATATATATATATATATATTTGTTAACTATGATTGTAATGTGACACATGCGTCGTGCTATCCTTTAACATGCACGGTACACTCGCAATTTACTAACTGTGACCTGATATTCATTTATGCAACAACTCATAAAATAAAGGGTGAATTGCATACGGTTTTCTATAAATCTATCGAAAATTTATTATCGTTAATACGAATTCCCGTAAAAAATCGTTAATACGAATTTTCGTAAAAAATTTATTTTTTTAAAAGTCCAACGTTATTTATATATATTCCTCCGGTTTATTATCGTTAGTTCACTGTTTATTTTTTAACAGATTATATGTAAAATGACAGTTTTGCCATTTCAAAATTGTTCCTTTAAAAAATAATACAAAAATATCTGGAAGAGTAAAAAAGTAAATTTACCTCACTATTTAGCCATGGTTAACTAGATTTTTCTAACAGAGATAGACGGTAGGGATATATATGAATAACGTTGGACTTTTGAAGGAATAAATATGAAAAGTTGAACTTTATAGGAATATATCTGCTATTCGATATGTTTACAGGGAGCCGTATGCAATTAACCCTAAAATAAATATTTGGGTGGGAATGTGAAGGAAGGTGAGCTCACAGGTGACAATACCGAAACAAATGCTCCACTCAACTTCGGGCCTAAACGGGCCACACACGGCCCAAATAAGCCTGGCCAAATAAAAAAGGGGCCCTAACAATAATTGGGTGGAAAGGCCCGGATAGCACGCACGGTGCTGGACCAGATGTTTTTTTTTTCTTTTCATTTTTGGAGGTTTTGAAATTTTTTATCTTTAAAAATTGAAATCTTTAACAACTAAAAAACTATTATTGTTAAAAAATAAATTAAAATATTAAAACTTTCAAATTTTTTACAAAAAAAAAAAGTATTTGAATAAGAGTTTAGTAAATTTATTTAGGCATAACTTAAAACAATTATTTTTTTAAAAAAAATTAGAATTTAAAAAAAAAATCGATAGATTTAAATTGACAAACAAATATGAGGTTAAAAACTTTAATTCACAACTTTAAAATAAGATCATACTGATTAAATTCAAATTTAAATTATATAAGATTAAATTTATAAATTTTTATATCATTCAATATCTTTTCTTTTTAAGTGAATATTTAAATATTATCTGAATTCTATCTATATAAGTATTTAGTAGTTGTATTAATTCTTTATTGATCTCAACAAATAATCAAATTTGAATTCAATTTTAAATATACATTTTATTTTAATATAATTTTATTTTTATTTGATTATACATTTTTATTTCATCTAATATTTTTATTTAAATTTATGAATCAAACAAAAAATTTAAATTTAATAGGAATTTAAACAATTGCTGATTTGATGGATCTATTGTTAAATCATTCTATTTTCAAAACTAATTTATTTTAAATTTTTTTAAATTATTTTTGTATTCTATTTAGAATTTTATCAGCCTCAAAAATTTCATCTGCATATATATATATATATATATATATATATATATATATATATATATATATATATATACCAATGACTTGGTACTATTAATAGTATTTCATCCTAGCTCTCTCTCTCTCTCTCTCCTCTCTCCTCTCTCTCTCTCTCTCTCTATATATATATATATATATATATATATAGATATATATATATAGAAGAGAGAGAGAGAGAGAGAGAGAAGAGAGAGCTAGGAGAGAGAGAGAGAGAGAGCTAGGATGGAATACTATTAATAGTACCAAGTCATTGGTGCTATTAAGTTTTTAATCCTTCGATTAAAATATGTGCGGTTAAGATGATAGTGGGTCTCTTGAGTTTAATAGGTGGTTGGAAAAATAGTAAAATCTAACGAGTGAAAATGATGAAAGGGTTTGATCTAAGGGTAGAAAACTTGATAGTACCATTAACTTGGTATTATTAATAGTATAGTAGTGGAACTATATATATATATAAGAATTATTTTTGATCGAATTGAATAGGGGTGAGTGCAGGTGGTGACCACACTCAAACAACTATTTATCAATTGCGGGCTGGGTCGGACCGAATCTGGTCCGACCCGGGCCGAGCCAAAAATATGGACCATTATTCTAGAACGGGCCGTACCGGTCCGGGCCGGGCCCATGCTGGCATAGTGTTTTTTTTTTAGGTTTTAAAAAATTTTATATTTAAAAATCCGAAAGATTAACTATTAAAAAAGTTATTATGGTTAAAAAAATTAAATTCATTTGCTTAATTCGGTCCTCATTTGGTTAATCCCTGCTTAGTTAATTGTTATTTGAATTTTAAAATTAATCATTTTTTTTTTAAAAAAAATATTAATCATTTTTATACAAAAAATACAAAAAAAAAAAAAAAAAACTAAATTCATTTGCTTAATTTATAATAATGAACTCGAATTATTTTTTCCAAAAATATAAATCATGTCTTAATTTAAATTTACATTGTTGTTTATATATATTTAAGGGGCAATTTCCTACGTACCCCTAAAAATTTCCCTGTTTTCAGATTTATCCCTCTTAGAAGGCTAATATTAAAACTACCCTTCTTACGTTCCAACTTCTTTCCAAAATACCCCTGAAGTTAAACTCTGTTAGTGTACCGTTTGAAACTGCCGTTATCTGTGTGTAATTACTATTTTGCCCTTTCAAATATATCCTAAACCCTAACCCCTAAAACCCCTAAACCCCTAAACCCTAAAACCCTAAACCCTAAAACCCTAAACCCTAAACCCTAAAATCCTAAAAAATCCTAAACCCTAAACCCTAAAACCCTAAACCCTAAACCCTAGAACCCTAAAAAACCCTAAACCCTAAACCCTAAAACACTAAAAAATTCTAAACCCTAAACCCTAAACCCTAAACCCGGGCAAAATAGGTATATCTGATAGTTTTTAACTCCGATTATTATTTAACTCTAGTTTAACCCTAGTTAACTTAACAAAGGGAAACGGTAGGGGTATTTTTAATAACGGTGGAATGTATGAGGGGTATATTCGAAAGAAAAAAATAAGAGGGGTAAATCAGATATTTCTTCATATTTCAGGGGTACACAGGCAATTATCGCTATATTTAATATTTTGGTATATTTTTTGAATTGAGACAAAAACAAAATGTAAGTATATGTTTTAAAATAAATGTATCAAAATTTTAATTTAAAAATTAAAATTTAATTTTCATCCAATTTAATTATATTATATCCGAATTTAAATTTGCATGATTGTTGTGGATAATAATTATATTGTTTTATTTTTTAATATAAATTAAATATTTTGTTATGTTTCTTCAATTTGGATAAATCCAAAGTTTAAGTATGCTTTTTAATGTAAATGTTTCTTCAATTTGGCCTAATCTCTCTGTTTTAGGTTTTAAAAAATTTTATCTTTAGAAATATAAAAAAAATCTAATTTTTTTCTGACTATTAAAAGGCAATTGTGGATATAAATAATCAAAATGTTAAAACATTTAATTATTTATGCAAAAATTTAAAATTTACAATTTTGAAAATAAGAAACTATTAGAATAAAAAAAAAACCACAAGGATGAACATCATGACTACACTAATCTGATTAAAAAAGTAATTCACAGTGAAGTTTCTGGCAAAACTAAAGATATATATTTCAACAATCTCACATGTACTACAAAACCAAATAAATATTCATAACTAAAAATAAAAAATAATTAATAATTAATAATCGTTATTATTATTATTTTTTTTTGGGTTCAAAATATTTAAATCTATATCTTGATCCCGAGCTTACACTTGGCGACCGAAGTCAAGGGCATCGCCTTGCCAATCATGAGCACGGCTCGAATCCGCTGCACCAAACCCTAAACTCGGTTGCGCGGACAAACATTGGGATCGACATATTGCTAGGACTCATAATCTTGTCTGTTCACTCGACGCAATAGAGCTAGAAGACCTTGGTGACATTGGCGGCGACCGAGGATAAAGGAGGAAATGAGGGCGACGAAGGAGAGCGGGATGAGCATAGAGGGTAGTAGCGGAGAGAGTTGACGGAAAAAGGGGGGAAGGGAGGAGTGAGGCATAGAGGATATGCCAGTGGAAGAGAGAGATCGGGGCGGAAGGTTGAGAAATAGAGATTGGCTATGTACACCCTAAACTATACATTATTAACTAAATCAAATCAAAAAATGTGATAGTTAAATGGAATTTTTAATAAATTTGGTAGTCGATTTAAAATAATGTATAGTTACGGTAGCTTTCTTATAATTTTATCTATCTTAATTTTAAAATTCTTACTTTTTAAAGATATTCAATTTAATCACCGTATTTAAATTATAAAAGATTATATTTATACTTTTAAATAAATTTAAATTCTTAAAATAATAAATTCATCTGCTAAATATTATTAAAAAAAATAAATCATATCATATTTACCTAAGGGCCGATGCTGGCTCCGCTCAACAACAGCTCGCCTAAACCGTAGGGGGGGAGCAAGAGGGAGAGGCCGCCATCATCATACCGTCCGAGCACAGCAGGTCGCGGGCACCCTCAAATCCACGAATCACAAAAGGGGCAAGAGAAAGAGGAAGAGGGAGTGCAGAACAGTGCGCACCCATGTGGAGGAGTGCGGGGAAACCGGCGTGGGAGAAGAGAGGAGAGAGAGAGAGTGAGAGGGAGAGAGGAAAGTCTGGAGAAAAGAGAGGAGAGAGAGAGAGTGAGAGGGGTCTGGAGACAACTTCATGTGCAAGCACATGAATAGAAGCTAATAGAAGGTAGTAGAAGAAAGAAAATCATAAAGAAGAAGAGAGCAAGTCCAAAGCACACGCACGAAGCACGGAACGCACGCCACATCGGTTCGGGACGCCTGAGAAGCCTCCACGGAGGCTCGGAAAAACTGAGAATTTATAATCTTTATTGATCATATTTTAAATTTACATTATTGTTGATATATATTGAATATTTTGATATGTTTTTTTAATTGAGAAAAAAAAATGTAAGTATATGTTTTAAAATAAATGTATCAAAAATTTAATCCATATTTAATTTAAAAACAAGATGCGGCAAATTAATGGAGTCCGGAGGAGACTCAAAGTGTTGCCATTGACCAATCGAAGACCGCCAGAACTCTATTTCCAGTAGAATTAGATTATTTGTAAATCATAAGTTCTCTTAATTTTACTACATAAAATTTTATACCGGATCACAAGTTGGCTCGGATCCCATTTAATTCGAAAGATCTATCAATAAAGATTATAAATTCTCAGTTTTTCCGAGCCTCCGTGGAGGCTTCTCAGGCGTCCCGAACCGATGTGGCGTGCGTTCCGTGCTTCGTGCGTGTGCTTTGGACTTGCTCTCTTCTTCTTTATGATTTTCTTTCTTCTACTACCTTCTATTAGCTTCTATTCATGTGCTTGCACATGAAGTTGTCTCCAGACCCCTCTCACTCTCTCTCTCTCCTCTCTTTTCTCCAGACTTTCCTCTTTCCCTCTCACTCACTCTTTCTCCTCTCTTCTCCCACGCCGGTTTCCCCGCACTCCTCCACATGGGTGCGCACTGTTCTGCACTCCCTCTTCCTCTTTCTCTTGCCCCTTTTGTGATTCGTGGATTTGAGGGTGCCCGCGACCTGCTGTGCTCGGACGGTATGATGACGGCGGCCTCTCCCTCTTGCTCCCCCACTATGGTTTAGGCGAGCTGTTGTTGAGCGGAGCCAGCATCGGCCCTTAGGTACCTATCGCGCCGTACGCCGAACCACGTGGGTTCGCGTACCCGCTGTGCTGCGTAGCCTCCCTCAGCTGCGGGTCGGGCATCCTTGCCTCCACCACAACCGGCGACGTTGTGCGCCAGCCTCTTGGCCCGTACGCCGGGCCTCCTTGCTATGGCCTTTTCCCCTGCTTCCCTCCCGCAAGCCCTACGGTTCGGGTTCCCTCTTATTCAGTGCATTGTTCCTTCCCCCTCGTGAGTCATCGCCGCCGTACGCCGACCCTCCTATCTGGTACCTCCCACCCCCCCCCCCCCCCCCCCCCTCCCCCTCCCCCTCCCCCCCCGGCCCCTATGGTTCGGCCCTCCTGTTCTTCAGCGGAGCAACCCTTGGGTGTCCAGATGCCTACCTGGTGCCGACCCTGGTCTGTGGTGCAGATTGAGTACGCCCTCTCTCAAGGTTTGCCTATAAATAGTATGTAATGGCTGCAGATTGAGTACGCCCCTCCCCTCTCTCTTTGCTCAATTTATTTACTTCTTTACTGGTTTCTTACATAATAGCTCTATTTGGTTTTCCACTGCTCTCTTGTCCTACCACTGAAATTAATTCCTACATATATTTCTAGGTGGGAAATATTTTAAAAAGAAAAAAAAAACAGCATATGAACTTTTTAACTTTTTTTTGAAGAAAATAAGGAAATATTGGCTTACCTGTGAAAAGCCATTGGACTTATTAGTACTTCCTCGTGGCTTGTGGTCCTTCCCGTATTACTCTCTGAACTTGAAAATCTTTGATTTCACTATCCAGATTGCTCTTTGAACTTGAAAATCTTTGATTTCGCTACCCAAATTGCTCTCTGAACTTGAAAATCCTTGAATTTGCTATCCAAATTGTTTTATTAGAAGTGAAAAAAGTTGATGAATATTTTGTGAGGTATAAGAATATTATGGTAGGTTATAGAATATTTTAAAAAAAAGTTAAAATGGCTGTTCAGTTCTTACTTACGGGTAACTAAATTAAATATACTATAAGGTTAGGTAGTAAAATCACAATTTCAGATGTTCAGGTTTGTATGGAAATACTCCATATATTATGACCCAGCCATAATGTCTATATTTTAACATATGTTGATTGATCTATAAGGAAGCTATTAATCATGCCTTTTTTTTTTTTGTTCTGGTACTAAATGAAAAACATTTTCTTTGTAGTTGTGCAGTCAACAACTGTGCCCTGCTTCGATTAGACTCGACGGGAATGGATGTAAACTCAACATTTCAATTAAGTACTACGAACAAAGGGGTTATATGGTTGGATCAACTATCAGTCATGCCCTTGGACACTTATGAGGTATTGTAGGATCAGATTGGGAAGATTCGGATTACTTTTATGAATAGTACAGGAAGTGAAAATTATTATGTTTCATCAGCCAAGAAATTTTTGCCCGAAAAATGGAAGTTAATGCCAAATATTATACATATAGAATATGATAGTGTATGCAAACCTGTTCGTTTTGAACTACTTTTGATATTTGTTCATGGATGTGCTGGCCTATACTTTTCTCGAACTCACATGTGTGAAAAAAACCTGATCTTGTGGCCATAAATACTCAGTTTATTAGTCTTTGGATCAAAATCTACGGCCCCAGAAAATTCTCCACACTTCATTTTTCAGCTACATGTAAAGGCTATAAATGGTGGCGGGAACGGCCGATGAGGAAGCATCCAGCCAATGCTTCTTCATCAGTGATTCTAATGACCATTTATAGCATAGGAGAGTAGATCCAATGTGCTTATGGATTTTTTGGAGCCTCTAAAGTGTCAAAGCAGGGCCTAAATGTTTGGTCTATTGATTGCTTTTGTTTTGGAATTTTTATGTCTTGTGTGAATTCTGATGTTCGTTTGATATGGCAGGGATCTGCTTTATGCAGCAAAATTAATCTCTTTCTTGACACTTTAATACCATGAGTAATGTTTTATCATTATTGTCATAATTCTTTAATGATTTATTAATTGGTGTTCTTTCTCTACAGGAACATGGTTTCCGCCTGGTATGAAGAACCAACCCTTGCTTTAACATTCTTGCCTACTTCCACTAAATCAACTGGCCTGTCCTTCCCTTCTCGATTTGAATATGTGGAGCCATCAGCCGAGACTAGCTCTAGACGAACTCAGGTAATTGGCCATGTCGCACCACCAAAATCGTCAAACTGCTTTCAAGAGTTTGGGATGGATGGTCGTTTTCAGAAGAAAACAAGCTCACCTTCATCTAAAGTACAGGTAACATCTTATTGGCTCATACAGGCATATTTTAATTTGATGAAATTTCATGTAAATCCACTTCAACTTTGAGAATTATTGGAAGATTGACAGTTGCCTATGATGCCTAATCGATTGACACTTTCCTGTGATGCAGAATCGAATGTGGGTTACATTGATTTGTTTAGATTTTAATTTATTTTCCTAATGTTCAGAATTATTCGATTTTGTAATTTCTTTTTGTTGTTTTCTTTCTAAGATTTTTAGGATTTGTCCTATGGAATAAATTCCTAAAAACTAATTAGACGCGCGGGGCAGCGACGCAGTGGAGACACGCATGGTGGACAAGGCGACTTCGGCGACGACGCGAAGGCGGCTTCAGCGACGACTCGGTTCCAGCGGCTTGGTGGCTTCTCCTAGCATGCCTCTAATTAAATATGCCAACAGTCCTTCGTTGCTTAATTAATTACATATGTATGTCAAGGAATCCCTTTATTACATGTAACCCAGTTTGAACTCTTCAGAGCGAGCAATGTCGTTTGAAGTATAAACATAGTATACAATTCCTACTGAAACGATAATTGTAAGTTATTCGTTGACTTCAAACGGTTCAGTTTTGTATTCATGTTATTCTAAAATCTGAGATGCATTACATTGAGATCACTTCCCATTTAACTTCTATTTTTATACTGTTTGTGCTTTGGATTGTGTTCATTCTTAAGAATCTGATTTCCGGCTGGGTTAGAGATAAGATGCAGTTAAATACTTTTGGTTAAATTTCATCGCTCTTGCTTTTATTTTGTGGACTTTGATGAATTCAAATCACTCACCGGTGCTAAATAAAATATTTTCGCGTGAATCTAACAATAATTGATTAAAAGGGAGCTCTGAGCAAAATATTTTTTTGTTTTCTTTTTCGTTTCTCTTTCTCTATGACTCTATAATTTTAGTTTTTATTTTTCGCTGTTCTCCTACATACTGTAAGATTTTGTTTAGTCTGTTTGAGTAATCTAATCATCCATTTGTTTTGTGCGACTACTTTTAGAATTTTCTCTTTTATTTAGAGAGTCAGCGAAGGTTGCGAAATAGAAGCCAGGAAACAATGAAAATTAACGGAATGTAAACAACAGGAATTCAGAATAACTTTTGAATACTATAGTATATATTGTGTTTATAAAATTAGACATTGAATTTGCTATATCTATCTTTACAAAATTTGTTTGGATCATGCAATGGATTGCTAGACATAGTGAAGTAATGGTTTTGTTTATAGTTAAAAGAAGTAAAACTCCTGTATAAGAAAACAAAAGGAAATGTATTCTTCGATCATTCTTGATGTTTTAAAACAAAAAAATTTGAATATACGACATGCTTTGTGTTTCGTTCAACTTTAATTATTGAAGGTTAATAATTATGTTTCTTTCTGTTTAGTTCCTTAATAATTATGTTTCTTCCAACTTTAATTATTGAATATACGACATGCTTTGGGTTTCGTTCAACTTTAATTATTCAAGGTTAATAATTATGTTTCTTTCTGTACGTTATGTAATATTTATCGAAAATATGAAATAAAAAATAATATTTATTGAAGAAATTATACCCGCGGCGCAGCGCGGGCACTTCACTAGTACATATATTATTTGACGGTTTGGGTGGTCTCTCTTAAGAGGCCACGTTGCCATTAAATCAGAGTCCAACCAAAAGTTGCCACGTATGAGTAAAAAAGTTTGGATGCACCCGTTGTACCGTAAACCAAGTTGAAAATATATATTTAAAATAAAATTTTATAGTATAATAAATTATTTAAATATTTCATATTATATATATTATATTATATTTTACTTAACAATATTAATTATCTAATATTATATGTGATGTATAGAATATTGGTATGCACCAGGTGCATCCAAAAATTTCTTCACAGTTTGGCTTTCCCAGTTTGGGTGGGCTCTCTTAATAGGCCACGTTGCCATTAAATCACAGTCCAACTAAAAATTGCCACATATTAGTAAAAAAGTTTGGATGCACCCGTTGTACCGTAAACCACGTTTAAAATATATATTTAAAATAAATTTTTATAGTATAATAAATTATTTAAATATTTCATATTATATATATTATATTATTTTTTACTTTACAATATTAATTATCAAATATTTTATTAATTATCTAATATTATATGTGATGTATAGAATATTGGTATGCACCAGGTGCATCCAAAAATTCCTTCACAGTTTAGCTTTCTGTAAAAAGCCCCGTTGCACCATCCAATAAAAAGTTGCCTAAAAAAATTTGCATGCATCCGTTGTACCGTAAACCAAGTTTAAAATATATATCTAAAATAAAATTTTATAGTGTAATAAATTATTTAAATATTTTATATTATATATATTATATCATATTTTATTTTACAATATTAATTATCAAATATTTTATTAATATCTAATATAATTAAATAATTTCTTCTATCTTTTAAAATTATGAGTGAATCCTATTCAACATTCTCTACACAAGTATATATATTTGTATATACACCACATGCCTAAAATCCTTTAATAGAAATTTTAAAATTAATTTATCAAATATAATTAAAATTATTAAATTTTGTATATCATATATTTTTAATTAAAATTTGATATTAGAATATTAATTATTTAATATAAATTGTGGTGTATGAAGTATTAATATACACTAAGTGTATATAATAGTTTTTTTTCTTAAATTTGAAATAAATTTTCCAGCTTTAACTTTTCAAAAAATTATTAAGTTAATTTTTTTTTATAAAATAACTATCAAAAACAAAAAATTTGATTGAATTTTAAAATAAAATTATTAATATAATTTAGCTTTAAAAATTAAGAAAATATTAATATATATATATATATATATATATATATATATATATATATATATATATAAGACTACTTTATAGTTTTTTTAATATTTCTTTAATTATAATTTTTTAATTTTAAATTTTAATTATCTTAAATATTATTTAAATATTTTATATTATATATATTATATCATATTTTATTTTACAATATTAATTATCAAATATTTTATTAATTATCTAATATTATATATGGTGTATAAAATATTGGTATGCATCATGTGCAAGCAAAAATTCCTTCTATCTTTTAAAATTATGAGTGAATCCTATTCAACATTCTCTACACAAGTATATATATTTGTATATACACCACATGCCTAAAATCCTTTAATAGAAATTTTAAAATTAATTTATCAAATATAATTAAAATTATTAAATTTTGTATATCATATATTTTTAATTAAAAATTGATATTAGAATATTAATTATTTAATATAAATTGTGGTGTATGAAGTATTAATATACACTAAGTGTATATAATAGTTTTTTTTCTTAAATTTGAAATAAAATTTTCAACTTTAACTTTTCAAAAAATTATTAAGTTAATTTTTTTTTTATAAAATAACTATCAAAAACTGAAAATTTGATTGAATTTTAAAATAAAATTATTAATATAATTTAACTTTAAAAATTAAGAAAATATTAATAAAAATATATATATAAGACTACTTTATAGTTTTTTTTAATATTTCTTTAATTATAATTTTTTAATTTTAAATTTTAATTATCTTAACGCACCTTAAAAATTAGCAAATATTTTATTAATTATCTAATATTTATAAACTCATGATAAAATTCAATCAATAAATAATTAAATTTAATATATATATATATATATATATATATATATATATATATATATATATATATATATATATATATATATATATATATATATTTGCTAATATTAAATGTTACTATGTTAACAACACCACCAATTTGTGTATGCCTATACGGCATGAATTAAATAATCCACTAGGTAACTTCACCGAACACACCAACCCTTAAATTAAATTTTTAGTGTCATATTCAATATACATCCTTACTCTTCCTTACAGAAAATTGCTTTGCCCTCTCCCTCGCTTCGGTTTTCCTTCCCTACCTCCCTCCCTCGCTTCGGTTCTCCGCGCCTCCCCCCGGCCGCGCGCTGCTTCGGTCCCTCCGCTGCTTTGGTTCTCTCGCCCCCCCGCATGGACCGAGGGCTGATGGGCGGCGGGCCCTGCCGGTTCGATCCTCCTCTTTTTCTCCGTGCCTAATCGTTCTCTGAAGCCCCTCCCCTCGCTTCGGTTTCCTACCCACTGCGCGCGCCCTTTGCTCTCCTCTAGGGGGCATGGTTCGTGGGCGAATGGCTGGCGGGGTGCATTGTATGTGATGGGTTTGGGATATCTCCGCGCTTACGTGTCGTCCGAGGGTGCTTCGGCAGTGGCTCTTGGTTTTCTCTGAGGGGCATGGTCTTCTCTCTGTGTGGGTGAAGGGCCTCTTGCTCTTATCTAAGGGCGTGGTTCTTCGCAAAGGTGCGTGGCTTACTCTCCACCCCTCTTTTTATTTTCTTCGATTTTTTGCTTCTTGCCATCCGAGGACTATTGATGGGTTCTTCCCGCAATTGGACGGTTGTGGTACTTCTGTAAGAACTTGAATTTTTGTAAATAAATAAATAAATGAAATTGATTTGAGTCAAGTTGAATCTAGATCATATATGGCTCAAATAGCAATAGTGCCCCTTTCCTGCAGTGTATTTTGCACAGTTAGTGGGCCAGAAATGTCGCTTTTCAATCCGGACCTGATCTCGAAGATCGGAGACCGCGAGTGCGACCGTCTCGTCAAACCGAGTGAAAACCATATTCAACTTGTTCAGATCTGACGGTCGGATCTTCCAGAAATCGACGTTGAAGCCGGCGGGACCCGCGACTTAAGTCGCGGGTACAGTGAACAGTAAACCCTAGTTTTTAATCCCTCTCGCGCCAACATTGGCCAATTTACTATCTGGATTCCTAAGATAGTGATTCGAGTAGTCAATTCTAGCTATTTTCGACGTTCTGGACGCAATGGCGCTGTCAAAAATTCTGTTTGACGACTCTGGGATCTCGAAAAGCGCGAAAACTGTAAAAGTAGACAGTTTTTATGGAACGGAATTTTATCCGGGCGTTTCCTCGAAAAACAAAAATCGCTACCTAATAGGTTTCGTCGAGCCGGACGTCCTGGCGAAGTCCGTTTTTCGATCTGACGCACGGATCTCCTTGAAAAGCGTGAAATACGTCAAAAAATGTGAATTTTGCACTTAAAACCCTATATAAGTTGCCTCGAATAGCGTGCCACTGCATGTGGAGGGACCTAAGTGCAAGACTAAACTTTTGTGGAGGACTTAGGTTAGAATACCAAGTGTAGAGGGACTACATTGCGATTGTAGCAAACCCTATATATAGATCTCTATACCCAAGCTAGGGTTTTTCCAAGAAACCCTAAAGCCAAGCCCCAGCCGCTTCTGCAACCACCTCCTCTCCTCTGCCGCTCTCCTCGGACCCAGCCGCACCGGCCGCCGCCTCCCCAGCCGCCGGTGAGGAGAGACTTCAAGAAGCCCTTCCCTCTCGGGTGCTGGTAAAGGAGGGTGCCCGGGAGAGCTTTGAGCGATTAGGAACCCACTTGTAGGGTCCCTTCTGTAGCAGAAGCCGTGTGGAGGTGCACCCGAGCGCCGCCGCCGCCGTGCGCCACCACGGGAGCAACCTTCTTCCTCAACTTTCCGGCGAAGGTGAGATCTTGGACCCTTTCTCTTGGTCTTGGGTTTTGGGTATGTCCCGTGCGCTCCTGACGTTAAGGTGATTCATCTGGTGAAGCCCGAGCCTCGGCCGTCGTCCCGATCGCCGGCGGAAGCCTCGTCGGCCGGAAAATTATCGTTTTGGACCAAGCCCTTGCGCCGCCGTTATCCGGCCGTCAACCGTGCGATCAGCACCGTTGGATCGCCTCCTCTCGTCGACTGTGGCACGTCCACGAGGTTGGAGGGTGATATGATCCAGATCGGGCACGATCGGGTGTGCCATAGAAAGCCGTTTTCTTGAACATCTTCCGCCGTTGGCCGTCCGGCGCCGCCGCGGCCCTCTGTCGCCGGCCAACCTCACCAGAAGAGTCCTGGCACCACGTGGACCTTGTTGACCCAAGCTGCTCCGGCCCGGAGTCCCCCGGCCGGAATCCGCCATTAGAGCTCCTCCGAGCTTCGCCGGAGCTTCGCAGCGCCGCCTCGCCGGCGCTCCTCAGCCGCCGGGAATCACTCGGGTAGGTGTCTATGACCCTCTAGAGTCATTCCATCGCGTTGCATGAGAATCTTGACGTCGGGTTTCTTGCCACCACAGTTGCACCCGAGTTGCTATCGGGTTTCATCTCCGGCGATCCCCGGCGACTCGGCCTCCGGCCAACCGCACAGGTAAGATCCAGACACCATTTATAAGCATCCCATCATTTTATTTTGGGCCTAGTTAGCCCCTGTAACCGAGCCTCATATCTTGCACCCGAGAGCACCATTCCGGGCTTGTCTCCGGCCGCCGCCACCTCCGGCCGCCGGGGCTCGACCCCGCATGGACCCAGAACCTTCTGGGAGGGTCCTAATGCTGATGCTTGTCTTGAGTCCAGGTCTGGGTCAGAGCTGCTCCAAGAATTCCAAACCGAGCCCAGATCCAAACTTGGGTGTTGCTCCGGCCACTTTTCCGGCCAGTCTCCGGCAACCCGCAGGTGAGCACGGGGTCCGTCGCATCAAACGTGACGCGCTGGCACTTACGGCGTCGTCGTTGGACCCCCGGATCTTAAGAACGAGCTAAAATAGTAAGTCACTAAAAGATAAGTATGCAATTTTGAATACACTATGGACCAACTTGCAAAATAAATATCCGGGCTGCCCTTAGACAGTATTACGCACTACCTGGCCATCTTATTAGGATTCCGGTGGTCCTCGTTGACCAGGAATCAGATATCGACTGACAAAATGACCGATTTGACCCGTTTAAACGTTCCGTTAGTGTAACGCCGTCGGGAAAGGGTTGTGTGAATTATTTACTGATCATATCTCTTTATACAGGGCCCAGTTCTTCAGCACCAGCCTCCCAGTAGCAGCTCGGGAGTTCGAGGAATCTGCCGTCGTCCAGGTGGGTTACTTTCGAACCGGGCCTCAGCTTTTTGGCCCTTTGGTTGCTTAAGTCCAGTCGGACACCTGTTATTGTTTAGCCCTGATGATTTTACCTATCATTGACTAGCCTGCTGATTTTATCTACATGATCTTTCTGATTGAGTGATATAGGTCTTGACCGATTTATCTACCTATTTATTAGCTTATTGACTTGACCTATATGATCTATGATGACTGCATCTTCCTGATAGATCTTGATCGACTCGAGACACACTATGATTGCATATACCTGTTTATTAGCTTATTGATTTGATCGATATGACCCATGATTCGATTTTACTCATTGATTTCCGTCATTGAGATATCCCTGGATATACGTCGATATGCATGACTGATTGATCCTGATTGATAGATACCCCTTGATATGCATGATTGATTGATCCTGATTGACAGATACAGACAGATGATTCCCTGTTGGAATCTCGGCATGTTGCCGACTACCCGGTCATTAGACCGTGAGATTGATCATTATGATTTGCCCGCACTGCTGTACTTCACGAACATCAGCGGAGTAGCTACCCGTGTAGATGTTCTTTACCGGTAAAGTGGTCAAGTGTACGACCCGTGACTCCCAGGTTAGTGCCCAAGGGTGCCGGAGTATCGACTCCCAGGTTAGTGCCCGAGGGTGCCGGAGTATGTCAGCCAGGTTGGTGCCAGGTTTGGCGAGATATCCCTGAGGTCTTGTGGACCGATATGGTGACTTTTGATTGGATGTTTGTTAGCTCCTTATTGACGCATTACTGCTCAGTTTATTTTCAGTATCAGTTGGTAGACATACTTTGATCACCGCAGTTCCTTATGCATGATTATCATAGATACCTTTGATTTCCAGCATATATGATCTACTGCTCTTATGATTGACTATCACTGACATATCCTGATTTACAGCATTTCTTATCTGTAGTCTTTATGGTTGATTACCTGCTTAGTTAGCCTATCTGTGGATTCTGATTATTAGTAGATATTTACGTTTTCAGCTTTTCCTATTGATTCTTACTATCCGCAGATTTTAGTACCCAGTAGGTACGATTAGCTGATTCTCGGCTCGTCGTGCCCACTGGGATACATGTACAGTGTATCTCACACCCCCTGGGTGACCATTTTTCAGGTCCGTCGGGTGGGGAGATATCGGGACGATCCAGTGAGCCTGTCACGGTAGAGCTGTCCCCATGATTCTAGACAGAGATGATAGATATCCGTGATGATTTACTTAGATTTTTTATTTTTCCGCATTTTATTCCAGTTCTAATTGATTTAGATATTAAAACATTGATGTAATAAGAGATTTTAAACTATTTCCTGCTGAGTAGAGTAGTAGTTGTATTGAGATATCTGTTGCTGATTACTAGCTTAGCCGTGCATATATAGGGGAGTCTCTGTTCACGGAACAGGGAGTTTCCTATATGTGTGGCGGTCTGTTACGCCTGTTTTGCAAACTATGATTTAAAAAAAAAAAAAAAAATATTTCAGACCTGATTTTTAAACTCGGGGCGTGACAACTTCGGATCCCTTCTTATTGCAGGTTCGTGGCCCTTCTATTTCTGTAGCGTCCTTTACTTTTTAGTATTGCGGCGGCTATGTTCATACTATAGTAATGATTCCTAATGCTATATAGACCTACTGGTTTGTTACAAAAGATTCCTAGGCAATCATTACTTTTCAATGTGATGACATTGTTTTGAATTTGTTAATTGTTTGTATATATTATATTTTTATTTTACCCTACTCTGTGAGATATATTGCCCAGATCTTTTCTGTTGTTGTTGTTTATTATGGCGGCGTGTGCGTTCATATTATACTAATTATATTATACCTATACTACATGTATAGTTATAATATAAGATCTCTTAGATTTTTTTTGTCCTTTGTTTATAATTGAGATTTCTGTTGAGGTTTAAGCCTATATATAGGGTGGTACTGCTCAGTGTCTTTGTTGCCATTCCTTTACATTACTGCTCTCATATTTCTGTGTTTCATTTGCTTTCGTAAGAATTAGTATAGGTTAAAGTATAATTGGGGTTGGCATATCTAGGTATATTCTGTCCTCTTCATTGCTTTTTTTTATACCCCTGTTGTTTCTTTTTTCCTTTTTCCCTGCTTTGGTGTAGGCTGTTTTTTTCTGGTTTTTTTTTTTTTTTTTGCTTTTTTCTTTCTCTAACTGTTGTTTCGCTACGCAGATTTACCAAGCTATGATTAAGCGGTTGTGGTTTTTTCTTACTTTCGTGGAACCATAATTATCGATCTTACTTATTTGTTTCTTGACTATTTGTTGTATGCCTTTTAGTTACCGACTTACTTGCCGCCACGATCAATTGAGCTTTGAGAGTGACATGTTGGTTCTGACTTTATGAACCTGCTGCGGCCTTTGTGCAAACTACCGCTATTTATTGCGTCGGCCTTGCCCCTCTGTCCGTTGGTTGTGGTTACAGTTTTTTTTTTTGTTCCTTCTTCTCTCCCCTCCTCTTTTCCCCTAGCTTCTTTTTTCTTCTCCTTTCGTACTTGATACCTACTCTTTTGTATTTGTGACTTTGTATGCTTTTGCTTCTTATGTTTTAGTTACTGACTTAACTGCCGACAGGGTTACTCCACGTTTATGCATGTGTGGCGTTGGTCCTGGATTTATGTGCTTTCTGAGGGCTGGACGGCCCCGTTGTGGGCAACCACCTATCGTTCTTAACTTCGATTGCTGCTTGATGCTTGCGGCCGTAACCGGCTTTCCTGTTCTCCTACGCACGGTGTCGTTTTTGTTATTCGTTTGTTGTCCAGGCTTTTTTTTTCCTCTTTTTTTTTTTCCTTTTTTTTTTGTTGGGCGCTCGACCCTATATTGGTGCTTTTTCTTACTTTTCTCTCTCTGTGCCTTACTTTACTACAGGTTTTTTTTTTTTTTTTTTTTACCTTCTTTTTTTTCCTATCGGTTTTGGTTTTGTGCTTTCGTTCGTTGGTCAGTGGTGATGATGATATGTATGGGACTAGGTATATTGTTTTGTTTTATTTATTTATTTATTTATTTTTTTGCTTTGGCCTGCTTTCATTGCTTGCACAGCACATCGCACCATTTTTTCTTTAGTGCCTCCAGCAGTATTTGGCCGCTTTCGGTCCTTCTGTTAACCCTCCGGCGTTGGGCGGTCCGGTTCTGTGCTGCTTTGCAACTCGGCCCAGTGTTTGGACGGCCCATTCATGGGCAACCGCACGGCTGATCTTCCAGTTCGTCGCTGCCTTTGTTGTCCGCTGTATGGCCGCTTGCGTGCCCGTTTTCGCTCTTTGTCTTGTGGCACCTTTTTTTTTTTCTTTTTTACATGTTTCTTCCTTTTTCTTTTTTTTTCTTCTTTTTTTTTTTTTTTTTTTTTTTTCTTTTTTTTTTTTTTTTCTTTTTTTTTGTGTGCCTTACTTCCTTCTCCTGTCTTGCTTTTGTTCCTGCGTTGTGTCTGGCGGTTCCTTCCTGGTCTACTATCTCATTATTTTGAGACATCTCGCCTTATCTGAGCCACCAATAGTTTTTTTTTTTTTTTTTTTTTTTTTGTTGTTGTTGTTGTTGTTGTTGTTGTTGTTGTTGTTGTTGTTGTTTACGATTTGCTTCCTACTGTTTTCTTCCTTCTCACCGGGTTTCGAGCTTCCTGGTTTACTCTTTAATTCTTCCCTCGCCTGTTAATGCCTCTGTGTTTTCCATTTTTTTTGTTAGTACGGTTGGTTTTTTTTTCTTTTTTTTTTTGTTCCCTTTCTTTACTCTGATACGTTCTCCACTTCTCTTCCTCACCTTTTTTTTTTTTTTTTTTCCATGCTCTATGCTTTTACCCTTTCTTGCAGTTTCTACTATGTCGACTGTACAGTTTTCCTACATTCGGCTAATGTGTGAAATTTGCCAAGAGCTGCATATGACTGTGCCGCAGCCCGTATTATCTACAGATACCGAGGGGGCCTACCTCGCGTACATGGATATTGTCATTCCTCGAGACGACGGTATTGTTGAGACTATCCGATGTTGGAGTAGGCAGTTTGCTTCGTCTATTGCTGCCGAGCAGGATGCAGCTCGCTCTACTATTAAGCGATTAGTTGATGAACTCGGCCTACAAGTTAAAGACGTTAACTATATATGATGATAGTTTGTTCTATAGAAATCTATACGATCATCTTAGTACAGATTACGGTCTTTTATTTACCGAACATAGTCGTCTTGAACTGGTTCAAGAGTATAATTTTATGAAGGATTGTTACGTTTCTACTATCGCTGAGAAGAATGCCTATGCGGCGGAGCGTCTTACAATCCGCACTGCTATTGAGGAATGCCACACTCTAATAACCCATGCCCATCCGGCTGCTTCTGTTATGGATTCTGCTCCGTCTAATGATGCGTCCGTTCATGGTGGTTAGGTGTCGGGGCTTCGATGTTTTGTTATGTTTTGCTTTGTTTTGTTTTGTTTTGTTCTTTTTTTTCTCTTTTTTTTTGTAGGTTCTTTTATATCTGTGTACTTCCCGGGTAAGTACCTTTTGGTTTTGCTTATTTCGCTTCTCCTGAACTTTGGTTTTTTCCTTTTACTTTCTTTCTTTCCTATAATAAAACTAACAGTGACATGCGTTGTTTTCTTGGTAGGGTGTTCTTTGTTCCTCCATGTTGTAGCGATTGTTGCATGATGGATTTGGATGGCCTGATTCTTTAGGCAACCACCTCATTTGGTGTTCTTTGTTCCTCCATGTTGTGGCGATTGTTGCATGATGGATTTGGATCCGCCAAGCTAAAAAACTCCGCTTGACGTAAATATTAAATATAGATTGATATTATTATTTGAGTATGCTCTATTATAAATACGGCTAATTATACTAATTATATTACTTATTTTGCAGATTTGATGAAGCTGGCTCTTCAAATAAAACCGATTGATGAATAACTACTATCTAATTTGTGGTCTACTTATGAAGTACTCTTTATTTTGCAATCTGTCTGTACATTTAATGTATATTTAGTGTACATTATTCCGAAAAGACTAATATATGTGTAATTACTTTCTGTATTCCTACAAACTTCATTAGATTAAATATAGTAATATTATAATTCCAACTTTCTTAACCAGTGCATGAATGTTTGCTAAATATATCTACTAAATATATCTACTAAATATATCTGCATCGTGATTAATTTATCCGCAGCGAAGCGCGGGTTCTATACTAGTATTTAACAAATTTCCAACTTTTTTACTTTAAGCTCTTCGTCTTTTCCACCAAATTCTGAACGGATTTCTCAAGTATTGCTATACATACCAAATAAGTTTATACAATGCTTCAACTTAGTCTCTGAAATAAATTTAGTCAACATATATATCTACTTATAAATTATCTGCAATATTTATTTTCTTTACGACAATATCTTCGTGATTATGACTTTTTACAACCAAATTTACTTCGTATCGAGCATCTTCGACATTTGGAATACATTCATTTTCTCCGAATATTTATTTACTTCCGGCGATTTTTTTTTTTTTTTTTTTTTTTTTTTTGTGTGTCCTTTCCCTGATTTCTCCGACTCCCGTCTCACCTAAGCCAAACTCCATATTCACCCTCATGTTGCACCTTGTGGCTAGCTATAACCTTTTTGATGTTTCTTCCTAGTGGAGGTGTTAACAAAAAGGGTCTATTAAATATAATGAAAGATCCCATACCTTAAATATTATAGATAAAACTTTAGGGTCCAGATGGCTTTAGCTTGGTGTTCTTTCAGAGATTCTGGGAGGTGATTAAAGCCGATCTTGTTAAATTATTTGATGATCTTTTTGATGGGTCCGTGAATAGCAGTCCCTTAGATTACTCGCACATCTGCCTCATACCCAAGAAAGAAGGTGCTAAGAACGCTAACGACTTCAGACCTATCTGCCTTATTAATAGCGTTCAGAAGATCATCTCGAAAGTCCTTGCCAATAGATTAAAACAAGTGATGCCTAAGATCATCTCCGCGTCGCAGACGGCCTTCTTAAAAGGAAGGCTTATTCTGGATTCTTTTGTAACCGCTAACGAGGTTGTTAGCTGGTGTTCCGAAACGAACACGGAGTGTGTTGGAATTAAAGCCGACTTTGAAAAGGCCTTTGACAGAGTTAACTGGGAGTTTCTTAGGAGCATCTTAAAATGGATTGGAGCCAATCAAAGGTGGATTGGTTGGATTGATCAGTGCATCTCTAATGCTAAAGTCGCAATTTTGATTAACTGGGCCCCTTCGAAATGGATTAAACTTAAAAGAGGTCTCCGCCAGGGCGATCCGTTATCTCCGTTTCTATATCTGTTGGTTGCTGAAGGTCTGGCGAGGTTGTTAGAAAGAGCGGTGGGGAACAATTTGTTCCGAGGGGTTGGGCCGACAGACGAGGCGAAAATCGCGATTATCCAGTACGCAGACGACACGATTTTTTTCTGTGAGGCTAAAGAAAGCCAGGTGCGCAACCTCAGATTCGTGTGGCAACTTTTTGAGTGGACCTCGAGACTCAAAGTTAATAGGAACAAGTCTGAGCTTTTTTATATCGATCACTCAGTGTCTTTGAGAGAGAAACTCGCTGATATCATCAAATGTAAACTGGGCTCCTTGCCAATGAGGTATCTGGGATTACCACTCTGGAAAGGCCGGATCTGCAAAGACGACTGGTGGGGTGTTATTAGTAAAATTGAAAAGAGGATCGAGGGCTGGCAGGCCAAACTCCTTTCGCAGGGTGGGAGACTTATTCTGGTCAACTCGGTTTTGGCAAACCTGCCACTTTACTTCTTCTCTGTCTTTAAAGCACCAAAATGGGTTGTTCGGCGTATTGAGACGCTTCGGAGAGCTTTTTTCTGGAAAGGGGGGTCTAGTATCAAGGGGGGGCTTTGTCTGGTCAGCTGGAAAGTGGTTTGTAGATGGAAGAGCGATGGTGGTCTTGGTGTCTTAGATTTAGAAAGTATGAACTTAGCACTGCTGGTCAAATGGTGGTGGAGGTTTTTCGAAACTACTCCTAAATTATGGACCCCGCTCATCGAGAGTTTATATTATATCCGTAAAATTCCGCTCAACGAAGGGGCTTCTTTTAAAGCTTACTCCCAATGGTGGAGAAGTGTTATTGGGACCAAGAATCTTTTTAAATGTGGTACCACTCGCTCAGTGGGCGACGGGAGTAGGACTTACCTTTGGTCGGATATTTGGCTAGGGAGCTCCCCACTTCTTACCCAATTCCCACTTATCCATAACGCGGTGCGCAACAATAACTATCGGGTGATAGACTGCCATGGGCACCGCGGGTGGAGATGGAGGAAAATGCTAGCTGGGTTTTCCCCTAACTCCCCTTCTGAAGAAGATTTGCTCTGAAACTTCAAAGGAACTTTTGCCGGGACACACCTGTCGGCCAGAAGAGATGGTTTCAATTGGCATTGGACTCCATCGGAAGAGTTCTCGGTTAAATCGATGTACCTTTTTCTGCAAGATTCCGGAGTTTCAGATAAGCGTTTTGTTAAGTTATGGAAATTGAAACTACCACTGAAGGTCAAAGTTTTTGTCTGGTTAGTACTGAGACGAAGGGTACTGACGGCCGACAATTTGCAGATTAGGGGCTGGAACGGTACCGGCAATTGCGTTTTCTGTCTAGGGACCTTGGAAACTGTGGATCACCTTTTTGTCGGGTGCGAAGCGTCTAGCTCCTTGCTGAGGTGTCTACTCTTGAACAAGGCCGGGGTTCGTGCTGGTGCAGCTGCCAATTGGCTGTGGGAACGGTCTTACGGGAGCAAGGAACTTACCACTATCGCGGCGTCCTGGTGGACCATTTGGCGAGAACGCAATCGGAGATGCTTCGCTGATAAGAAACGTGGACTAGGTTTTTTGCTTCCGGACATTCAAGAGTGGCGGGTGCTCTGGGCCGCTTATTGTGCTTAACCTTTGTTCTTTGTGTTCGCGCCTTTTTTTTTTTTTTTTTTTTCGAGGCCTCACCCCTATAGCCGAGTTTATATATCTATAAATGAAGCGGCAGCATGCTGCTTTTTTCTCAAAAAAAAACTTTAGTGGGAAGCTCTCCAATGATATTTTATTAGAGAGTTCTCGATTTACTGTTATATATTTATTTTAATTTTTATTAAAAAATTTATTTGATATTTTTTAATACTAAAATTTTAAATAAAATTTAACTTTAAAAGAATTTATAATTTTAAAATAAAAATAAAACTGATAAATAATAGCATATGAAAATTTTTAACAACGCGTGCTCTCCCACTAAGTGTCTGTTTGTATACACAGTAAAAAATTGACATAAAGTTTATAAAATATAATTTTTGTCTGAATAAAATAGCGAATTCTATAACTATAAAAAATTGTACGGTTTCGAATTTTATACTGTTTACATACATATTGTATAATTTCACAAAATTTCTTTCAATTTAAAATTTTAAAAAATAAAAAAATATTAATTTTATATTTTAAAAATTCTAAATTGTAAAATTAAAATTTATTATTTTAAAATTAAAATTATTATTTTAAAATAATAAATTTTAATGTTTAAAATTTAAAATCAATATCATAAAATTTAAAAATTTAAAACTTGAAATTTTTAATTTTATTTTTAATATTTAAAATTTAAAATTTAAATTTTTAAATTTGAAATTCACTATACACTATAATCAAATATTATATTAGTGTACTAAATTAATCACAGTAATAAAAGATCAATAATAATCTGATACTGAAATATCATATATTTAGTTATGTCCAAATAACTTGTAATATTACATTACTTAAACTAAATGCGTCCTTAATTTCATGCAAAAAAGCATCTTAACAGCAAAGCCTTTTCATGCACTCAACACAAGGCACTGATCAACACAAGGCACAGATCAAGCACATACATACAGTTGATAATTAATATCCCACTACGTTTATTCAAGTAGGGTTTATTAATTAAGCCTCTCTCTTCATCATATATATCTCCTCTCTCTCTCTCTCTCTCTCTCTCTCTCTCTCTCTCTCTCTTTCTCTCTCTCCATTCATGCGTATACAATGCTATTTAATATTATTATTACTAAGAGAAAAGGTAATAAATAAAAGGAGGCTACTAGCTAGCTTTATATTTGGTTTAGGCACTTAGCATGAAGGGAAGGGCACCCCACAAGTTTTAGCGACTGTCTTGCTGTTGGGGGAGTCGATGTAGCGCCGCAGGCTGGGGTTCTTCTCGTACTGGCAGAAGCAGGGCTGCTGCGCCTTCAGCCTGGCGCAGCAGGTGGTAGACGGCGGAGCCGACCCCGCGATGGCGCTAGCGCATGGGCTCAGCTGAGTGGGGTCGCAGGTCACCGCAACAGTTGCCGGAACTTGCAGGAGGTGGAGGAGAGATGAGAGGACGAGGAGGAAGAAGAAAGAGGATTTCATCATCATGGCTACAAGTTACACACAAAGTATGTGGGGGGGGGGGGGGGGGGGGGGGGTGGAGGGGAGGGGGTGAGAGGCCAGGAGAAGAGAGAGGAGGTGCTATTTGTAGACGTAGCCTATAGTGGACACTTAAAGCAAGTGCTGCCGGTGCATGCGCACTAAGTGTACAATCCTGGAATGGAAATAAAAAATACAATTAGATTGCACTGAAATGAGACATAGAGTTAACAATCATCCAAAAATATTTAATTTATTAATAGAATAAAAATCGGAATAAATAAATGGGACATTTAGAATTTTAAGAGAGAGTTGTGGTAATGGAACACAAGAGTGATGAAGGAAGAGATGGGGAGGTATTTGTAAGAGAGAATTTTGAGTAATTTACTTTGGATTGGGTGAATTTAAAATTTAAAGTCAGATTAAACTATAAATAGATTGAGTTATTTTCATTCCAGAATATAATAAGAATCGAAATTTGATTCTTGTAAAGCACATAACAACTATCAAAATCAGTAAATCTCAATTTTTTTTGATTAAACAGGATGAAACTCTATTTGAGTACAAAAGAGTATAACATCAGTAAACGATCAACCCACAAAGCTGGAGCAACTAACCCAAAACACAACAACAGTGGTGCATCACCAGCCCCATGGGGTCAACATCAGGACAAAACGAAAGAGACAAGATAACCTACATCATGGTTACTGCCGAAACTACAAAGATTCACATCAGCCGCGAAAAAGAAAAGAACAACGTCACATTAATAGACGACCCCATCGGACGCAAACATAAAAATGCCGGGCGGAGTAGAGAGGCCTCCTCCAATACGGAACAGACCATGCAATCAACACAGAATGCAAAATAAATCCACACAGTCCCTTCTCTTAATTCTCTAGGTACAGGCGAAGCGGCCACTTCGAGATTGCAGCAGCTCAATGTTCTCCTCATGTCGCCCATTAGAGGATATAGAATGTAGTAGAAGTTGCCGAGCAAGGTACAATCGAAGTAAATAAAAGATCCCCCGACAGCAACGGACATTGTTCACTTAATCCCCAAAGATCAGGTGGGTGCGGCCGCCGCCTCGAGTATCAGAAAATGGGGGGGGGACACCTCCAGTCGCCCATTATGTCGGAGAATGAAATTGAAGACCCCATGTAAGAAACCTCCGAACTGGATAAACTCCCCCTCAGCAAGTTTCGTCCATCCGAGAAGAATAAACACCTTTAGCATTAACAGAGCTGTGTTGGAACCGCCCTCTGAGCAAAGCATAAAGACCATCGAGCATTACCAATGAAGCAAGTAAAATTAAGCCCGATAATTAATCAACCACAGATTGTTGATATTGATCACCCCTGATGCACAGTAGACGCTCGATGCTTAGCGGATCAGAGCAAGGTCGAGAGAGCCTAGTGAATTGCAGCAAAATCAATTGGCTGCTGGTTTCTTCTAGACCTAGAAGATCCGCACTCCCCGTTCGCATAATCCCCAAAGATCAGGTGGTTGCGGCCGCCGCCTCGAGTATCAGAAAATGGTGGGGACACCTCCTGTCGCCCATTACATAGAAAAAAGAACTTGAAGACCCCATGTAAGAAACCACCGAACTGAATAAACTCCCCCTCAGCAAGTTTCGCCCATCCGGGAAGAATAAACACCTTAAGCATTACATAGTTGTTTTGAAACCGCCCTCCCTGATGCACAATAGACGCTCGATGCTGCACAATATTCAGCGTTGAGTGAGAAGAATCCCCGAAGTGATTCACCGATGATCACCTTAGAGCAAAGGTCCAAAGATTGATGGTATTATGGATTCTTAGAGCACAAGTAACGCACTGGGATTGGCTGTTAGTAAAGATACGCCTGTTGCGTTCGTTCCATATTTCCCAACAAGTAGCGGCAAACAAGAGATCAAAGTGTGCTTTATTTAGACCCTTCAAGGTCATCCTTGCTCCCCGCCATCTATTCGCTAAGTCCCCCGAGTAACTTAGTAACCTGTGGCAAGTGAATGGCCAGAGTTGGAGTAACTCCTCCCAAAGCGACCTCGCAAAATTGCAATAGAAGAAAAGGTGGTCCAGATTTTCGTCACATGCACGACAGCACATGCAGATTGAAGGTCCGAGCCAACCCCTTTTAGTAAGCAGCTCCGCCGTGAGCAACCTGTATCTAGCTGCAATCCACAGAAAATTTTTTATCTTTAGCGGAATCCTAATGCCCCACAGATTTCGAATCTTGCTGTCGTTCACCCCGTCAAAGGAAATGAAATTGTAGGCGTTCTTGGATGAGAAAATCCCGTTAATACTCCATCTCCAGGATATTGAGTCTTCAATGTTAGAGAAAAGGAAGCTAGTGGTCGCTTCCTGCAGGAGTAGTAGTTCCCGCCGAGCCTCCGGACAGAGGTTGATATCAAAACCCAAGTTGGTCTGGGAGCCGAATCGACGGATCCAATTAAAAACCGAAAGGTGCTTTAGGGTAGCCGCAGCAAATAAAGTGGGGAAGCGATTTCGCAGTAGGAAGTCACCGCTCCAACGCGCATTCCAGAAACTCGTCGACTTACCGTTTCCAATTGAATAAGAAGTGGAGGAAATGAAGATAGGAGCGGTAGAAAGCATACCCTTCCAAATCGGGCAGCAACCCGCCGGTAGCGCCTCTGCAGAAAGGGGTGGCCTAAGGGAGTAGTGTTTCAGAGTCAGCAAGCGCACCCAGGGGAGCGCCTTAGAATAATGGAAGGACCATAAACCTTTCAAAAGGAGAGCGGAATTGGAGTTGCGGAGGTTACGAATTCCAAGTCCCCCGCTAATGATCGGTCGACATAAGTGCTCCCATCTAACCCAACAATGGAAACCACTATTTAGAATTTTCCCCTTCCAGAAGAAGTTACGCCGAATCTTGTCGATCGATTTAACTACCCAACTAGGGAGTAGGAAAGCAGAACAGAAGAAGGACGGAATGGAGGAGAGTACCGAATTTAGAAGCACCAACCGCCCCCCCCAGAGAGCAACAGACCCTTCCACCCCGCCAGACGCTTATCCAATTTCTCAATGATAGGTAAAATATCAGATTTGCGCAGAGCCTTAGGTGATAAAGGTAAACCCAAGTATTTAATGGGGAAACCCTGAGTAGAGCATCCGAAAAAGGATGCGAGTGCTTCGGTGTTAGAGCTCGGCAGATTAATCGAAGAGATAGAGCTTTTGCCATAGTTGATTTTAAGACCTGAGCTCTCCGTGAAAGCATCCAATATGAGTTTGATGACCCTCGCCGATCTATCAGAACCATCGAAAAAGATAAGGAGGTCGTCGGCGAATTGGAGAGTGTGGACTCTTACATCCCCAATGCCCACCGAAGGGAGGTTGTGAGAATTTGAGGCCGCCTGAAGCATTCTGAATAGCACATCGATGCAAAGAAGGAAGAGGAGAGGCGACAGAGGGTCACCCTGGCGAAGTCCGCATTTGCAAGCAAAGGAGTTGCCGGAATGCCATTAAGCAAGACCGCCGAGCTGGAAGAATGTAAGAGGTCCATAATCCAGCCTATCCACTTAGTGCCAAATCCCCTGGCCAAAAGCAGATCATGCAGAAAGATCCAATCGACGTGGTCGAAGGCTCTCTCGAAGTCGATCTTAAGAATCGCAGCTTGATGGTTGGTTGAGTGAAGGTGATGGGTTAGAATATGGGCACAGTAGAAGTTGTCGAGGAGCGATCTTCCTTTAATAAAAGCCGTCTGAAAAGGGTTGATCAGCTTGTCCAAGAGGCGCTGGAGTCTAACTGCCATAGCTTTTGAGATAATCTTGACCAGGCTGTTCTCGAGGCAGATAGGCCTAAAGTCGCTAGCGAAGAGAGCCTCGCTTTTCTTCGGAATGAGACAAAGCCAACTATCGTTGATCTCACGAAGGTCGAGGCAACCGTCGTGGAAGTTGGAGAAGAGTTCCAAAATGTCCGCTTTGAGAACGAGCCAAAAGCGGTGTAAGAACAGCATCGGGAAGCCGTCGGGCCCCGGGGCTTTATCCGGCGCACAAGAGAAGATAGCACTTCTAACCTCATCCTCCTCGAAAGGAGCCTGGAGGCTAAGGAAGTCGACCTCGACCTCCGACGCAATAGGAGGAAACAACGAGGCGAAATTGAGTGTCGACCGTCTTTCAGGAGCCACTCCGAGTTGTTTCACGAAAAAAGCGAGCAAGAGGGCAGCAATGTCGTCCTGGGAGAACCGAATCGAAGAACCGTCGGCAAGTTGAGAGATGAAATTTTTATTCCGCCGACAGCTAGCTTTAAGGTGAAAGAATTTGGTATTAGCATCTCCAACCCTAAGCCATTGCACCCTTGATCTCTGCCTCCATTTGATTTCCTTCTGTAGACACAGTTCTTCATATCTCATTTTGAGTAAGGGTCTAAGAGTACATTCCAAGTCGATAAGAGGTCTAGCCTCCTCAGCTAAGTCGAGCCACTCGAGCCACCTGAGACAGAGATCTTCCTGGAGGGAAATAGTAGACTTTAACCCAGCACTCCAAGAGCGGAGTGCCGACCGGACGCTCTTGAACTTCGACGAGATACTGCTAACAGTACCGGCCCCGCTAGGGCAGTCAGTCCACGCCTTAGAAATCACCTCAGAGATCGTCGGGTAACGAAGCCAGTAAGACTCGAACCTGAACAGATTTGGGGAAGGCACAAAAGAGAACGCCGTTAACAATAAGGGGGTGTGATCAGACCTGGGCCGAGGTAAGGCACGAAGGGTAGAGCGTGGGAAAGAGAGATGCCAGTCTTTAGACACGAGTACACGGTCGAGACGTTCGAGAGTAGGGAGGCGCCTGCCGTTAGACCACGTGAAAGACTTGTTCAGAATGGGAAGGTCGATGAGGCCGATATCAGACACCACATTTCTGAAGTTGAGGATGCCATTCAAATTTGAGGGGGGACCGTTCTTATCCCGAAGAGAAAGTAGAACATTAAAGTCTCCTAAAAGCGTCCACAACCCCGCCGACTGAGACGCAATAGAACGAAGTTCCTGAAAGAAAGCCGGTTTCAAAGCCGCCGAGTTGGGTCCATAGAAGTTGGAGACGGTGAAAAACAAACCGTCCACCCTTCTTCTCAAGACGAGGTTAACCGAAAAGACCCCGACCCAATCATGCACACAGTCGAAAAGGGCGGGGTTCCAAGCAGTCTGGAGACCACCCCTCGTCCCACAGCATCGAGGGTGCGAAAATCACGAAGATGAAACCCGCAGAAAGTAAGAAACTTGGGAAAGGAAGTGAAAGAGAGCTTGGTCTCTTGCAAACAGACCACACAACATTTAGCGTTCTTAATGAAGGTCTTGACCGTGGCGCATTTGGCAGGGTCATTAAGGCCACGAATATTCCACGACAAGAATCTAAAGAGTCTGTTTCTAGCCATGAAAACGAAAGAAATCACCGACAGCAGAAAGAAGGCGCGGAGAGCCACCCTCAGGCCATAAAACCCTCCCCTTCCGTGCCTCCGCCCCCCAAAACAGGACCCGGCACCGAGGAGGTAGGAATGTCCGAAGAGATAATACCACAGGCTTTCTTGATCTGTTGAACTTCCACCAACGATAGGGGGTTAAGGAAATCCTATCTAGAAGAGGGTGCAGTCCCGATATTCGGGAGTCCGGGCGGGACAGACGAATAAGGGACAGATGGCGAGCTGTTGCACGCCAGAGCCGGAGGGGCGAGGGTAAGTGCTGATGGAGAAACCGGATCCGAAACCGAGGCTGAAGAAACCGGGCGCTCGATCTTCGAAGAGAAGCGCACCATTTTTAGTTTTTTGCACATGAGATCTTGGGCCCTTAGAAGAGAAGATTTTTTTGTCCCTCAAAGTTTGTCCGCCAACCGGGGGCTTTGCCTTTGGTGCAAAAGCTTACCGGTGGCAGGAAGATCCAGACAAGGGGCCAACAACAAACCCTTCCTGCGGTCATCGGCTTTCCCTTGAGTGCCATCCAACTTAGTGTCCGCGGCAAAGGTGACGGGAGTCCCCTGGTCCGCGCACTCCGGCAGTCGAGCAGCGAGAGGCGGTAGATAATCGACCTCCCCTGAGGGAGATCCAAGTAACAAGCTCGAGGCCGGGTGAGGGGAAGACGAGGATGGGCCAACCGAGGTCTGGAGACGAGGGAAATTAGACTCCGAGACCGCCAAAGAACACTCCCTATGTCGTCCGAGCCCTGACCCGCCTGACCCATCAGAAGTAGAGTTCCGCTGAGAGTCGAGCGGGGGCCTAACCGAGTCCGCCGCAGGAATAGAAGAGAACCCCGATCGCTTGATGAAATCATCCTGAGCCTCCGAAGTGTCAAGACCAAGATGGTGATCCAGGGCTTCTCCAAGGAGAATAGGATTGGTTTTCTCCCACGAATCGATAATGATGGGGATGCGAAACCGTCTATCCTCCACCATCAAGTTGAGGACCTCGGGTATAGAACCGACGTTAGAACAGCGGATGCAAATCCTAAAACTTGAGACATTCTTCAAATCGGTGCTGTCAGTGTCGCATTCCCACAGCTCCCCGAAGCCACTAACAGCGGCCTTCACATCTTCCACATTCCAATAGAGAATGGGCCAGTTGATAAGCCGGATCCAAGCCTTAAGAAAAAGCCGACCCCTGGCTTCCTCGCCCGTTTCCACCCAATTAGAAAGAGAAAAGATAATACCTTCGAACCGTAGAGGACTACGCCCAATGGCAGATTCCCTTGTCACCCAGCTCGGGAAGAACACAGCCGACGAAGAAGATCGGAAGAGCGCCACTCTATAGTCGGAAGGGGAACCCCCGAACTGTCCTGCTAGAGAGAATCGCTGAGTCCAGACAGGATTGGGAGCCGCTGACCGTCACCCTCGCCACACGACCCGACAGAGGTGTCGGCCCAGAAGGGAGGGGCGCGGCAGGGAGGAAGACGGGCAACCCTCTCGGGCGTCGGACAGGGGCGGGCGGGTCCATGTGTCCAGGAGCAGGAGGGGCCCCGCACCGGGAGGCGGGGTGGCGGACTCGCATACACAGGAGACAGCGGCGGGGCTCCCTGCAACGCGCCGCCCGGTGCCCCCTTTCGAAGCACCTGAAGCAGCGGCCGCGGAGCGAGGGGTTAAGGAGGAAGCGCGGAGGGGAAGCGGGAAGGGCTGGGTGGCGGGTAGGCCTCAAACCCCTGGGGGGCTGGGGAGGAGAAAAAGGTGGACTCGGAGAGGGGGACAATACCGCCTCCTTGTAGGTGAAGTGAGGGCGGATCCCTGCCCTCTACAGTAGAGGAGGGGGGGAAGGGGGGGGGGGAGCGGATGCACCACCTCTGCGTCCGCGTCCCCCTCCGTGCCTCCGCCCCCCGCTTCGCTGCGCATCACCTCTGCGCCCCCAGCTCCGCTCTAGGCGATGAGAGGGCCCTCTCGCCTCCCTCGCCCCAGCCCTACCCACCCTCCCCCGAATCCCTCTCGCCCTCGTTTCAGGCCCCGTTACCCCCTACCTCCCGTCACTTCCGCGTCCCCCTCCGTGCCTCCGCCCCTCGCTTCGCTGCGCATCACCTCTGCGCCCCCAGCTCCGCTCTGCATCACCTCTGCGCCCCCCGCGCCGCTCGGCACCACTTCTGCGCCCTCCGCTCCGGGAGTGCCCCCGCCATCCTTTAGTGAATCTCATTTTGACTCTAAAGATTAAAATAGATAAACCAAACAAACTCTTAGATTATGTATACATTCGACACTTCACTTATCTAAGGATCTACAACAAAAAAGAGTTGTAATTTTTATAATTCCTTATTAAGGGTGTTGAGGGTTTATTACCCCTTTTTAGTTTAGTATGATAAAAAAATGAAAAGATAAGTGAAGAAAATATGGTCGTTAGATTGGAATTGTTGTAGAATTATAATCCAAAGTTGTTTGTAAACCTAACACTCCTCAACTAGAAAAGGGTTAGTGAATCCTAGGCACCCTTAGACGAGCTAGTTATATGGCTTACAACTCTTTTTTTGGTTGCAGACTTAATATCAATTTCTTGGCATGTTAATTTAGTTTATAATTCGAATAGAAATGAGAAATAAAATTGAATTATATTGAAATCCGAAATAAAATAATAAATCATTCAAAAATATTTAATTCACTATCTTGGAATAAAAATTGAAATGGGCTATTGGGACATGTAAGATTTTGAAAGAAGCTTTTGATTAAGAGAGAAGAAAGTAATAAATGGAGAGAAGGGGAATGTGTTTGAGAAAGAGAGTTTTGAATAATTTACTTTGAATGGGCCAAATCCGGGATTCAAAATCCATCCCATAGTGGAATAGGAATGGGATTAATCCAATTCATGTAAAACAAAAAATAATTATCAAAATTAATAAATTTCATTCTAATTCCCCAGTTTAAACTAGGTGAACCAAATTAACAAGCCCCCTCTTGTAGGTGGAAGAAGCTGTCTAAAGTAAATGCCCACAAATAAAATTTACTACAACAAATGAAGTGGAAGAAACAAAAAATTTTAATTCAAAAAACTTGTTCTCTTACCAGCATACAATCAAAGGATTTAAATAAAAAAAAAAATATTAAAGTTTAAGAAAACCTAACTCAACACATGTTCTCTACTACACCCACTACACATGTACTCTTAAAAACTAGTTAGCATTAACTCCACTACATAACCCACTACTTACACATGTTAATCCACCACTCCATGACTTAATCAACTTCTAACTAAATTAGCTCACTGTTAGCACTACATTTACCCATTAATTGAATAATAATAGAACCACTAACATTATGAACAAATTATATCATTTTCCAACACTCCCCCTTGATGCAAATTCAATAACACCGAGGGCTCTTCTGAACTTTAAAAATTTGTCATGAGAGAGAGCTTTCGTCCATCCATCGGTAACTTTCTCATTGGTGGAACAATTCTTCATGTTGATTTGCTTGTCATTGACAAGATCCCGAATGAAGTGATGACGTACTTCGATGTGCTTCGTACAACCGTAGAATACCGTATTCTTCATCATTGCAACTGTTGAACGGTTGTCACAATATATCTCCATTGGATGTTCTTGTGCTTGATGTAGATCCTCCAAACTTCTTTGCATTCAAATAGCTTGACAGGCGCCCGATATTACTACCATATTCAACTTTAGAGGAGGACAATGTGGTAGTAGCTTGCTTCTTCGATGCCCAAGTAACTGCTCCCGATCCAAAATTGAAGATCCATCCGCTTGTACTTTTTCTGTCATCTTGAGAACCTGCCCAATCACTATCACCAAAACCAACCAATTTGAAATTAGTAACTGGATGGTACTAAATGCCGAAATTAATAGTTTCTCGAATGTAGTGTAGAATTCGTTTTGTGGCTCCAAGGTGATACTTTGCAGAATCATGCATAAATTTGGATATTAAGCTGGCGGAAAACATAATATTAGGTCGTGAATGTGTCTAATACATTAAACCCCCAACTATACTTCTGAAAGTTTGTGCATCAACTTTTTCTGTCCC
Source organism: Tillandsia fasciculata (assembly GCA_029168755.2). Taxonomy (NCBI): domain Eukaryota; kingdom Viridiplantae; phylum Streptophyta; class Magnoliopsida; order Poales; family Bromeliaceae; genus Tillandsia; species Tillandsia fasciculata. The sequence continues at coordinate 13,638,090 of CM054948.1, forward strand.
ATCTCATCTTTTGTCAATTTTTCATTCAGATTCATAGGAGTTGCAAATCCCTTACAATTCTGCAGCTTAAATTTGTTGAGCAAATCCAATGCATACTTTTCTTAGGTCAAAAGATATCATTATCAGTTTGCATAACTTGAAAACTAAGAAAGAAATGTAAAAGTCCCAAATCCGACATATCAAATTTATGCATCATAATATTCTTAAAATCACGAATAAAAAGATCCGATAAATCCATATAAATTATGTCATCGACATAGACACAAATAATGATAATCTCTTTACCTTTCACCTTTACATATAAAGTAGGTTTATTCTCACTTCTATAAAAATCATGTTGCCGGAGATGGATATCAAGGTGGCTATACCATGCTCTAGGGACTTGCTTCAAGCCATAAAAAGCTTTCTTCAGCTTAGACTTTCTCCTTTTTTTCCTTTAACGACAAAACCCTGTGGCTGTTGTACATAAATATCTTCTTCCAAATTTTCATTAAGAAAAGCTGGCTTAACATCGGATTGATAAACATGCCATTTCATTTTAGCAGCTAAAGCTAAAATAATTCGAACGGTTCCTAAACGAGCAACAGGTGAAAAGGTTTCAAAAAAATCAATACTAGGTTTTTGAACAAATACTTTGGCTGCAAGCCGTGCTTTGTTCTTTTGAACCTTTCCATCAGCATCATGCTTCACCCGATAAATCCATTTTACACCAATTACTTCTTTTTCTTTTGGCAGGTCAACAAGCTCTCAAGTTTTGTTCTTTTCAATAGCTGCAATCTCTACATGCATTGCATTCTTCCATTCCTTTTTTTCATAAGCTTCTTCAAAACAAAGGGGCTTTGCAACCATAAGAACAAATTTGTAAGTTTTATAAATTTCTTTCAAGAACTTTACCAGTAAAGGAGGGGTTTCTGAATCCGACAATGATAAAGTCAATTTTTTCACATTTTTGTTCCCTTGGCTTTTTTGAGTGGCTTGCAAAGCTTCTACTTTTTTATTTGGAAGTGCGTGTAACTTTCTTTCCTCAATTGCTAATGGTACATGTGCACTTTCATTCCAATCCCAAAAACAATTTTCATCAAAAATGACATCTCGGCTTATAAGTGGTTTCTTTATCATCGTATTGTATAGTCAATAACCTTTTGATTCATTACTATAGCCAATAAAGATACATTTTTCACTTTTGTCATCCAATTTTTTACGATTTTCGATGTGAACAAATGCATAGGCTATAGAACCAAAAATTTTAAAATGGCTCACCTCGTGCTTTCTTCCACACCAAGCTTCAAAAGGTGTCATATTACATACCGCCTTGGTCAGAGATCGATTTAGGAGGAACACCGAGGTTGCTACAGCTTCAGCCCAAAAATCATTTGGAAACTTCTTTTTTTTAAGCATAATTTGAACCATCTCCACTATTGTTCGATTTTTGCGCTCAGCAACTCCGTTTTGCTCCGGTGTATACTTCACTATTAATTGCTTGCAAATATCATTTTCCTTGCAAAAAGAAAAGAAATAAATGGATAAAAACTCTCCCCCTCAGTCCGTTCGGAGAATTTTGATAGAAAACCCACTCTGGTTCTCAACTTGCGCCTTAAACTCCCTATAACATCCCCAGGATTAAAATAGTCCCCTCAATCCATTTGGAGAAATTTGATAGAATGACCACTTTGGTTCTCAACTTGCGCCTTAAACTCCTTATAACATCCTCAGGATTTGAATTAGTCCTATATATAAGGTATAAATAGGATTAAAACTCTTAACCCGATTATAGCATTTTGGATGGTAGCTAGGCCCAAGAGGTTAAGAGGGTTGAGTGTGTTAGAGCTAGAGTAGTTCTAGGATGGGTGACCCCCTGGGAAGTGGGGAGTTACAATTGGTATCAGAGCCAATCATCAGCTGGATGTAAGAATTTCAAATTTTAAAAATAAATAAATAAATAAAATTAGTTTAAGTCAAGTTGAATTTGGATCATAAATGGCTCAGATAGTGACAGTGCCCCTTTCCTGCAGTGTAATTTGCACAGTTAGTGGGCCAGAAATACCACTTTTCAATCCGAGCTTGATCTCGAAGATCCGAGACCACGAGCGCGACCGTCATGACGAACTGAGTGAAATCCATATTAAGTTTGTTCCGATCTGACGGTCGGATCTCCCAGAAATCGGCGTTGAAGCCGGCGGGACCCGCGACTTAAGTCGCGGGTACAATGAACAGTAAACCCGAATTTTGAACCCCCTTAGCACCAACGTTGAGCAAACTCGCTATCCGGAAGCTGAACATAGCACTTCAAATAATGGATTTTAACGGTTTCGTCATTCTGGACGCAATGGCGCTGACGGAATTTCCGTTTGACGACTCTAAGTCTCGAAAAACGCGAAAACAGTGTTTCGGAGCTGTATTTTATGGACCGAAAATTTATCCGGACACCGTTTCGAAAAACAGAGATCGCTACTTGATAGGATTCGTCGAGCCGGACGTCCTGGCGAAGTTCGTTTTTCGAATTAACGATCGAATCGCCTCGAAAAGCGTGAAATACAGCGAAAAAGGTGAATTTTTGCATAAAACACCCTACAAATTATGCCTCGTTTAGCGTGCAACTGGTTGGTTAAAGGACCTAACTGCGAATGAAAGTTGCTGTGGGGGTCTGGGCATTAAATACAGAGTGCGGAGGGACTGCATTGCAAATGTGCAACCCATGCACATTTGAAGGTTTGAAATTCAAACCGCAACTCCTCCTCATTAAGACCCCGTAGTGTTACGGAATTTGAGTTGGCGTATTTCGTGAAAGTATTATGTCTTGAAGATTGAAGATGAAGAAACTTTGGATCATATACCTCAATCTCAAGAAAGAAGAATTCAAAAGGATCAGGTATGTTTAACTAAAGACTTTTGGTGATCCGAATACTTCTTGTAGTGTAGAAACACCTGGAAGAATGTTTTATTGCATAAACATCAAAAACTGGACATGGGATATGTTCAGGATCCGGATCGGGCTCGGCAATCCGGATCCCGAAGGGTGTTCGTTCATACACTGTTTCAATCCGGATCGCAGCATTTCATGATCCGGATCCCGAACACTGGTTTTACCTTTTTACTTGCACGATCCGGATCAGGATTTGCAATCCGGATCCCGAACGTGATGTTTGGTGAAACTGTATGAACGATCCGGATCGGGGACTTCGATCCGGATCCCGAACTGGCATTTTTCTGGAAATCGTCTTTCTTGCTTCTGCAATCCGGATCGTCCAATTCCAATCCGGATCGCCGTCCGTAAAATCTCCAGAAAAGGCAGTTTTTGATCCTTATCTTCTTCCAATGGTTTCTAACCTATAAATAGCCCTTTATTCATTTTCTAGGGCATCCGAAAAAAAATACGACCGAAAAGAAAAATCCACATATAGAGAAGAAAGGAAATCAATAGATTTAATTCTATGTTTCTTCATCTATATTGATTGATTTGATTCTAGGTTTTCCATACTCAGATTTTGAGTAGAATCAAATCAATGAATACTTAGATGGTATTTCCGATCTATTTCTAATCTAAGTATTCGGCGGATCATCACCACCCAAAAACAACGATTTACCCCAAATCGGCGCGTGGACTCGCGTGGCCTTGTGGATTCAAGGTGCAACCGCTCTCGTGGATTCGGAGCGAGGTACGTTCGTGGATTCGAAGCGTGCTACTGGGTGAAGACCGTGGATTCGGTCGGACGTCGTGGACTCGACGTTGGACGCTGTGGATTCAGCGTTGGGCGCGGATCGTGGATTCGAGAAGCGTCGTGGAGCGAGCGGAGAAGATCTACTAGGAGCGTATGGTAAAAGGTTGAGTCGTCTGTGAGTACGTTATATCACCTTGTACGTGTGTTAATTCTAGTGGATTTCGCCGTGTTATCGGTCCCGTGGTTTTTTACTCCGGTTTGGAGTTTTTCCACGTAAAAATCTTGCGTGTTATTTTTATTTCCGCATTGGGTTTTATTGCGCAATGATTTTTTGAGTGTTTATTGTTTACACCTATTCACCCCCCTCTAGGTGTTTTTTCCCCTATTTAGATCCATATTAGTATAACCCAACAAGTGGTATCAGAGCGGGAATAGGGTTGTAAACAATGGTTGAAGGTGGAAACATCAATCGACCCCCTTTCTTTGATGGAACAAATTATGCGTACTGGAAAGTACGGATGAAAGCCTTTTTAATTTCCATCGACGAAAGGGTGTGGCAATCAATTGAATTAGGATGGTCTAATCCAACTGAAATATTTCTGATGTTCGCACCTTAAAACCTAGGTCGAAATGGACCAAGGAAGAGATAGATTCATCTTCTTACAATGGCAAAGGAATTAATGCTCTATTTAATGCTTTGTCACAAACAGAGTTCTCTCGCGTCTCGGCATGTGAGACTGCGAAAGAAATCTGGGATGTTCTTCAAGTTACGCATGAGGGAACTAACCTTGTGAAGATTCAGAAACTGCAAATGCTTACGAGCAAGTTTGACTCTATCTCTATGGCAGAAAATGAATCTTTCACTGACTATTACACACGATTGCAAGACATCGTAAACTCATGTGCTAACTTGGGAGAGAAGATTCCAGAATTTAAAGTTGTAAGAAAAATTCTAAGAACTCTTCCTGAACGATTTCGCCCGAAGGTCGCAGCCATTGAAACAATTAAACACCCGGACGAAATGCGTGTAGAAGAATTAGTTGGTGCTTTACAAACTTATGAAATGACATTTCCTACTAACTATTCTTCTGGAAAGGCATCCTCTTCTAAGTCTTCAGGTTATGCATTGAAATCAACTAAAGAAGAAGACGCGGATTCATCCTCCTCGGACGATGACGAGAACCTATCTATGGAGGACTTTGAGAAGCAGCTCGCTCTCTTGACAAGGAAGTTTCGCCGCAACTTTCGAAGGGGTAATTCAAGCAAAACTCCATCCTTCGGAAAGTCGAAGAAAGGCAAAGGTTCTTCAAGCTACAAGTCAAGAAAGCAAGAGAACTTCTCAAAGGATAAGAAAAGTTCAGAGGGACAAGTTCAGTGCTTCAAATGTCGAGGCTACGGCCACATTGCAACGGAGTGTCCCAACAAGAATCCGGCAAAGAAGAAGGCGATGCAAGTCGTTACTTGGGATGACAACTCCACGTCAAATGAGTCATCCTCAAGTGATGAAGAAGACAACGCGACAGCTTTCCACGCGTCCACCTCTTCACCCTTCATGTGCTTAATGGCAAGTACATCCGATTCCTTGTCCAACTCCTCCCTGTTGAAAAGATTGCAACGGACGATGAATCGAGAATTCTGAAGGTGAAGATTTTGCTCTTGCCTACCATAAGCTTTTGAGGGATTCAAAGAAACTGGCAAAGCAAAACAAGGGTTTGAGAGGGAGATTGCAGGATCTCGAAGAAGAAGCAAAAAGGGTAACTTCTCTCTCAACCGATCTTGAAGTGGAAAGGGATAATCTAGCCAAAGCAAATGTTTCCCTTCAAGAGTCCAATGAGCTTCTCGAGAAAGAACATACAAATATGGTGGACAAAGCGAATTACTTCTTGAAGCTCTACGGCGAGGCTCGACAGGAAAAATTGGAAATGACAAAGACCATACTCCAACTAAAGGATGACTTAAAGAGATTTTCTTCTGGAAGGAGTAAGTTGGACAGGCTTCTTGGTCTTGGTCAAACAAATAGTTCGGCCTCGGATACACTCAAACTGGAGACATTCCAAGTTCGAGTGGGACAGTATTTGTGCCTCAGTCGGTATCTCCTCCTCCGACACCGGAATTCACGACAAGCAACGACAACAAGCCTACTTCATCCTCCTCGGGATCGTCAAGAACTAAGGTATGTTTTCGTTGTGGCATTTCAGGGCACATAAGGAGAAATTGCAAGACGGGAGCCAAACGCACACCTCAGCACTCTTGCAATGACTACCACTCAAACACTACTTCAAGAAACTCTCTAAGACTACAAAAAGATTCCTCGAAAAAGACACAAGACGACATCAAGTCAAACAAGAGCAAGACACTTCAAGCATAGCTCTCACAGCTCAGAGACTTCAAGAGCAGATCCATCTAAGAAGATCTTGGGATGCAAGAGCCTTGGTAGTTCACCGCTCAAGACGACTTCATCAAGGAGCAGCAATTCTTCTAACAAGACGCTTTCACCTAGGAGAATAACTTCACGACCATTGACGCATTCCAAAAAGGTTTGGGTGCGCAAAGGTGAAATTTCCCCTGTCTTGTTACTAATGTTTCCTTGCATGCATATGATAACTCGTCTTGGTATCTGGATAGCGGGTGTTCCCGTCACATGACCGGTGACAAAAACTGTTTTCAAAACTTTGAGAAAATCTCCGGAGGACTTGTTGTTTTCGGAGATGGTCGGTCTTCCAAAATTGTTGGAAAGGGAACGGTAGCTATTCCAGATGGCCCGGTTCTGAAAAATGTGTTATTTGTTCATGGCCTTAAGACTAACCTCATAAGCATAAGTCAACTTTGTGATAATGGTTATTCAGTTAATTTTTCATCTGATAAATGCACTGTAACTGACAAGAACCATGCTTTCTTTTTAAAAGGGGTTAGATCAGAAAACAATTGTTATGTAGTTCCTACTAAATTTCTGAAAAATGTAACCTAGCATCTTTGAAAAATGAAACACTTTGGCATGAAAGGCTAGGTCACATAAACTTTAAGGAACTTGCTAGAATTTCGAACAAAGATGTGGTCAAGGGGGTTCCTAAACTTTCTTTTGAACAAAACATTGTGTGTGGCGGTTGCCAAAAGGGAAAACAGTCTAGGACTGCACACAAGAACTTGAACCACATAGGTACAAAACGGCCTTTGGAACTTTTGCACATGGACTTAATGGGGCCAACTCGTCAACCATCCTTGGGAGGTAAATGGTATATTTTCTTATTGGTTGATGATTTTTCTAGATATACTTGGGTAGCATTTTTAAAAGAAAAAGCTGATACTTTTGATTCTTTTCACGAAATCTGCCATCGTATTATGATTGAAAAGAATGAAAGGATTACTCGAGTTAGGAGTGATAGAGGTGGAGAATTCATAAATTCCAAATTCATTGATTTTTGCACTTCTAATGGCATTAAACATGAATTCTCCGCACCTTATACACCTCAACAAAATGGTGTAGTCGAGCGCAAAAACAGGGTCGTACAGGAGATGGCACGTGTTATGCTTCATAGCCGGAACCTACCTTTATATTTTTGGGCTGAAGCGGTGAACACTGCTGTCTATGTTATCAATCGAGTGTATTTGCGCCCGGGGACTTTGAATACACCATATGAACTATGGTTTTGTAGAAAACCTAACATCAAATATTTTCGCATCTTTGGGAGTCGGTGTTTTATTTTGCGTGATCGCGAGAATCTTGGAAAATTTGACTCTCGAAGTGACGAAGGGATTTTCTTAGGTTATTCTACAAACAGCAGAGCATATCGAGTTTTTAACTTAGAATCTAAGACGATCGTAGAATCGATAAATGTTAAGGTAGATGAAGCTTTTCACTTTGAATCTGAAAAATCTACCCTCGATATCTCTCTTGATGATGATACACCTGCTAATGCATCTTCTTCTAACAATTCTTTCGATAATAATGATGCATCTAACGGTTCTTCAAGTTTATCTGATGTGCAGGAATCATCTCGTGTACCTCCGACTACTCCTTACCTCAAACGTTACGCATCTCCAAGGATCATCCTGAATCGAACATCATTGGAGATCCACAAGAAGGAGTTAGAACACGGAGACAATTGGTTTGCGGATTTGCATGCTATGTATCTCAAATCGAACCAAGGAATGTTGATGAAGCTCTCCAAGATGACTACTGGATTAAAGCAATGCAGGAAGAGCTCCATCAATTTGAGCGAAACAAAGTCTGGGAATTAACGAAGCCTCCGAAGCAACACAATGTGATAGGTACCAAATGGATCTTCAAGAACAAGAAAAATGAAGATGGTACTATCATCAGGAACAAAGCAAGGTTAGTTGCTCAAGGCTACTCTCAAGTAGAAGGTATAGACTTTGATGAAACTTTCGCCCCTGTAGCTAGACTCGAGTCCATTCGTATCTTATTTGCGATAGCTTGTCATTTTAAAATCAAATTATTTCAAATGGACGTTAAGAGCGCATTTTTAAATGGATTTTTAAATGAGGAAGTTTATGTGGCTCAACCGAAAGGTTTTGTGGATCATAAACTACCTAACCATGTTTTTCGTCTGAAAAAGGCTCTTTACGGTCTGAAACAAGCACCGCGAGCATGGTACGAAAGGTTGACAAAGCACCTTTTGGAAAAGGGCTACACTCGAGGGGGAGCTGACAGGACTCTCTTTGTGAAGCATTATCAAAACAATTTCATTGTTGCACAAATCTATGTCGATGACATTGTATTTGGTGCAACGAGATATAATGATGCTTCTAAATTCGCGGAGACCATGGAAAGCGAATTTGAGATGTCCATGATGGGCGAATTGACTTATTTTCTTGGATTACAAGTTAAACAAAACGATGAAGGTATTCACTTGTGTCAATCCAAGTATGCAATGGAGTTGGTCAAAAAGTTTGATCTAGAAAATTCTAAGGATTTTCCGACTCCAATGGGAACTAGCCATAAGGGACTTGGAAGTGAATCACATAGTGAGAATGTAGACGAGAAACTGTATCGCAGTATGATTGGAAGTCTACTATATCTCACGGCTAGTCGCCCGGATATATCCTTCAGTGTTGGGATTTGCGCGAGATATCAATCAGCACCGAAGGAGGTTCACCTGAAAGCGGTGAAACGGATCATCCGATATATCAAAGGTACAATCAATTTCGGAATTTGGTATCCTATGGGAACAAGTTTGGATATTGTTGGATACTCAGATGCCGATTGGGCTGGATCGGTGGATGATCGGAAAAGCACGAGTGGTGCATGCTTCTATCTTGGCCATTGCCTTGTTGCATGGCACAGTAAAAAGCAGAATTGCATAGCACTCTCGACTGCCGAAGCGGAGTACATTTCTGCAGGAAGTTGTTCAACCCAATTGATTTGGATGAAAAGCGTGTTGAGCGATTTCCGGATTTCAGCATCTTCGGTAACCATTTTATGTGACAACACTAGTGCTATTAACATTTCAAAAAACCCTGTGTTGCACTCTAGAACAAAACATATTGAACTTAGATATCATTTTCTTAGAGAGCTAGTTGAATCAAATATTCTTCAACTGTCATATATTTCAACTGAGGATCAATTAGCTGACATCTTAACAAAACCTTTGGATCAAAAACGTTTTATTCACTTGCGTAAAGCAATTGGCATGCTTTCCTTGAAATAACCTCTTTTTGAAACCTTTGCTTAGGTTAGGTTTTGTTTTTGTTTTTGTTTTGTTCTTTATCTATGTTTGTACATAGGACATTAATTGAGCATAAATCATAATTGACTTTAATTGCATCCTTTCACACATTTAGAAATTTATTATGCTTTTGATATCATAATATTTCAATGTTGCAATGATCATTTATGTTAATTAAACCATCTTTTAAGTGATCAAAGTCAATTTCTCTCTCAATGATCTCTTGGTATAGTCATTATCTTATTTGATTGCTTAGTCGAGTATGAATGCGAGATCAATTTTGGTTGAATACCTTATATATTAAATAATTGATAGCCAATTGAGGGGGAGTCAAAGAAATGTAAAATGCTCAAAAGATGTGGAAAGAGTTACATCCCAATGAGGAGTGTGAAAACTACCACCACATGGAGGAAAAAGAAAAAGAAAAAGATACCCCATGAATGCAAAGCAAATTTTTGTTTGTTGATGAAATGCATATTGAAATACTTGACTCAGTCATATTTCATGGTTGGTATAAGGTGGGATTTTTGATAAAAGATGCTCAAAGAGCCACTCCTTCAACAGATTGTCTAGATATATTATCTAACTTATCTGGGATTTCAAACATCTATTGATCTTGGTACTTCATTTTCTTTACCAAAATTGATGATTTGATAAAGGCATTACGCATAAGATCAGGATAGATGTAATTGAAGTTGTTCAACTTTAAGAGTTTTAATTTCCATAAATTTTCGTTTCATTTTTGAGTATTTTTGATAGATTTAGTATAATCTATTTCTTGTTGTATGAAACGATGATTTTTGTTTAAAGTTGATATGGTAAAGTGCTTACATACTTTTTCTGGATTTTATGGAATTTTTCTAAAATTTTCTGGAGAAAAAGTTGAAGCCGATCCGGATCGGGGTAAGTGATCCGGATCCCGAACGCAGGCTTCCTCCTGCGGGTAGCCGATCCGGATCACATTCTCGATCCGATCCGGATCACGGCTAGGGTTTATTATAGAACAAAGAGATTTCGATTTCTTTTACCCTAATCTTTTGTTCTCAAGTCTCTAGAGCTTCTCTCTCTAGATTTCTTGCATCTTGGAGCTCTCCAAACTCAAGTTCTTCGATTCCAAGTAAGTTTTATTGATCAAAATCTCGGTTTTTCATTGTTTTTGCTTGTTTGCTCAAAACGTGAGTGGAATTCATGGATCTTTTTCGTTTGTGAATGGTTTTTGATCAAATTTCTTTTGAAATAAGAACTCTGGGTTGATTAGTTTTGTTTTTATGCTGGGTTTTCTCAAGTTAAACGAATTTTTGGGCTTCGATTTCAAAAATTCGGTTTTAGGGCATAAAAGAGGAATTTTTGAAAATCATGCGATTGATCTATTTTTAAAATTCTTTTTGCAAAACTAATTTGATTCTTAGTTTCTCTACATGATTATGATTCTTTGGGTACAATTTTTCAAATTTTTGAAAACTGAAAATTTTCATGTTCTTGAGGTGCTCTTCACAGGAACTTCAATTTTCTTAAAGCACCTTGTTCAATGGCATTCTCTTGGATCATTCTTCTCCTAGTTTCAATGGTGCACACTCGTGCAACTATTAAAACGGAGCAGGAGGACTCACCTCAAGACAAGGCAAAAACTGATGATGTAGATAGCTCTGACTATGATGAAGAAGAATGGGACGAATTTTTCAAAGAAGTTCAACAAAAGATTGATGAGGAGAATAGGCAGTTTATGAAAAACAAAAGGCTAAAGAAATCTGCCTCAACAACGAAACAATACACACGACGGAAGAATGTCAGAGAAGGAGGCATTCCACTCAATGAACCTCTTACTAGAGCACGTTCACTTTCTGGAATTCAACAGAGTAAATCACCATGGATTGAGGGCCAGAATGCACCATCTACATCTACGCAGATTCCGTCAACCTCACAGCGAATGACTGCTGAATCAGATGCATTGGCCTCCATTCGCCAAGAACAGCAAAGACTTTCTGCTGAACAGGACAGGCTGTCTAGAGAACTTCAGCACATTTCATCTGAGCATAAGAAGATCAAGAAGAAATATTCCAATATTTCGAAGATGCTCAAGGGGATTTTAAGCAAACTGAGCTGTACCAGTTCAGACACTTCAGACTAACACAGAATTTTGTGCAGGGTTTTTAGGACTTAGTTTTTGTTCTAACTTTTAGTTTAGTTCTCAGGTTTTTCATGTTAATGGAACTTTTTAACTCTCCTTACATTTTGTAGTTTACGCTACATTTTTGGCTTGTTTGTGACAAAAAGGGGGAGAGAGTTTAGAGAGAACTTGAACAATGATGATACAAGAAAACTGTGTGAACATTAAGGTAAGTATGTTCATCAACTTCAACTTGGTTTTTATTTGTTGATTGGTTGCATGTCCCTACTAACTATTTGACTAACTATTTGGGCATGTAATATGACTAACAAGTTGATGTTGGACTAACATCTTGTGACATTTGGCTTTTGAATGCTTAGAAGATATGTTGGTTTTTGTCTATGATTCTCTTACATATCTGTTTTTTCAAATGTCATGATGAGAATAAACTCTATCTCTGTATTTGGTTTTGTATGATTCAATTCTTGAGGTATCTAACGATTTCGTTTGTCAAGAATGATTTCTTTTTGCAGAGATTACAGATGTCTAAGTCTAGAGTCTGTTTTAGGAGTTTATCTCATGTATTCTAAATTTTTGGATCTCCATTGTAAATTTTTGTTGTATGGTGATAGCAACAAAAATATCTTTTTGAATTTTCTTTTGTGGATTTGTGTTTTGTCACGAAACCGCCAAAGGGGGAGATTGTTACGGAATTTGAGTTGGCGTATTTCGTGAAAGTATTAAGTCTTGAAGATTGAAGATGAAGAAACTTTGGATCATATACCTCAATCTCAAGAAAGAAGAATTCAAAAGGATCAGGTATGTTTAACTAAAGATTTTTGGTGATCCGAATACTTCTTGTAGTGTAGAAACACCTGGAAGAATGTTTTATTGCATAAACATCAAAAACTGGACATGGGATATGTTCAGGATCCGGATCGGGCTCGGCAATCCGGATCCCGAAGGGTGTTCGTTCATACACTGTTTCAATCCGGATCGCAGCATTTCATGATCCGGATCCCGAACACTGGTTTTACCTTTTTACTTGCACGATCCGGATCAAGATTTGCAATCCGGATCCCGAACGTGATGTTTGGTGAAACTGTATGAACGATCCGGATCGGGGACTTCGATCCGGATCCCGAACTGGCATTTTTCTGGAAATCGTCTTTCTTGCTTCTGCAATCCGGATCGTCCAATTCCAATCCGGATCGCCGTCCGTAAAATCTCCAGAAAAGGCAGTTTTTGATCCTTATCTTCTTCCAATGGTTTCTAACCTATAAATAGCCCTTTATTCATTTTCTAGGGCATCCGAAAAAAAAATACGATCGAAAAGAAAAATCCACATATAGAGAAGAAAGGAAATCAATAGATTTAATTCTATGTTTCTTCATCTATATTGATTGATTTGATTCTAGGTTTTCCAAACTCAGATTTTGAGTAGAATCAAATCAATGAATACTTAGATGGTATTTCCGATCTATTTCTAATCTAAGTATTCGGCGGATCATCACCACCCAAAAACAACGATTTACCCCAAATCGGCGCGTGGACTCGCGGGGCCTTGTGGATTCAAGGTGCAACCGCTCTCGTGGATTCGAGGCGAGGTACGTTCGTGGATTCGAAGCGTGCTACTGGGTGAAGACCGTGGATTCGGTCGGACGTCGTGGACTCGACGTTGGACGCTGTGGATTCAGCGTTGGGCGCGGATCGTGGATTCGAGAAGCGTCGTGGAACGAGCGGAGAAGATCTACTAGGAGCGTATGGTAAGAGGTTGAGTCGTCAGTGAGTACGTTATATCACCTTGTACGTGTGTTAATTCTAGTGGATTTCGCCGTGTTATCGGTCCCGTGGTTTTTTACTCCGGTTTGGAGTTTTTCCACGTAAAAATCTTGCGTGTTATTTTTATTTCCGCATTGGGTTTTATTGCGCAACGATTTTTTGAGTGTTTATTGTTTACACCTATTCACCCCCCTCTAGGTGTTTTTTCCCCTATTTAGATCCATAATAGTACAACCCAACACGTAGCCAGGCCCCTCTAGCGCAGACCTCTCCAACAACCTCTCCCCAGCCTCACTTCCCGGACCACCCCGCACCGGCCGCGCCACCCCGTCGCCGGAAGGGAGATCAAGAACACCCTTGATCTCGGGTGGTGGAAGAGGAGGGTACTTGAGAAGGGTTCTAGGCGATTAAGGTTGGTCCTGAGGACTCCTCGGCGATGCCGCGACCGAGCTGAGGCGAACCCCGTGCCCTGCGGCCGCCGTGCGCCGCCGCATCATCCTCCTCTCCTTCCTTCAAGCTCCGGCGAAGGTGAGTGATGGTTTTGTTTTCTTTAAATTAGCACGTGGACCCTACCAAAGCATCCCTGACACCGAGTGGACTCCTCGGGTGCAGGCCCAGCCGCAGCCGCCGTCCCGATCGCCGGCGGGAGCAACCTCGCCGGATTAGCGTTTTCTTGGCCGATCCTTCGCGCCGCCGTCATCCGACCATCAAAAGCAAGATCAGCACGGTTGGATCTTGCCCTCGTGACGACTGCTGCCCCTCCACAAAGTCTGAGGGTGATCGGACGTAGATCGGGGCCGCGCTATCGTGCCCTAGAAGCGGGCTTTTCTTCATAAAGCCCGATCGCCGCCGTCCGGCGGCGCCGCTGCCTCCCACCGCCGGCCAACCACACCCGAGGAACCCTGGCACCCACAAGCAACTTTTGATCCGAGTTGCGCCGGCCCGAAGCCCGCCGGCCGGAAACCGCCATTAACGGCCAACTCACCTTCAACCGAGCTTCGTCGCCGCGCCCGGCCGGCGATCCTCGGCACCGGAAAACTGCCCAGGTGAGCCTCTTGAACCTTTTAGAGCATCCCTAGCATCTTGCATGCGAGACCTAACGTCGGGATCCTTACCTCCAGCATTGCACCCGAGCAACACCCAGCTTCGGTCTCCGGCGATCCCCGTCGCTCCGGACCCCGACCACCTCTGCAGGTAAGCTCTAAATAGGATTTTAAATTGCCCCATGATTTTATTTTGGGCAGAGAATCCTCCTGTTGCTCGTTTCCATCTTGCACCCGAAATCACTATTACGGGCTTAGCACCGGCCGCCGCCGCCTCTGGCCGCCGGGGCTCGACCCCGCATGTGCTAAGCTTCCTCTGGGACACCTCCTGACCCGACGCTTCCCTCTGGTGCAGGTCTGAGCAGGGTTGATCCAAGACTACCCCAAACCGAGCTTGGGCTTTCGGGTGGTGTTGCTCCGGCCACTGTTCCGGCCAGTCTCCGGCAACCCGCAGGTGAGCACCACCCTCCTTGGTCATCATGTAATACCATGCTCCAGCTAATGTTGATTTAGATCAAATATATATCAAGATTAAACATAGTTGTAATTGGGACTTTAGAACTTGTTGGACCAACTTTGTCCTCGGGATCCGTGTCGGCCAAATGAGGTGAGCACGGCCTGGGTCTTATCGTAACGAGCGCGCTGAAAGTTACGGCGCAACTTTTGGATTCCCGGATTGCTAGAACAAGCCAAAACAAGCAATTAATATCGTGTTTTTCTACGTAAATTAAAAGTAATTATGGACCAAATTGGTTGTCGTGTTTCGTGCCAGCCCAACCTTGTGAGCACGGGATCCGTCTCGATGTAACGGACGCGCTGAAACTTACGGCGTCGTCATCGGACCCCCGGATTTTAAGAACAAGCCGAAACAGTCGATAATATTAATGTTTAAATGCAATTTTAAATATCTTATGGACCAATTTGTAAATGTAACCCAGTGGCTACCCTCAGACAGTACTTACGCACCACCTAGCCATCTTGTTAGGATCCCGATGGTCCTTGTTGACCAGAAATCGGATTTTGACCGATAAATCGACCGATTTGACCCGTTTAAGCTTACCGTTAGTGTAGCGTCGTCGGGAAAGGGTTATGTGAGTCTATTACTGATGATATCTTCTGATACAGGGCCCAGTTGTTCAGCACCAGCCTCCCAGTAGCTGCGCGGGAGTTCGAGGACCTGCCGTCGTCCAGGTGGGTTACTTTCGAACCGGGCCTCAGCTTTTTGGCCCTCTGGTTGCTTGGTTTGTCGGACCCCTGTTTTTGATTTCCCTGCTGATTTTACCTATGTGACTTAGCCTGACATATATTGATCTCCTTTGACATAGCATGATCCCGCTGATTGACATTGACCTGACTAGACCTGTGCTTGAGATTATCTGTTCATGATTAGTCTGATTTCGATATGCACGCTCTATGATTATCTCCGATAGATCCTGATTTACTTGAGACATGTGATATATACTTGTTCGTCATCTGTTATATCCCTGTACATAGATTTGCATGATTAGATGATACCCGTGGATTCCAGTCATTGAGATGTTATTTGATAGATTGTCGATATGCATGATTGATTGATTCCGATTGATAGACCTAGACAGATGATTCCCTGTTGGGACTTCGGCGTGTTGCCGACTACCCGGTCACTAGACCGTGAGATTGATCATGACGACTTGCCATGCACTGCCGTGGAGATTGTTCTTTACCGGTAAAGTGGTCTGGTGATAGACCCGTGAGCCCTCGACAGGGTATGTCAGCCGAAAAGGTGCCGAACAGTGGCATTGCCTGAGGTCCTCTGAGACCAATAGTGGCGTATGATTGGGTACTTGGATTCTACCTTTGACGCATCACCTTACTTTTACTGTTGCTCAGCTATTTCCAGCTTTATTATCTGTAGACATACTTGTATCATCTGCAGTCCCTGATGCATGATTGTTGCGGATACCCTTGATTTCTAGCATACATGATTTACCGCTTTTGTGATTGACTATTACTGACCTATCCTGATTTACAGTTTTTCATATCTGCATGTCTATACCTTGATTATCAGTAGATATATATGCTTCCAGTTTTCCTATAGATCTTTACTATCCGCAGATTTTAGTACCCAGTAGGTACGATTAGCTGATCCTCGGCTCGTCGTGCCCACTGGGATACATGTACAGTGTATCTCACACCCCCTGGGTGACCATTTTCCAGGTCCGGCGGGTGGGGAGATAGCGGGACGATCCAGTGAGCAGATTACGATAGAGCTGTCCCCATGATCACATTTATGTTGATGACATCTGCAGACTTTTACTTTTTCCGCATTTCATTTCCGCTTCCATTTGATTTAGACATTTAAAAATATTGATGTAATAACTGATGTTAAATTATTCTTGCTGAGTAGAGTAGTAGTAGTTACTGATATATCTGCTGTACTCTGATGATGATTTTAGCCGTGCATGTATAGGGGAGTCTCTGTTCTTGGGATAGAGAGTTTCCTATATGTGTGGCGGTCTGTCACGCCTGTTTTGCAACTCTGATTTAATCAAACAAAAAAAAAAAATTTCAGACCTGATTTTTAAACTCGGGGCGTGACAGATCAGATGGTATCAGAGCATAGGTATACGGTACCTAGGAAAAAGATGATTAGGAACTGGTTAGGATGAACCCTAGGATGACTTGTCACGTGAGAGCGATGGGTAGGTCGAATATAAGGGTTAGAAACTCAGGGTATATTGTTGAAGTTTGTTTCTGACCCAGATGTGTGTTGTAGCTATGGCTCGTCCTCCAGGTCGTGGACGCGGACGGGGCACAGGCCGTGGAGCCGGCCGACCACCTAGTACGCCGAGCGAGCCCGTTGATCAGGGCCGTATGGACCGGCTTGAGGCCCAGGTGGCGACTCTGGCTGGAATGTTCCAGCAATTTATGCAGCAGCAGGCTGCTGGCCCCTCCACTCCAGCCCCGCCTGCTCCTCCACCTGTGGTACCTGAGGTTACACCACCGGTTGCACCCCCTGCTGCACCGGTCGTGGCTGAGCCAGAGATAGACCCCGTACCACCACCAGCGGGGCCCATTCCAGCTCCAATCCCTGCCGCAGCCTCCAAAGCGGTACCGGGGGTTGCTGCAGCCCCAGATGCCTCTGCTTCCACCACGTTTACTTCCTCTCGCTACGTCGCTCCCGCTGTTGGTCCTGCGGCCGAGACTGAGGCCGATCGGGCAGAGAAGGCCTGGGCAAAGGCGGTATTGCTCGAATTCAAGAAGTTCAAGCCGCAAATCTTTGACGGCAAAGACGACGACCACTGGGCGGTCGAATTATGGCTCGATCACATGGAAAAACTGTTCCAGGACTGCTACACAGAGGACCGCGACAAGGTCCACATCGCCGCTCACTGCTTGGATGGCCGGGCATCCAAATGGTGGAGGCGACACCGTGAGCGCTACTTCCCGAGCCCGGCCGATCCTACCTGGGAAGATTTTAAGACCGCTATGTACCAGCATCACCTCACGGAGACCACTAAGGAGGGTCTCGAGCGCGAGTTAGAGACGATCAGACAGGGCGACAAGAGCGTCCGAGACTACGAGCAGGAGTTCCTGCGCATCGCCGACCTGGTGCCCCAGGCGGTGCGCGAGGAACGCCGGAAGGTACGCTTGTTTTCACAGGGCTTGAGGACAGAGATCCGTCGACACCTCGCGTCACACCTCTCCACGGACTTCGACAACTGCGTCGAGCGGTGTCTGGCGATCGAGGCTGAGATCAAGATGTCCCGCGCGGAGCGGAATGCAGCGGACAAGGACAGGGACAAGGGCAAGAAGAGGGCGCATCCTAGAGACGGCGGTGGGCAACCAAACCAGAACAAGAAGGCAAAGCCACCCCGACCGTGCGTCTTCTGCGGGGATACCCACCGGGCGAGGGATTGTAATCAGAGGCATGGCCGATGCTTCAAATGCGGCCAACTGGGACATAGAGCTTCGGAGTGCCCGCAGGGTTCCGCACCTGCGCAGATCACAGCCCCTGTACCCGCGCCTTCACAACGACGGCAAGAACCGGCGCCTAGCTCTGCTTCATCTGGGCGTCCCCCTCTGCCTCGACCACCTACTGGAGGGTATCAGTCGGCAGGTGGACGCGTCTACGCGCTGACCTCTCATGGAGAGCCAACGGAGGGAAACCCGACGACTGATTACGTAGCTCTTGAATAAACTGGTGTAAATATTTCATAAAGTATGACTTTAAGTTGTAGGCTTCTGGAATAAAATTTTCTTTTAGTTATAAGTTTCAGGGACGAAACTTCCTTTTTGGTGGGAGAGATGTAAGAATTTGAAATTTTGAAAATAAATAAATAAATAAAATTAGTTTAAGTCAAGTTGAATTTGGATCATAAATGGCTCAGATAGTGACAGTGCCCCTTTCCTGCAGTGTAATTTGCACAGTTAGTGGGCCAGAAATATCACTTTTCAATCCGAGCTTGATCTCGAAGATCCGAGACCACGAGCGCGACCGTCATGACGAACTGAGTGAAATCCATATTAAGCTTGTTCCGATCTGACGGTCGGATCTCCCAGAAATCGGCGTTGAAGCCGGCGGGACCCGCGACTTAAGTCGCGGGTACAATGAACAGTAAACCCGAATTTTGAACCCCCTTAGCACCAACGTTGAGCAAACTCGCTATCCGGAAGCTGAACATAGCACTTCAAATAATGGATTTTAACGGTTTTGTCATTCTGGACGCAATGGCGCTGACGGAATTTCCGTTTAACGACTCTAAGTCTCGAAAAACGCAAAAAAAGTGTTTCGGAGCTGTATTTTATGGACCGAAAACTTATCCGGACACCGTTTCGAAAAACAGAGATCGCTACCTGATAGGATTCGTCGAGCCGGACGTCCTGGCGAAGTCTGTTTTTCGAATTAACGATCGAATTGCCTCGAAAAGCGTGAAATACAGCGAAAAAGGTGAATTTTTGCATAAAACACCCTACAAATTATGCCTCGTTTAGCGTGCAACTGGTTGGTTAAAGGACCTAACTGCGAATGAAAGTTGCTGTGGGGGTCTGGGCATTAAATACAGAGTGCGGAGGGACTGCATTACAAATGTGCAACCCATGCACATTTGAAGGTTTGAAATTCAAACCGCAACTCCTCCTCATTAAGACCCCGTAGCCAGGCCCCTCTAGCGCAGACCTCTCCAACAACCTCTCCCCAGCCTCACTTCCCGGACCACCCCGCACCGGCCGCGCCACCCCGTCGCCGGAAGGGAGATCAAGAACACCCTTGATCTCGGGTGGTGGAAGAGGAGGGTACTTGAGAAGGGTTCTAGGCGATTAAGGTTGGTCCTGAGGACTCCTCGGCGAAGCCGCGACCGAGTTGAGGCGAACCCCGTGCCCTGCGGCCGCCGTGCGCCGCCGCATCATCCTCCTCTCCTTCCTTCAAGCTCCGGCGAAGGTGAGTGATGGTTTTGTTTTCTTTAAATTGGCACGTGGACCCTACCAAAGCATCCCTGACACCGAGTGGACTCCTCGGGTGCAGGCCCAGCCGCAGCCGCCGTCCCGATCGCCGGCGGGAGCAACCTCGCCGGATTAGCGTTTTCTTGGCCGATCCTTCGCGCCGCCGTCATCCGACCATCAAAAGCAAGATCAGCACGGTTGGATCTTGCCCTCGTGACGACTGCTGCACCTCCACAAAGTCTGAGGGCGATCGGACGTAGATCGGGGCCGCGCTATCGTGCCCTAGAAGCGGGCTTTTCTTCATAAAGCCCGATCGCCGCCGTCCGGCGGCGCTGCTGCCTCCCACCGCCGGCCAACCACACCCGAGGAACCCTGGCACCCACAAGCAACTTTTGATCCGAGTTGCGCCGGCCCGAAGCCCGCCGGCCGGAAACCGCCATTAACGGCCAACTCACCTTCAACCGAGCTTCGTCGCCGCGCCCGGCCGGCGATCCTCGGCACCGGAAAACTGCCCAGGTGAGCCTCTTGAACCTTTTAGAGCATCCCTAGCATCTTGCATGCGAGACCTAACGTCGGGATCCTTACCTCCAGCATTGCACCCGAGCAACACCCAGCTTCGGTCTCCGGCGATCCCCGTCGCTCCGGACCCCGACCACCTCTGCAGGTAAGCTCTAAATAGGATTTTAAATTGCCCCATGATTTTATTTTGGGCAGAGAATCCTCCTGTTGCTCGTTTCCATCTTGCACCCGAAATCACTATTACGGGCTTAGCACCGGCCGCCGCCGCCTCTGGCCGCCGGGGCTCGACCCCGCATGTGCTAAGCTTCCTCTGGGACACCTCCTGACCCGACGCTTCCCTCTGGTGCAGGTCTGAGCAGGGTTGATCCAAGACTACCCCAAACCGAGCTTGGGCTTTCGGGTGGTGTTGCTCCGGCCACTGTTCCGGCCAGTCTCCGGCAACCCGCAGGTGAGCACCACCCTCCTTGGTCATCATGTAATACCATGCTCCAGCTAATGTTGATTTAGATCAAATATATATCAAGATTAAACATAGTTGTAATTGGGACTTTAGAACTTGTTGGACCAACTTTGTCCTCGGGATCCGTGTCGGCCAAATGAGGTGAGCACGGCCTGGGTCTTATCGTAACGAGCGCGCTGAAAGTTACGGCGCAACTTTTGGATTCCCGGATTGCTAGAACAAGCCAAAACAAGCAATTAATATCGTGTTTTTCTACGTAAATTAAAAGTAATTATGGACCAAATTGGTTGTCGTGTTTCGTGCCAGCCCAACCTTGTGAGCACGGGATCCGTCTCGATGTAACGGACGCGCTGAAACTTACGGCGTCGTCATCGGACCCCCGGATTTTAAGAACGAGCCGAAACAGTCGATAATATTAATGTTTAAATGCAATTTTAAATATCTTATGGACCAATTTGTAAATGTAACCCAGTGGCTACCCTCAGACAGTACTTACGCACCACCTAGCCATCTTGTTAGGATCCCGATGGTCCTTGTTGACCAGAAATCGGATTTTGACCGATAAATCGACCGATTTGACCCGTTTAAGCTTACCGTTAGTGTAGCGTCGTCGGGAAAGGGTTATGTGAGTCTATTACTGATGATATCTTCTGATACAGGGCCCAGTTGTTCAGCACCAGCCTCCCAGTAGCTGCGCGGGAGTTCGAGGACCTGCCGTCGTCCAGGTGGGTTACTTTCGAACCGGGCCTCAGCTTTTTGGCCCTCTGGTTGCTTGGTTTGTCGGACCCCTGTTTTTGATTTCCCTGCTGATTTTACCTATGTGACTTAGCCTGACATATATTGATCTCCTTTGACATAGCATGATCCCGCTGATTGACATTGACCTGACTAGACCTGTGCTTGAGATTATCTGTTCATGATTAGTCTGATTTCGATATGCACGCTCTATGATTATCTCCGATAGATCCTGATTTACTTGAGACATGTGATATATACTTGTTCGTCATCTGTTATATCCCTGTACATAGATTTGCATGATTAGATGATACCCGTGGATTCCAGTCATTGAGATGTAATTTGATAGATTGTCGATATGCATGATTGATTGATTCCGATTGATAGACCTAGACAGATGATTCCCTGTTGGGACTTCGGCGTGTTGCCGACTACCCGGTCACTAGACCGTTAGATTGATCATGACGACTTGCCATGCACTGCCGTGGAGATTGTTCTTTACCGGTAAAGTGGTCTGGTGATAGACCCGTGAGCCCTCGACAGGGTATGTCAGCCGAAAAGGTGCCGAACAGTGGCATTGCCTGAGGTCCTCTGAGACCAATAGTGGCGTATGATTGGGTACTTGGATTCTACCTTTGACGCATCACCTTACTTTTACTGTTGCTCAGCTATTTCCAGCTTTATTATCTGTAGACATACTTGTATCATCTGCAGTCCCT
Organism: Tillandsia fasciculata; assembly: GCA_029168755.2. Taxonomy (NCBI): domain Eukaryota; kingdom Viridiplantae; phylum Streptophyta; class Magnoliopsida; order Poales; family Bromeliaceae; genus Tillandsia; species Tillandsia fasciculata. The sequence continues at coordinate 13,660,222 of CM054948.1, forward strand.
GATGCATGATTGTTGCGGATACCCTTGATTTCTAGCATACATGATTTACCGCTTTTGTGATTGACTATTACTGACCTATCCTGATTTACAGTATTTCATATCTGCATGTCTGTACCTTGATTATCAGTAGATATATATGCTTCCAGTTTTCCTATAGATCTTTACTATCCGCAGATTTTAGTACCCAGTAGGTACGATTAGCTGATCCTCGGCTCGTCGTGCCCACTGGGATACATGTACAGTGTATCTCACACCCCCTGGGTGACCATTTTCCAGGTCCGGCGGGTGGGGAGATAGCGGGACGATCCAGTGAGCAGATTACGATAGAGCTGTCCCCATGATCACATTTATGTTGATGACATCTGCAGACTTTTACTTTTTCCGCATTTCATTTCCGCTTCCATTTGATTTAGACATTTAAAAATATTGATGTAATAACTGATGTTAAATTATTCTTGCTGAGTAGAGTAGTAGTAGTTACTGATATATCTGCTGTACTCTGATGATGATTTTAGCCGTGCATGTATAGGGGAGTCTCTGTTCTTGGGATAGAGAGTTTCCTATATGTGTGGCGGTCTGTCACGCCTGTTTTGCAACTCTGATTTAATCAAACAAAAAAAAAAATTTCAGACCTGATTTTTAAACTCGGAGCGTGACAGATCAGATGGTATCAGAGCATAGGTATACGGTACCTAGGAAAAAGATGATTAGGAACTGGTTAGGATGAACCCTAGGATGACTTGTCACGTGAGAGCGATGGGTAGGTCGAATATAAGGGTTAGAAACTCAGGGTATATTGTTGAAGTTTGTTTCTGACCCAGATGTGTGTTGTAGCTATGGCTCGTCCTCCAGGTCGTGGACGCGGACGGGGAACAGGCCGTGGAGCCGGCCGACCACCTAGTACGCCTAGCGAGCCCGTTGATCAGGGCCGTATGGACCGGCTTGAGGCCCAGGTGGCGACTCTGGCTGGAATGTTCCAGCAATTTATGCAGCAGCAGGCTGCTGGCCCCTCCACTCCAGCCCCGCCTGCTCCTCCACCTGTGGTACCTGAGGTTACACCACCGGTTGCACCCCCTGCTGCACCGGTCGTGGCTGAGCCAGAGATAGACCCCGTACCACCACCAGCGGGGCCCATTCCAGCTCCAATCCCTGCCGCAGCCTCCAAAGCGGTACCGGGGGTTGCTGCAGCCCCAGATGCCTCTGCTTCCACCACGTTTACTTCCTCTCGCTACGTCGCTCCCGCTGTTGGTCCTGCGGCCGAGACTGAGGCCGATCGGGCAGAGAAGGCCTGGGCAAAGGCGGTATTGCTCGAATTCAAGAAGTTCAAGCCGCAAATCTTTGACGGCAAAGACGACGACCACTGGGCGGTCGAATTATGGCTCGATCACATGGAAAAACTGTTCCAGGACTGCTACACAGAGGACCGCGACAAGGTCCACATCGCCGCTCACTGCTTGGATGGCCGGGCATCCAAATGGTGGAGGCGACACCGTGAGCGCTACTTCCCGAGCCCGGCCGATCCTACCTGGGAAGATTTTAAGACCGCTATGTACCAGCATCACCTCACGGAGACCACTAAGGAGGGTCTCGAGCGCGAGTTAGAGACGATCAGACAGGGCGACAAGAGCGTCCGAGACTACGAGCAGGAGTTCCTGCGCATCGCCGACCTGGTGCCCCAGGCGGTGCGCGAGGAACGCCGGAAGGTACGCTTGTTTTCACAGGGCTTGAGGACAGAGATCCGTCGACACCTCGCGTCACACCTCTCCACGGACTTCGACAACTGCGTCGAGCGGTGTCTGGCGATCGAGGCTGAGATCAAGATGTCCCGCGCGGAGCGGAATGCAGCGGACAAGGACAGGGACAAGGGCAAGAAGAGGGCGCATCCTAGAGACGGCGGTGGGCAACCAAACCAGAACAAGAAGGCAAAGCCACCCCGACCGTGCGTCTTCTGCGGGGATACCCACCGGGCGAGGGATTGTAATCAGAGGCATGGCCGATGCTTCAAATGCGGCCAACTGGGACATAGAGCTTCGGAGTGCCCGCAGGGTTCCGCACCTGCGCAGATCACAGCCCCTGTACCCGCGCCTTCACAACGACGGCAAGAACCGGCGCCTAGCTCTGCTTCATCTGGGCGTCCCCCTCTGCCTCGACCACCTACTGGAGGGTATCAGTCGGCAGGTGGACGCGTCTACGCGCTGACCTCTCATGGAGAGCCAACGGAGGGAAACCCGACGACTGATTACGTAGCTCTTGAATAAACTGGTGTAAATATTTCATAAAGTATGACTTTAAGTTGTAGGCTTCTGGAATAAAATTTTCTTTTAGTTATAAGTTTCAGGGACGAAACTTCCTTTTTGGTGGGAGAGATGTAAGAATTTGAAATTTTGAAAATAAATAAATAAATAAAATTAGTTTAAGTCAAGTTGAATTTGGATCATAAATGGCTCAGATAGTGACAGTGCCCCTTTCCTGCAGTGTAATTTGCACAGTTAGTGGGCCAGAAATATCACTTTTCAATCCGAGCTTGATCTCGAAGATCCGAGACCACGAGCGCGACCGTCATGACGAACTGAGTGAAATCCATATTAAGCTTGTTCCGATCTGACGGTCGGATCTCCCAGAAATCGGCGTTGAAGCCGGCGGGATCCGCGACTTAAGTCGCGGGTACAATGAACAGTAAACCCGAATTTTGAACCCCCTTAGCACCAACGTTGAGCAAACTCGCTATCCTGAAGCTGAACATAGCACTTCAAATAATGGATTTTAACGGTTTCGTCATTCTGGACGCAATGGCGCTGACGGAATTTCCGTTTGACGACTCTAAGTCTCGAAAAACGCGAAAAAAGTGTTTCGGAGCTGTATTTTATGGACCGAAAATTTATCCGGACACCATTTCGAAAAACAGAGATCGCTACCTGATAGGATTCGTCGAGCCGGACGTCCTGGCGAAGTCCGTTTTTCGAATTAACGATCGAATCGCCTCGAAAAGCGTGAAATACAGCGAAAAAGGTGAATTTTTGCATAAAACACCCTACAAATTATGCCTCGTTTAGCGTGCAACTGGTTGGTTAAAGGACCTAACTGCGAATGAAAGTTGCTGTGGGGGTCTGGGCATTAAATACAGAGTGCGGAGGGACTGCATTGCAAATGTGCAACCCATGCACATTTGAAGGTTTGAAATTCAAACCGCAACTCCTCCTCATTAAGACCCCGTAGCCAGGCCCCTCTAGCGCAGACCTCTCCAACAACCTCTCCCCAGCCTCACTTCCCGGACCACCCCGCACCGGCCGCGCCACCCCGTCGCCGGAAGGGAGATCAAGAACACCCTTGATCTCGGGTGGTGGAAGAGGAGGGTACTTGAGAAGGGTTCTAGGCGATTAAGGTTGGTCCTGAGGACTCCTCGGCGAAGCCGCGACCGAGCTGAGGCGAACCCCGTGCCCTGCGGCCGCCGTGCGCCGCCGCATCATCCTCCTCTCCTTCCTTCAAGCTCCGGCGAAGGTGAGTGATGGTTTTGTTTTCTTTAAATTGGCACGTGGACCCTACCAAAGCATCCCTGACACCGAGTGGACTCCTCGGGTGCAGGCCCAGCCGCAGCCGCCGTCCCGATCGCCGGCGGGAGCAACCTCGCCGGATTAGCGTTTTCTTGGCCGATCCTTCGCGCCGCCGTCATCCGACCATCAAAAGCAAGATCAGCACGGTTGGATCTTGCCCTCGTGACGACTGCTGCACCTCCACAAAGTCTGAGGGCGATCGGACGTAGATCGGGGCCGCGCTATCGTGCCCTAGAAGCGGGCTTTTCTTCATAAAGCCCGATCGCCGCCGTCCGGCGGCGCCGCTGCCTCCCACCGCCGGCCAACCACACCCGAGGAACCCTGGCACCCACAGGCAACTTTTGATCCGAGTTGCGCCGGCCCGAAGCCCGCCGGCCGGAAACCGCCATTAACGGCCAACTCACCTTCAACCGAGCTTCGTCGCCGCGCCCGGCCGGCGATCCTTGGCACCGGAAAACTGCCCAGGTGAGCCTCTTGAACCTTTTAGAGCATCCCTAGCATCTTGCATGCGAGACCTAACGTCGGGATCCTTACCTCCAGCATTGCACCCGAGCAACACCCAGCTTCGGTCTCCGGCGATCCCCGTCGCTCCGGACCCCGACCTGTTGGGTTATAAGTAATTGGATCTAAATAGGGGAAAAAACACCTAGAGGGGGGGGTGAATAGGTGTAAACAATAAACACTCAAAAATCGTTGCGCAATAAACCCAATGCGGAAAAATAAAAGAACACGCAAGATTTTTACGTGGAAAAACTCCAAACCGGAGTAAAAAACCACGGGACCGATAACACGGCGAAATCCACTAGAATTAACACACGTACAAGGTGATATAACGTACTCACAGACGATTGAACCTCTTACCATACGCTCCTAGTAGATCTTCCCGCTCGCTCCACGACGCTTCTCGAATCCACGATCCGCGCCCAACGCTGAATCCACAGCGTCCAACGTCGAGTCCACGACGTCCGACCGAATCCACGGTCTTCACCCAGTACCACGCTTCGAATCCACGAACGTAGTTGCACCTTGAGTCCACAAGGCCACGCGAGTCCACGCGCCGATTTGGGGTAAATCGTTGTTTGTTTGGGTGGTGATGATCCGCCGAATACTTAGATTAGAAATAGATCGGAAATACCATCTAAGTATTCATTGATTTGATTCTACTCAAAATGTGAGTATGGAAAACCTAGAATCAAATCAATCAATATAGATGAAGAAACATAGAATAAATTCTATTGATTTCCTTTCTTCTCTATATGTGGATTTTTTCTTTTCGGCTATTTTTTTTCTATTTTGCCGATCAATGTGGATGCCCTAGAAAATGAATACAGGGCCTATTTATAGGTTAGAAACCATTGGAAGAAGATAAGGATCAAAAACTGCCTTTTCTGGAGATTTTACGACGGCGATCCGGATTGGAATTGCACGATCCGGATCGCAGAAGCAAGAAAGACGATTTCCAGAAAAATGCAAGTTCGGGATCCGGATCGTAGTCCCCGATCCGGATCGTTCATACAGTTTCACCAAACATCACGTTCGGGATCCGGATTGCAAATCCTGATCCGGATCATGCAAGTGAAAAGGTAAAACCAGTGTTCGGGATCCGGATCATGAAATGCTGCGATCCGGATTGAAACAGTGTATGAACAAACACCCTTCGGGATCCGGATTGCCGAGCACGATCCGGATCCTGAACATGTCCCATGTCCAGTTTTTGATGATTATGCAATAAAACTTTCTTCCAGGTGTTTCTACACTATAAGAAGTATTCGGATCACCAAAAATCTTTAGTTAAACATACCTGATCCTTTTGAATTCTTCTTTCTTGAGATTGAGGTATATGATCCAAAGTTCTTTCATCTTCAATCTTCAAGACTTAATACTTTCACGAAATACGCCAACTCAAATTCCGTAACAATCTCCCCCTTTGGCGGTTTCGTGACAAAACACAAATCCACAAAAGAAAATTCAAAAAGATATTTTTGTTGCTATCACCATACAACAAAAATTTACAATGGAGATCCAGAAAATTAAAAACATGAGATAAACTCCTAAAACAGACTCTAGACTTAGACATCTGTACTCTCTGCACACAGAAAGCATTCTTGACAAACAAAATCGTTAGATACCTCAAGAATTGAAACATACAAAACCAAGTACAGAGATAGAGTTTATTCTCATCATGACATTTGAAGAATTCAGATATGTAAGAGAATCATAGTTAAAAACCAACATATCTTCTAAGCATTCAAAAACCAAATGTCACAAACTGTTAGTCCAACATCAACTTGTTAGTCATATTACATGCCCAAATAGTTAGTCAAATAGTTAGTAGGGACATGCAACCAATCAATGAAAGAAAAACCAAACCAAAGTTGAGTTGAAGTCATACTTACCTTGATATTGATATTCACAATGTTCACATCATTCATTGTTCAATCATTGTTCAAAGTTCTCTCTAACTCTCTCCCCCTTTTTGTCACAAACAAGCCAATAATTACAAAACAAAAAGGAAGTTAAAAAGATAAACAAAAATGAAAAACCAGAGCAAAAGAAGGTTAGAGCAGAAAATTTATTCCTGAGAGTCGGAGTCATCAGAGGTGGTGCATCCCATTTTGGCAAACATTTTCTTCATCAGTTTTTTCATTGAAGAGACGGATTTAGCCAAAGTAATTTGAGATGCATTGAGGGTTTCCAGCTCCTTTTTCACAACTTGAAGTTCGCCTCTCATTTCAGTGAACTCAGCCGACATGCGTTCTTGTTCATTGGAAAGTCGCTGTTGTTCTTTAAATATAGAGCTGACGGAGGCATCATCATCAGAGGTGGATGGAGGTGCCTGCTGAGATGGAGGAACAGGGGCTGTAGAAGAAGTTGCTTGGGGTCGAGCCCGTTGTCGGATTGGAGGAGATGGAGGATCATCTTGCTTTGTCGATAGAGATTTTACAATCGTTGTCTCATTAATTGTGCCCAAGCTATACATGTAAGAGCTCGCACTCGTATCGACTTTAAACTTTTTGAGGATGCGCATAATTATCATGGGATAAGGTAGTCTCTCTGTCGGATGAGAGTGTTCGACATATCGCGTCATCCTAGACCAAATGAGATACGGAATGTTCAAGTTTGCTCCCATTAATGCAGCCGGATTGCCAAGGAGATAAAGAAATAGCATTCTATCCCATCGAAGAACTTTCGTGTTCATATTGGGAAGAATGTTGTAGCAAACAATGAAGTTTATATACTTGTACTCTGTTCGAAGCTCTTTGGAGAATACAGAATTTCCGGTAGACAGAGTATCCGGAAGACAAATTCCATTAACTACAACTCTCCACGAGTTGTCGTTGAAGCTTTGAGTTTTAGATAATGAATTCCATCAGATCTTGCTTTCATACTGAGCACCTCTCCAATCAGTTGGGGAGTGATTTTGATTTTGATACCTTTAACCACGGTGTGAAATTCCCGACGTCCGTCATCATGATCAGTTAGACTTGTAGCATTCTGATAAAACATCCGAACTGAATGTGGACAATACCCAGTTGATTCAGGAAAGTTGCAAATTGGACCGAGACCAACTTGATTAAATAAAGTCCAAAGGCTGCAGAGCGTTCCATCATTGGTTTGACATTAACATGTCTCTCACCAATGCATTCTCTTTTCTCAAAATCTTTGATTCTCGTGGAGCTAATGAATTCCTGTGGGGGAGGCTGGCTAGCAATTGGTTCATTGATAGAAATCCCCGTGCACTACCCCTTTTTCTTGCACCAGTTTTCATCCTTGTGCAAATTGGATTTGGTTCCATTGGGGCTTTTCCCTTTTCAGCTGCAGTAGGCTGAGGCTTTGCCTTCGAAGCTTCAGCAGTTTCTTTCCCTTTGGAGATAATAGGGACGGCTGCCTCGACCTCAATGTTATCCCAGTCAATTGATTCCGTCTCAGATTCCGTCTCGGAATCATTTTGAGCTCTCTTCGTTCTCTTGGCCCTTTTAGGCTTTGCAGCATCCTTGACATGAACCATGGCAGCAAGTAGGAAAATGATCCATGTGATCACCATTTTGATAGCTAGTGAAAAGTATATCCTGTGAAGACCAACTCAAGAACACATGAAAAATCGTCAATTTTGAAAAATTTGAAAAATTGTACCCAGACAATCATAATCATGTAGAGAAGCTAAGAATCAAATTAGTTTTGCAAAAAGAATTTTAAAAATAGATCAATCCATGATTTACAAAAATTCCTCTTTTATGCCCTAAAACCAAATTTTTAGAAATCGAAGCCTAAAAACTCGTTAATCAGGTAAAAACCCAGCATAAAAGCAAAACTAATCGACCCAGAGTTCTTATTTCAAAAGAAATTTGATCAAAAACCATTCACAAACGAAAAAGATCCATGATTTCTACTCACGTTTGATGAAAAAATATAAAAACTGTGAAAAACCGAGATTTGATCAACAAAACTTACTTGAATTGAAGAACTTTGAGTTTGGAAGCTCCAAGATGCAAGAAATCTAGAGAGAGAAACTCTAGAGGCTTGAGAACAAAAGATTAGGGTAAAAGAAATCAAATCTCTTTGTTCTTTATAAACCCTAGCCGTGATCCGGATCGGATCGAGAATGTGATCCGGATCGGCTACCCGCAGGAAGAATCCTGCGTTCGGGATCCGGATCACTTACCCCGATCCGGATCGGCTTCAACTTTTTCTCCAGAAAAATTTAGAAAAATTCCATAAAATCCAGAAAAAGTATGTAAGCACTTTACCATGTCAACTTTAAACAAAAATCATCGTTTCATACAACAAGAAATAGATTATACAAAATCTATCAAAAATACTCAAAAATGAAACGAAAATTTACGAAAATTAAAACACTTAAAGTTGAACAACTTCAATTACATCTATCTTGATCTTATGCGTAATGCCTTTATCAAATCATCAATTTTGGTAAAGAAAATGAAATACCAAGATCAATAGATGTTTGAAATCCCAGATAAGTTAGATAATATATCTAGACAATCTGTTGAAGGAGTGGCTCTTTGAGCATCTTTTATCAAAAATCCCACCTTATACCAACCATGAAATATGACTGAGTCAAGTATTTCAATATGCATTTCATCAACATTTTTAAAACAAAAATTTGCTTTGCATTCATGGAGTATCTTTTTCTTCTTTCATTTTCTCCATGTGGTGGTAGTTTTCACACTCCTCATTGGGATGTAACTCTTTCCACATCTTTTGAGCATTTTACATTTCATTGACTCCCCCTCAATTGGCTATCAATTATTTAATATATAAGGTATTCAACCAAAAATTGATCTCGCATTCATACTCGACTAAGCAATCAAATATGATAATGACTATACCAAGAGATCATTGAGAGAGAAATTGACTTTGATCACTTAAAAGATGGTTTAATTAACGTAAATGATCATTGCAACATTGAAATATTATGATATCAAAAGCATAATAAATTTCTAAATGCATAAAAGGATGCAATTAAAGTCAATTATGATTTATGCTCAATTAATGTCCTATGTACAAAACATAGATAAAGAACAAAACAAAAAAAAACAAAAACAAAACCTAACCTAAGCAAAGGTTTCAAAAAGAGTTTATTTCAAGGAAAGCATGCCAATTGCTTTACGCAAGTGAATAAAACGTTTTTGATCCAAAGGTTTTGTTAAGATATCAGCTAATTGATCCTCAGTTGAAATATATGACAGTTGAAGAATGTTTGATTCAACTAGCTCTCTAAGAAAATGATATCTAAGTTCAATATGTTTTGTTCTAGAGTGCAACACAGGGTTTTTTGAAATGTTAATAGCACTAGTGTTGTCACATAAAATGGTTACCGAAGTTGCTGAAATCCGGAAATCGCTCAACACGCTTTTCATCCAAATCAATTGGGTTGAACAACTTCCTGCAGAAATGTACTCCGCTTCGGCAGTCGAGAGTGCTATGCAATTCTGCTTTTTACTGTGCCATGCAACAAGGCAGTGGCCAAGATAGAAGCATGCACCACTCGTGCTTTTCCGATCATCCACTGATCCAGCCCAATCGGCATCTGAGTATCCAACAATATCCAAAGTTGTTCCCATAGGATACCAAATTCCGAAATTGATTGTACCTTTGATATACCGGATGATCCGTTTCACCGCTTTCAGGTGAACCTCCTTCGGTGCTGATTGATATCTCGCACAAATCCCAACACTGAAGGATATATCCGGGCGACTAGCCGTGAGATATAGTAGACTTCCAATCATACTGCGATACAGTTTCTCGTCTACATTCTCACTATGTGATTCACTTCCAAGTCCCTTATGGCTAGTTCCCATTGGAGTTGGAAAATCCTTAGAATTTTCTAGATCAAACTTTTTGACCAACTCCATTGCATACTTGGATTGACACAAGTGAATTCCTTCATCGTTTTGTTTAACTTGTAATCCAAGAAAATAAGTCAATTCGCCCATCATGGACATCTCAAATTCGCTTTCCATGGTCTCCGCGAATTTAGAAGCATCATTATCTCTTGTTGCACCAAATACAATGTCATCGACATAGATTTGTGCAACAATGAAATTGTTTTGATAATGCTTCACAAAGAGAGTCCTGTCAGCTCCCCCTCGAGTGTAGCCCTTTTCCAAAAGGTGCTTTGTCAACCTTTCGTACCATGCTCGCGGTGCTTGTTTCAGACCGTAAAGAGCCTTTTTCAGACGAAAAACATGGTTAGGTAGTTTATGATCCACAAAACCTTTCGGTTGAGCCACATAAACTTCCTCATTTAAAAACCATTTAAAAAGGCGCTCTTAACGTCCATTTGAAATAATTTGATTTTAAAATGACAAGCTATCGCAAATAAGATACGAATGGACTCGAGTCTAGCTACAGGGGCGAAAGTTTCATCAAAGTCTATACCTTCTACTTGAGAGTAGCCTTGAGCAACTAACCTTGCTTTGTTCCTGATGATAGTACCATCTTCATTTTTCTTGTTCTTGAAGATCCATTTGGTACCTATCACATTGTGTTGCTTCGGAGGCTTCGTTAATTCCCAGACTTTGTTTCGCTCGAATTGATGGAGCTCTTCCTGCATTGCTTTAATCCAGTAGTCATCTTGGAGAGCTTCATCAACATTCTTTGGTTCGATTTGAGATACATAGCATGCAAATCCGCAAACCAATTGTCTCCGTGTTCTAACTCCTTCTTGTGGATCTCCAATGATGTTCGATTCAGGATGATCCTTGGAGATGCGTAACGTTTGAGGTAGAGGAGTAGTCGGAGGTACACGAGATGATTCCTGCACATCAGATAAACTTGAAGAACCGTTAGATGCATCATTATTATCGAAAGAATTGTTAGAAGAAGATGCATTAGCAGGTGTATCATCATCAAGAGAGATATCGAGGGTAGATTTTTCAGATTCAAAGTGAAAAGCTTCATCTACCTTAACATTTATCGATTCTACGATCGTCTTAGATTCTAAGTTAAAAACTCGATATGCTCTACTGTTTGTAGAATAACCTAAGAAAATCCCTTCGTCACTTCGAGAGTCAAATTTTCCAAGATTCTCGCGATCACGTAAAATAAAACACCGACTCCCAAAGATACGAAAATATTTGATGTTAGGTTTTCTACAAAACCATAGTTCATATGGTGTATTCAAGGTCCCCGGGCGCAAATACACTCGATTAATAACATAAACAGCAGTGTTCACCGCTTCAGCCCAAAAATATAAAGGTAGGTTCCGGCTATGAAGCATAACACGTGCCATTTCCTGTACGACCCTGTTTTTGCGCTCGACTACACCATTTTGTTGAGGTGTATAAGGTGCGGAGAATTCATGTTTAATGCCGTTAGAAGTGCAAAAATCAATGAATTTGGAATTTATGAATTCCCCACCTCTATCACTTCTAACTCGAGTAATCCTTTCATTCTTTTCAATCATAATACGATGGCAGATTTCGTGAAAAGAATCAAAAGTATCAGCTTTTTCTTTTAAAAATGCTACCCAAGTATATCTAGAAAAATCATCAACCAATAAGAAAATATACCATTTACCTCCCAAGGATGGTTGACGAGTTGGCCCCATTAAGTCCATATGCAAAAGTTCCAAAGGCCGTTTTGTACCTATGTGGTTCAAGTTCTTGTGTGCAGTCCTAGACTGTTTTCCCTTTTGGCAACCGCCACACACAAGGTTTTGTTCAAAAGAAAGTTTCGGAACCCCCTTGACCACATCTTTGTTTGAAATTCTAGCAAGTTCCTTAAAGTTTATGTGACCTAGCCTTTCATGCCAAAGTGTTTCATTTTTCAAAGATGCTAGGTTACATTTTTCAGAAATTTAGTAGGAACTACATAACAATTGTTTTCTGATCTAACCCCTTTTAAAAAGAAAGCATGGTTCTTGTCAGTTACAGTACATTTATCAGATGAAAAATTAACTGAATAACCATTATCACAAAGTTGACTTATGCTTATGAGGTTAGTCTTAAGGCCATGAACAAATAACACATTTTTAGAACCGGGCCATCTGGAATAGCTACCGTTCCCTTTCCAACAATTTTGGAAGACCGACCATCTCCGAAAACAACAAGTCCTCCGGAGTTTTTCTCAAAGTTTGAAAACAGTTTTTGTCACCGGTCATATGACGGGAACACCCGCTATCCAGATACCAAGACGAACTATCATATGCATGCAAGGAAACATTGGTAACAAGACAAGGGAAAATTTCACCTTTGCGCACCCAAACCTTTTTGGAATGCGTCGGTAATGGTCGTGAAGTTGATCTCCTAGGTGAAAGCGTCTTGTTGAAGAATTGCTGCTCCTTGATGATGTCGTCTTGAGCGGTGTACTACCAAGGCTCTTTTCCTTTGAATGATTTGCAGTTGATTTCTGAGGAATAGCCTTTTGGTAGTCATTGCAAGAGGTGCTTGAGGTGTGCGTTTGGCTCCCGTCTTGCAATTTCTCCTTATGTGCCCTGAAATGCCACAACGAAAACATACCTTAGGTCTTGACGATCCCGAGGAGGATGAGGTAGGCTTGTTGTCGTTGCTTGTCGTGAATTCCGGTGTCGGAGGAGGAGATACCGACTGAGGCACAAATACTGTCCCACTCGAACTTGGAATGTCTCCAGTTTGAGTGTATCCGAGGCCGAACTTATTTGTTTGACCAAGACCAAGAAGTCTGTCCAACTTACTCCTTCCAGAAGAAAATCTCTTTAAGTCATCCTTTAGTTGGCGTATGGTCTTCGTCATTTCCAATTTTTCCTGTCGAGCCTCGCCGTTGAGCTTCAAGAAGTAATTCGCTTTGTTCACCATATCTATATAATTCTTCTCGAGTTGCTCATTGGACTCTTGAAGGGAAACATTTGTTTTAATCAGATTATCCCTTTCCACTTCAAGATCGGTTGAGAGAGAGGTTACCCTTTTTACTTCTTCTTCGAGATCCTGCAATCTCCCTTTCAACCCCTTGTTTTGCTTAGCCAGTTTCTTTGAATCCCTCAAAAGCTTATGGTAGGCTAAAGCAAAATCTTCACCTTCCGAATCATCTGATTCATCGTCCGTTGCAATCTTTTCAACAGTGGAGTTGGACAGTGAATCGGATGTACTTGCCATTAAGCACATGAAGGGTGAAGATGTGGTGGACGCGTGGAAAGCTGTCGCGTTGTCTTCTTCATCACTTGAGGATGACTCATTTGACGTGGAGTTGTCATCCCAAGTGACGACTTGCATCGCCTTCTTCTTTGCCGGATTCTTGTTGGGACACTCCGTTGCAATGTGGCCGTAGCCTCGACATTTGAAGCACTGAACTTGTCCCTCTGAACTTTTCTTATCCTTTGAGAAGTTCTCTTGCTTTCTTGACTTGTAGCTTGAAGAACCCTTGCCTTTCTTCGACTTTCCGAAGGATGGAGTTTTGCTTGAATTACCCCTTCGAAAGTTGCGGCGAAACTTCCTTGTCAAGAGAGCGAGCTGCTTCTCAAAGTCCTCCATAGAAAGGTTCTCGTCGTCGTCCGAGGAGGATGAATCCGCGTCTTCTTCTTTAGTTGATTTCAATGCGTAACCTGAAGACTTAGAAGAGGATGCCTTTCCAGAAGAATAGTTAGTAGGAAATGTCATTTCATAAGTTTGTAAAGCACCTACTAATTCTTCTACACGCATTTCGTCCGGGTGTTTAATTGTTTCAATGGCTGCGACCTTCGGGCGAAATCGTTCAGGAAGAGTTCTTAGAATTTTTCTTACAACTTTAAATTCTGGAATCTTCTCTCCCAAGTTAGCACATGAGTTCACGATGTCTTGCAATCGTGTGTAATAGTCAGTGAAAGATTCATTCTCTGCCATAGAGATAGAGTCAAACTTGCTCGTAAGCATTTGCAGTTTCTGAATCTTCACAAGGTTAGTTCCCTCATGCGTAACTTGAAGAACATCCCAGATTTCTTTCGCAGTCTCACATGCCGAGACGCGAGAGAACTCAGTTTGTGACAAAGCATTAAATAGAGCATTAATTCCTTTGCCATTGTAAGAAGATGAATCTATCTCTTCCTTGGTCCATTTCGACCTAGGTTTTAAGGTGCGAACATCATCTAATAATTTCAGTTGGATTAGACCATCCTAATTCAATTGATTGCCACACCCTTTCGTCGATGGAAATTAAAAAGGCTTTCATCCGTACTTTCCAGTACGCATAATTTGTTCCATCAAAGAAAGGGGGTCGATTGATGTTTCCACCTTCAACCATTGTTTACAACCCTATTCCCGCTCTGATACCACTTGTTGGGTTATAAGTAATTGGATCTAAATAGGGGAAAAAACACCTAGAGGGGGGTGAATAGGTGTAAACAATAAACACTCAAAAAATCATTGCGCAATAAAACCCAATGCGGAAAAATAAAAGAACACGCAAGATTTTTACGTGGAAAAACTCCAAACCGGAGTAAAAAACCACGGGACCGATAACACGGCGAAATCCACTAGAATTAACACACGTACAAGGTGATATAACGTACTCACAGACGACTCAACCTTTTACCATACGCTCCTAGTAGATCTTCCCGCTCGCTCCACGACGCTTCTCGAATCCACGATCCGCGCCCAACGCTGAATCCACAGCGTCCAACGTCGAGTCCACGACGTCCGACCGAATCCACGGTCTTCACCCACGCTTCGACCAACGTACCTCGCTCCGAATCCACGAAGCGGTTGCACCTTGAATCCACAAGGCCACGCGAGTCCACGCGCCGATTTGGGGTAAATCGTTGTTTGTTTGGGTGGTGATGATCCGCCGAATACTTAGATTAGAAATAGATCGGAAATACCATCTAAGTATTCATTGATTTGATTCTACTCAAAATATGAGTAAGGAAAACCTAGAATCAAATCAATCAATATAGATGAAGAAACATAGAATAAATTCTATTGATTTCCTTTCTTCTCTATATGTGGATTTTTTCTTTTCGGCTATTTTTTTTCTATTTTGCCGATCAATGTGGATGCCCTAGAAATGAATACAGGGCCTATTTATAGGTTAGAAACCATTGGAAGAAGATAAGGATCAAAAACTGCCTTTTCTGGAAATTTTACGACGGCGATCCGGATTGGAATTGCACGATCCGGATCGCAGAAGCAAGAAAGACGATTTCCAGAAAAATGCAAGTTCGGGATCCGGATCGTAGTCCCCGATCCGGATCGTTCATACAGTTTCACCAAACATCACGTTCGGGATCCGGATTGCAAATCCTGATCCGGATCATGCAAGTGAAAAGGTAAAACCAGTGTTCGGGATCCGGATCATGAAATGCTGCGATCCGGATTGAAACAGTGTATGAACAAACACCCTTCGGGATCCGGATTGCCGAGCACGATCCGGATCCTGAACATGTCCCATGTCCAGTTTTTGATGTTTATGCAATAAAACTTCTTCCAGGTGTTTCTACACTATAAGAAGTATTCGGATCACCAAAAGATCTTTAGTTAAACATACCTGATCCTTTTGAATTCTTCTTTCTTGAGATTGAGGTATATGATCCAAAGTTCTTTCATCTTCAATCTTCAAGACTCAATACTTTCACGAAATACGCCAACTCAAATTCCGTAACACGACCACCTCTGCAGGTAAGCTCTAAATAGGATTTTAAATTGCCCCATGATTTTATTTTGGGCAGAGAATCCTCCTGTTGCTCGTTTCCATCTTGCACCCGAAATCACTATTACGGGCTAAGCACCGGCCGCCGCCGCCTCTGGCCGCCGGGGCTCGACCCCGCATGTGCTAAGCTTCCTCTGGGACACCTCCTGACCCGACGCTTCCCTCTGGTGCAGGTCTGAGCAGGGTTGATCCAAGACTACCCCAAACCGAGCTTGGGCTTTCGGGTGGTGTTGCTCCGGCCACTGTTCCGGCCAGTCTCCGGCAACCCGCAGGTGAGCACCACCCTCCTTGGTCATCATGTAATACCATGCTCCAGCTAATGTTGATTTAGATCAAATATATATCAAGATTAAACATAGTTGTAATTGGGACTTTAGAACTTGTTGGACCAACTTTGTCCTTGGGATCCGTGTCGGCCAAATGAGGTGAGCACGGCCTGGGTCTTATCGTAACGAGCGCGCTGAAAGTTACAGCGCAACTTTTGGATTCCCGGTTTGCTAGAACAAGCCAAAACAAGCAATTAATATCGTGTTTTTCTACGTAAATTAAAAGTAATTATGGACCAAATTGGTTGTCGTGTTTCGTGCCAGCCCAACCTTGTGAGCACGGGATCCGTCTCGATGTAACGGACGCGCTGAAACTTACGGCGTCGTCATCGGACCCCCGGATTTTAAGAACAAGCCGAAACAGTCGATAATATTAATGTTTAAATGCAATTTTAAATATCTTATGGACCAATTTGTAAATGTAACCCAGTGGCTACCCTCAGACAGTACTTACGCACCACCTAGCCATCTTGTTAGGATCCCGATGGTCCTTGTTGACCAGAAATCGGATTTTGACCGATAAATCGACCGATTTGACCCGTTTAAGCTTACCGTTAGTGTAGCGTCGTCAGGAAAGGGTTATGTGAGTCTATTACTGATGATATCTTCTGATACAGGGCCCAGTTGTTCAGCACCAGCCTCCCAGTAGCTGCGTGGGAGTTCGAGGACCTGCCGTCGTCCAGGTGGGTTACTTTCGAACCGGGCCTCAGCTTTTTGGCCCTCTGGTTGCTTGGTTTGTCGGACCCCTGTTTTTGATTTCCCTGCTGATTTTACCTATGTGACTTAGCCTGACATATATTGATCTCCTTTGACATAGCATGATCCCGCTGATTGACATTGACCTGACTAGACCTGTGCTTGAGATTATCTGTTCATGATTAGTCTGATTTCGATATACACGCTCTATGATTATCTCCGATAGATCCTGATTTACTTGAGACATGTGATATATACTTGTTCGTCCTCTGTTATATCCCTGTACATAGATTTGCATGATTAGATGATACCCGTGGATTCCAGTCATTGAGATTTTATTTGATAGATTGTCGATATGCATGATTGATTGATTCCGATTGATAGACCTAGACAGATGATTCCCTGTTGGGACTTCGGCGTGTTGCCGACTACCCGGTCACTAGACCGTTAGATTGATCATGACGACTTGCCATGCACTGCTGTACTTCATGAACATGGCCGGGGTAGCTCCCCGTGGAGATTGTTCTTTACCGGTAAAGTGGTCTGGTGATAGACCCGTGAGCCCTCGACAGGGTATGTCAGCCGAAAAGGTGCCGAACAGTGGCATTGCCTGAGGTCCTCTGAGACCAATAGTGGCGTATGATTGGGTACTTGGATTCTACCTTTGACGCATCACCTTACTTTTACTGTTGCTCAGCTATTTCCAGCTTTATTATCTGTAGACATACTTGTATCATCTGCAGTCCCTGATGCATGATTGTTGCGGATACCCTTGATTTCTAGCATACATGATTTACCGCTTTTGTGATTGACTATTACTGACCTATCCTGATTTACAGTATTTCATATCTGCATGTCTGTACCTTGATTATCAGTAGATATATATGCTTCCAGTTTTCCTATAGATCTTTACTATCCGCAGATTTTAGTACCCAGTAGGTACGATTAGCTGATCCTCGGCTCGTCGTGCCCACTGGGATACATGTACAGTGTATCTCACACCCCCTGGGTGACCATTTTCCAGGTCCGGCGGGTGGGGAGATAGCGGGACGATCCAGTGAGCAGATTACGATAGAGCTGTCCCCATGATCACATTTATGTTGATGACATCTGCAGACTTTTACTTTTTCCGCATTTCATTTCCACTTCCATTTGATTTAGACATTTAAAAATATTGATGTAATAACTGATGTTAAATTATTCTTGCTGAGTAGAGTAGTAGTAGTTACTGATATATCTGCTGTACTCTGATGATGATTTTAGCCGTGCATGTATAGGGGAGTCTCTGTTCTTGGGATAGAGAGTTTCCTATATGTGTGGCGGTCTGTCACGCCTGTTTTGCAACTCTGATTTAATCAAACAAAAAAAAAAAAATTCAGACCTGATTTTTAAACTCGGGGCGTGACACTGGAAGTGTGAGACGAGTCTCGACTAAGTCAGGATTATATAGCGGGTAGAGCGTGGCTCCCCGACTAATGACTGTTGTGGGTGGAGTGTCTCACCCCACAAGGTCGACTAAGGCTAGCGAGACGAGTCTCACATCATTTGGTACTTGTGAGTGTGCTTGAGTCTAGCAAGGACGTCAGGGCTTAAAAGGGGAAGAATGCGACACCCCAGGATTTAGAGTAGTCCTACATATAAATGATATAATAGGACTAAAATCTCTTAACCTGGCTATAGCATTTTTGGGTGGTATCAAGACCCAAGAGGTTAAGAGGGTTGAGCATGCTAGAGTTAGAGTAGTTCTAGGATGGGTGACCCCCTAGGAAGTTGGGGGC
Organism: Tillandsia fasciculata; assembly: GCA_029168755.2. Lineage (NCBI taxonomy): Eukaryota > Viridiplantae > Streptophyta > Magnoliopsida > Poales > Bromeliaceae > Tillandsia > Tillandsia fasciculata. The sequence goes on from CM054948.1 coordinate 13,678,690, forward strand.
ATCACAATTTCAATGTAACGATCCGGCCCACTAGAAATAATAACTCGTTGGGCTCAAACCACAGCCCAAAATGCTTAAGCCTAGTTATTATTACTAGTGTTCATATCTCTTATATACCCAATCACAACCATATTCTCATCCATTGTAGGACTATTGGGGTGTCACATACTCCCCCCGTTTAAGCCTGACGTCCTCGTCAGCCCAATCACACGTACAGCCCAAGATCAACAGGCGATGTGAGACTTGTCTCGCTAGCCCTGTCATCTAGACCTAGACTCAGCCGAGACTCGTCACACACTTCCGACTGGTGATTGGCTCTAATACCAAATATAACGACCCGACCCACTAGCAATAATAACTCGTTGGGCTCAAACCACAAAAAAAAAATTGTTTAAGCCCAATTATTATTACTAGTGTCCATGTCTTTTATATACCCAATCACAACCACATTCCCATCTAATGTGGGACTATTGGGGTGTCATACTCCCGAAATCTATCAAGTGCTTCTAATTTCTGTGCGATGGAGTACACCCAACTCATTCTAATAAAATCATCAGTAAACAGCAAAAAGTACTTACTTCTATTAAAAGAAAGAGTCTACAATGGACTGCAAATGTCGGTATGTATCAACATTAGAGATCTTGAAGCTCTCTAAGATTTTCCAATAGGAAAAGAAATTCGATATTGTTTGCCATAAACACACCCTTCACAAACTTTATCCATACAATCTATTCTAGGTAAGTTAAACACCATTTTCTTTTGACCCAACAATTTCAATCCATTAGAATGTAAATGACCGTAACGCAAATGCCAAACACCCTTTAGATTTTTTTTTTCAAACAATATAACTAAAATTTAGGGATAATATCCTATATAACCCTCAATATATATTTCAGAAATATTTTATTTACCCCAATTTTTTTTGCTTCAAATATATCCTTCATATATTCCTCCGTTATTCAAAAATACCCCTATGTTAGTACCCATTAAGTTAATTCGAATTAAATTTGGGTTAAAATTTTACCAAAGCTAAATAAATTAAAATACCTATTTTGTTCCTAACTGGCCGGAGGGCAAATATTCTAAGTTGGTGACTCTAGTGCTCCGGCTTTTGTTAAAGAGACAAAGTGTGAGTAAGTCACTCAAAATGAATTTTAAAATGTGATAAGACTAAGGTGGAACAAGTTTGGTTCGAAGCAAAATAGCGTTCGAATCAAAGTTGAGTTGGAAACGGGTGAAAACGGGCGAAAAACGGACGAAATCTATAAATTCTGGATTTTGGGCCAACTTTCGGGCGCACGGAAATGCCCTGCGGGCGCCCGATCTTCAGATCCAGGCCTTGGTGCGGGCGCCTTAGCCAATTTCCGGATCTGGGGTTTTGGACGCTCGGATTTGCCTTTCGAGCGCCCGAATCCGGCGACAGAGAGCGTGGGTTGAGGGGAAATAATGGATTTTTTGGGGGGTATTGTGGTCTTTTCACCCTCTGCCACCTCCAACCACCCCTGACAGTAAACCCACTCCCTTTCACTCTCTCTCCTCTATCCCTCTCACTCCCAAACTCTCTTCCTCTCTCTCTCTCTGTGTGGATCCCAAAAGAAAAAGAAAGAAGAAGAGGTGAGGTATGCTCTCTCTCTCTCTCTCCTCTATGTGTGGATCCAGAGAAGAAAAATGAAAAGAAAGGAGAAGGAGATCAGGGTGTGCCCTCTCCCTCTCTCTGCGTGCTGCTCCAGGGAGAAGAAAAAGAAGTAGAGGAGGGTGCAGAGGAGGAAAAGAAGGAGAAAAGAAGAAGAAAAGAAGAAGAAAAGGAGAAAAAAAAGAGAGTAGTGGGTGTGGTTGAGGGTTTTGGGCTCCAAATAATTTGGAGATGGTGGAGAAGGCTTCAAGGAAGCCTTTCAAGTGAAGATTTACCCCTTCTCTTTCTCTTTTGGCCAAGAACTCCAAGAAGATCGATAAATGACAAATTTAAGATTTTTCGTTTTAGAATTTTTATGGGTTTTAAAATAGGTAGAAATGATCCCTTATGGTTGATATTTCATTTTTAGGGATCTTCTTGGAGGGTTTAGGAGATTAAACTCACCATTCTTGCAAAGAGCACATTGAGGTGGGAGATATTTTCGAAAAAGGGTGATCTCGGTGATCTTTTTTTTTTTTTCCTTCGCTTTTCAAATTAGAAGCATGTTAGTAGGCATTGCAACAAAGGGTGATGATGTGATTAATTAGGCCCTAAAAGTGAAATTATTGCTAAAACCTAAAGTAGGGTGCTTATGTTGGTAAATAATGATATTTTCTTTACTTTTTAAATTAGAAACATGATAGTAAGCATGTAGTGTAGTGTTTATGATTATGGGTAAAATAGGGTTTAGCCCTAAAAAAGAGCTATGTTAAACCTAATGTAGGTTTTCTTGCATGTGTAAAAATGGTAAAGATTAATGTGTAGTTGTAATCATGTCAGGGTATAACCCTAGTAGTTGATGTAAATAAACCTAGAGAAAGGTTTACCTTACAAGTGCATGATTAATTATGACTTAGGTGAAAACTTGGTCAAATTGTATGAATGTGAAAACTAGGAGAAAACCTAGGCTAAGAGTTCAAATGAATGGCATGAAACCTAGGAGATAACTTTAAGCAAAGCAGGTGGCATTGTCTTAGGGAATAACCTAAGGTTACATGATAGAGTGATCAACATAGAGTCAATGAACTCTAGGTTAATGTTGGAATGCAAGATAGAGTCAATGAACTCTAGGGTAAAGATGTAATGCAACATAGAGTTAATGATCTCTAGGTTAAGGTGAAATTCAACATAGAGTCAATGAACTCTAGATTAATGTTGGGATGCAAGATAGAGTAAATGAACTCTAGGGTAAAGATGTAATGCAGCATAGAGTCAATGAACTCTAGGTTAGGTAGGAAATGAATAATAGAGTTAATGAACTTTAGACCAAATGTAAAAGGAAAGTGTAAAGTTAATAAACTCCAAGCCAAAGGTAAGTTGGAACAGTTGGTGTCCTCGAGACATAGTGATACCCTAAGGTTGTAAACATAGGGTTAAGGAATAAATGGATAAATGAATAAATGAAAAAAAAAAAAAAAAAAAGCTAAAAGAAAGCTTAAAGTGTCTAAAGAACTAAATAAATGTCAAGTGGCTAAAGAGATAAAAGAGAATGAAAATGAAACCTTCGGAATTGACGCTTGCCAGTTCGTAGCATGGCTACCTTGGGTTGGTACCCATGTGGATCAAGATAATTCCGTAAAGGGTTAAAAGCAACTAAGATGAAATTAGTGCCAAGTGGCATGGTCAATAGTGAATGTGAATAAACAAGAAACCCTAACCTAAATTGGTGTCCTAGGGGCACTCAAGCTATTATAGAGTAAATAACCTAGAATAAAAGAGAAACGTAAAAGAGGAAACATAAAGGCAAAAGTGCCAACGGGAGGGGCCGAGCATATTTTGACTCCCGGGTGAATGAGCGCCGGGGTGCTTTAAACTCATTCGAGGCAAAAGTGAAAATTAAAAAGGGCAAAGTAAAAAGTGAAAATAAATGGATTTAATGACACCCTCGGATGAGATGCTTGCTAGTTGGTAGCATGACTACCCGGGTTGGAACCTTGTGAGACTAGGTACATCTGAGTGGTACGACAAGAGGCGCCTTTGGGTCAAAAGACTCACCCACGGTAGCACGACTACGACAGTTCGTTTTCATCTGGTGAGGTTCTTCCAAATGGTCGTGTAACTAAATGAAGGTGCAAAGTAGCTAAGAAGCTAAAAGCAAGCCTAAAAGTGGCTATAGAATTGAAGGAAAAGCAAAGTAGCGCGTTGGATCGTCTCATCTTATTAGTAGCATGACTACAGGGAACGGGCCCATTGGACGAGGTCTTTCCAAAGGGATAAAAACTTAAACTAAAGCAAAGCAACGCGAATGCATAGAGTGGCCAAGGAGGCCGGGTTAGATGTGACCCTTCTAGCAGCATAGTGGCCGAGCTTATGGATAGTAACCAAGTATGGCATGATATGGTAGCAAAGGAGACCTTGAGTATACACAGGTAGTGTAGTGATATTCATCATTATATGTAAATGAGCATGTTAGTTAGCATCTGTAGTGTTATTATCATATATATATTACTTGCTATTATTGCTTCCATTGGACCAAGTAGTGTAGAACATTTTTTCTCGGTGGTTGAACCCACTAGAAATTATTCGTAATTCTCACACCCTTGGGTGACCACTTTTACAGATCCAGGTACAGCCATTGAGACATACGACAAGGACAAGGTCCCAGCAGCATAGAGACCTAGAGGATCTAGCAGTTATCACTTTTTTGATTATTTTGAGTGAACTGTGCATCGTGAGGAAAAATATGTAAATTGTAATATTTGTTTAAATACAAGTTGAGAGATGAAAAATATAATTAATTTTATATTGTGGTTCACTCATGTTATTGCTTTCATTTTCATGCTTAAACTGTTTGTTTAATGAATGAAAGTTTTAGTTAGTAGTGATTTTTATTACTTTGATATTATTCCTCATTGATTGCTTGCTTGCTTTCATTGAGATGGTTGTGACTGTTCCTTTGGGGTATAGAGAGGTTATGCCCGATTGGCGGGTCTGTTGGCGTACCCAAACTGTCCAAATTGGCGGTCTCGATGCGTAGCAGTGACAATAGAATGGTATATTTGAAAAAGTAAAAAATTAAATTATCTCTTTTACCCCTAACTTGAGAATAAATAAATAAAAGTTAGTAACGACAAAAGGATATATTTGAAATTACAAAATAGTAAATTTTACAAAGGTAACGACGGTTCCTGACCACGTTAAAGTTATATGCGAAATATCTGTTATGGAAGAATTTTAAAATTTTCATTTTAGATATTTTAATTGGTTTGCGCACAAAGTTTAAAGTGTTATATAAATTTATCAACATATATATATATATATATATATATATATATATATAAAAATCCTCTGTAGGGTAGGAACTGAAGTATTTTCTTTTGTCGGGGAATTAAATCATTTATATTATATTAAGGGTGTGTTTAATTTGCTCTATTCTTTCATTAGCTTTTTGGCGAATAATAATTTATCGCAAGATATAACTTCAAAACTGACAATGGAAAGTTCAAAATCCAAAATTTTCCAGCTAAGATAAAAAAAAAAAAAAAAATTTCATTTTTTTTTCACATAGTACCAACTTGAATGACTAGAATATATTTCCACAATTTCCACTACATCTCTGTTTGTATCCCAATTATCCCGCGCATAAAATTTAGGTTTTACAATGCATTTATCATTGTCTTAAGTAGACTTACAATTTTGGATCAATTGTTAAATTCAGATATAATCTTCGTAAAAACAAGTTGGTCATTATGAGAATGCCAATGCTCATGTAGTGTGTCGTGTCCTAGAACCGCCGATTTGGTCGACCTGAGCGCGCGCACAGACCCACTAATCGGACAAGTCTTTCTCTACTCAATCGAAGCGGTCACTTACATTCATCCTTTTTTGCGTTAGGTGATGGGTTTATACATAATATTATAGTGCACTATAGGAATTAAACTATTAGCTGAACATAAAATTTTCATTTATTTATATTTATAAAATTTCAAAATATTTCAAGTTCTATACAGGGGGTGGATGTAGTGAACCGATCCCTTTGAGGGGGGGGGGGGGGGCGGCCGGGAAACTATGGTGAACTGATCCTTATTGGGTAAGCCGACCCTTATTGTAATTCCGAGGAAGAGGAGGGGTTAAGTTACAATTGTCACGGCTTATTAAATGCGGACAGAGGATGTAGCGTATGGCACACCCCAATTTTGCAGCGCCGTCCAGGTCCAATCCACTATGCAGTCACATCAACTTTTCCCTCCTCGCACACCATCTGGATTTCCAATAAATAGGTAAAGAATCGGATTTGTTAAAAGGAAACCCAGAGAAAAAGAGAGAAAGAGTTAGCGCGAGCCGAGTAGTGCCAGGAACTTCCTGGAGAAGGAGAAAGCTTGAGGATGGAAGTCTTTTCTCTTCACCCGAGTTGGCTCACAACAGGAAGAAAAGTTCCTTAGAAATCTCGGAGGACCTATACATCTTGGAAAGGTACACTTAACTGCCCATTGTGTAGAGAAGATGGCGAGGGTGTGGTTGAAAAGAGTGAAGCGGGAACTATCCCCTAATCTCTCTTCGATCATTTAGGAGAAGTTTCGGGGATTGGTGTTCTTCGCCTACTTCTCCGATAGTAAGAAGAAGAAGCTCCAGGAGGACTTCAGAAAGCTACAATAAGGAAGTAGCTCAGTGCGGGAGTACAAGCGAAAATTCTCGCACATAGTCAATTGCATTCCGTATGTGGTGCGAGACGACAAGGATAAGGCCGAGTGTCTTGAAATGGAATTTAGGTCGGAGATGTCACGCCTCGGATTGTAAAAGCGGTCTAATTTTCTTTTTTTAATCAAAGCTGAAAATGGCGATCCCCAGGAGGTGGACAGATCCGCCACGCGCATGAAAAAATTTCAATCCAAACGGACAGAGTTCTACTATACACGCATGGCTAGGCAAGTACAATGAACAATCAATTGCAATTAGAGTTACTAATCAACATTACTAACTTAAACAACAATAATCCATATCATAATCAAGCTACAATAATAAAAATCCAATCCAAGATGAACCGAAAACTAAATAGCATAAATAGTGTCATAAGGGGACACTAAAATCTCTAAAACATAAATATCAGAAGGCAGCGAGCCAGCTCTCAAGCTAGCATATAGGGACAGCTCTATCGTGGAATCCTCACATCACGTCCCAACTGCTCACCAGCCGACGGACCTGAAAAGGGGTCATCGAAGGGTGTGAGACACAACTGAAAACAAGCAAGTCGTACCTACTGTTATACAATAATCAAAAGGCGATAAGAAGGGCTGATATGAAAGCGATACTGTAAGAACTGATATGAAATAATGACTATAAAAGCTGATATGAAGCAATGACTATAAAAGCATTATGATTGAGCCTGCTTTCCTGTTGATCAAATATTACACTGCTGAACACATAATTTTAATTAACTAAATGTTTTACTGAACGTCGTAGGGTCGCCTGAGTCTGTTCTTGTTTGATAGGACAAAGGCATTGCTCTTCGAAGTTTGGGCCTAAAACCTGTTTTCAAATAGTTTTCTCAAAAATATGTGTTTAGTTTTGTATGTTTGGTTGGTCTGAACGATTGAGTTGAGATTTGCTGTTGATCTTATGTTGAGTTGAGATTTGCCTTTGATCTTGCATAAGAGTTGAGATTTAGTTGATTATTCCTGCATGAGAGTTGAGATTCAGTTGACTTTGTTATTGCATCCCAGTGGGGATTTCCCGGCTTGTTGCCGATTATCCGGTCTGTGGACCGTGAGCTTGAGCATTCGCATGATTGATCGCCACGCACCACTGTACTTCACGTACACTGACGGTTTGGCCACCGTCACAGTGTTCTTTACCGGTAAAGTGGTCTAGAGAAAGGCCCGTGAGCCCCCTGATAGCACTTGTGGGTGCGGGGTTATGTCAGCCAGATAGGTGCCAGATAGTGGCATGAGCCTGAGGTCTTCGTGACCAATAGTGGCATTGATTGGGAACTTGATATTCTTGTGATTGATGCATAGATTTTACATTTCCATTGATTCCTTGATTTAATGTTTTATTATCCACCTATACATGTCGAGACTTGATATGATGCCTTTACTTATAGTATCATGACTATTGAGTTGCTTATCCTACCTGTGATTTCATGATTATATATCTGTGATTTCCACGTTGCTTCCATGATATTAGATTTGTTGATCACCATGTTTATTCCCTGATTATATATCTGTTGACACTCCATGTTACTTCCATGAGTATATATCTGTTGATCTCCATGTAGCTGAACTATTTATTCTAACCTCTGTGACTTTTTACTATCCTCTAGCATTGTATACCAGTAGGTACGATCTGCTATTTCTCGGCTCGTCGTGCCCACTGGGATACACTCCGGTGTGTCTCACACCCTCGGGTGACTGTTTTTCAGGTCAAGCGGGTGTTGGGATGTCGGGACGAATTGGCGAGGTATCGATATAGAGGTTGACCCTGGACAGCCGAAAAGTTATGTAATAGATGTTGAGAGAAAGGAAATTGTATTTCAGTTGTATATTTGTAAAGATAGTTGTAAAGTTAACTTGTAATATTTGTTTAGAGTTGTACGTTGTTAGTACTCTGATGTTGTTGCCAAGCTAGCCGTGCATATATAGAAAAGGCTCAATTCCATAGGGGATTGGGACTCTTCTATATATGTGGCGGTCTGTCATTGCCCTGGCTGTTTTTTGCAACTCTGATTTAAAAAAAAAAAAAAAAAAAAAAAAAAAAAAAAAAAAAAAGAAATTTTATACACTGGTTTTTGAACTCGGGGCGTGACACTTCATTTTCAAAGCCTTCCTTTTCTGGCCTGATCAACCGATAGTTGACTCTGGCTTTGCCTTCTTCGTCGCTCGACTGAGGCGGTCTGTTGTTCGTCTTCGGTCGAAGTTTATCCTGGATGAAGCGGTAATGTTCTAGTCGGCTGCTTCCCCTATCGGCTGATGCTTTTAGCCGATGGAGTATGTCGCGTGATATACTCCCATGCGACTAGGACTGGTCTCAATCAAGGCGCGAGTCCCTCTTTGCTGACTTATTCTCGCGTCGGCCGATATTTTTAACCGATGGTAGACACCACGTGTTGCTCTCTCTTGTGGCGAAAAATTCTGATCTCAACAATGCCCCCTCGGCAATCGCCTGATGTACCGTTCGGGCGATTGTCGAAGTTGAGTCAACAGACCTGGCTTGCGTAATGATAGCCACTGACATTCTTTCGCACCTGGTTGCCCCCCGACCTCTTTATTTCTTCTTCGGCTCTCTCGACTGAATCTTTGGCTAGTGGTGAAGTAGCCGAAGCGGGATCTTCGCCAGCCACTTAGGTCGGCTCCTGCCCTCGAGGCTCCGTCAGGCCTTTGGCTATTGGCCGTGGATATGCCGCTTGATCCACTGTGGCGGCTCATTGCCTACGGCCAAATGGCTTGCGTCTCCAAGGAGTTTAAAGTGCACTCCCTCCTTGATCACCAGGATGAATGAGATCTGATCCGGGTCTTCATCGACTTAACTTAACATAGTCGATTGATTCTATGCTCACATCCGCGAGCTGCGGCCTCCCTTCGGTCGCGATCTCCTCCACTTTATCGTCCACCCATTGGAAGAGCTTCCCGTGGAGAGTGGAAAGTATGCACTCGTTGGCGTGAATTCAGTCACGCCCTAACAACAGGTTGTAGTGGCTCGCAGCGTCCACCACAAAAAAAGCGATCCTTGGTATATTAGAACCAACCGTTATCTCAGTCATCAGGATCCCCTTTGCCTGACCACCTCTGGTGAGGTCCGTCATTGTCGTGTCAGTCGGCTTGAGCTCTTCCTTGCTTTTACCGATCTTTTTCAAGAAGGCGGTGGGCATGGCGTTTACCATTGCCCCGCAATCTGCCATTACGCGGCCAACTGGCCGTCTTTCAATCAAGGCCTGTATATCCAGCGGCCTTATGAATCGGGTTTGAAAGGCTGATGGTTTCTCGAACACCACCACTTTGGCCTCCAACTTGCGCTCTGTTAGCTAGAGCTCGACTATGGGCAGACCCTCGTCATCGTAGGTCTGCTCATCAGCATCCTCGTGGGATGCTATCGCCATGAAAGATAACGACAGGGCATAGACCATATTGACCCCTGCCGGGTATTCGTCGATCGACATGGTGTCGGTCCGTAGCTTCTTTCCTTCGGCCTCTATCTCGGTCGAAGATGGTGTCAAGACATCCTCGTCGTCCCTCAGTGGCCATCTCTCTCGTCGGGCCACTTTGTCGAGGTCCCGCTTGGCAGGGGCCTCACCCTCTTGCTCTTCTGGCGCTCCTTGGCTGCACCTTACTGCTGCCTCTAGACCCTTCAGGCGAGTGTCCAACTCTAACCGAACGGCTTTGTTTGTCGGCTTGGCCACCACCAATCGAAGTATCGGTGTTTTCTCCTGAGGCTGCACGGTAGAGCCTCCCGCCTCATGGTCATGCCACATTGGCGCAATTGGGTGCCGATGCATGAGCCGTTTCCACCTTGGGTTCAGCTGCGGCCACTATGCCGTCACGCCATTGTTTCTTGCTCCGGATTCCATCCTTTGCATCCGACGCTTCTGGGTTTTTGTCATGACCGACCCTTACCACCAAGCCGGTCCCCTGGATGTGAACCACTGGCATGTTCGCCGGTGGCCGCAGCGAACATGCCACTGGGCATTTCAGCCCGATCGGCATGTTCGCCGATGAGTTCATCTTCCTCAAGTGCTCCCTAAGGATCCCCCTTCTCTGCCACGGCTTGGGCCATGGCTGGATCCTGAGCTCCTGAGCTAGCTGAATGCCCAGGGCCTCCACTTTCCCTTTTGGTGAACCAAGGAAATTCTACGTCGAGGACCGAAGGGATCCTCTCGGCCGGGTTCCCCTCTGGTAGCTTCTCACAACTGATCGAGTGAGGACAGTCGATGCGGGTTTACGGAGGAATAGAGGGATCACCAATTGCGGCCTATGATCGCCGAACCGGGAAAAGCTGAAAGTATGACTGATGAGTCGTTTACAAAAACCACCGATAGAGATACGGCTGATTGGCCGGTTTACACTCTAAAGAAAAAACAAGATAAAGATACGGTTGAGCCAGTTTACACTCTAAACTTGATAAAATAAAGACACAATTGAATGGCCGGTTTAGAAGTAGGACAATATGTCATAATCACTAACCAACAACACATGCTATCCATATATACTCATGAAGTACTAGTCTCACATAGATAAGCTAAGAAATAACCAGAATGATTCATCCATGTAAGATCCACAATGGGGTGGTGCAACAATCAATAGAAGATAATAAATTCTGAGTTTTGCCGAGCCTCCGTGGAGGCTTTCCAGGCGTCCCGAGCCGACGTGGCGTGGATTTCGTGCTTCGTGCGTTTGCTTTGGAGTTGCTCTCTTGTCAGTTGATTTTCTTCTTCTACTACCTTCTACTACATGTGCAGGCACATGGGCCATGTGCAGGCACATGGGCACATGGGTTCATGTGGTTCCTCTCTCTCTCTCTCTCTCTTTCTACTCGCTAGGGTTTGAGAGCTCCTCCCATGGCGAATCCGGTGGAATCGAGCCCCCTTCTGAGCCAAATCGACGGCGACGACAAGGTCGCCCCCGCTCCCTCAACGTCTCCTCCGCCGCCCTCCTCGACTCCGGCAACCTCGTCCTGCAGAACTCCTCCGACTCCCCTCTCTGGCAATCCTTTGAGAACCCGACCGACACCCTCGTCCAGTCCCAGAACTTCACCTCCGCCGCCTCCCTCGTCTCCGGCGGCTACTCCTTCTCCCTCCTCCGTAGTTCCGGCAACCTCACCCTCCGCTGGAACGGCACCGTCGTCTACTTCAACGAGGGCTTCAACGCCTCCTTCACCGCCAACCGCACCCTCTTCTCCCCCACCGTCTTCCTGCAGTCCAACGGCATCCTCTCCCTCGCCGACGCCGTCCTCGGCTCCTCCCCCGTCGTTGTCGCCTACAGCAGCAACTACGGCGAAAGCGGCAACATGCTCCGCTTCGTCCGCCTCGACCCGGACGGCAACCTCCGCGTCTACAGCGTCTCCAGCGGCAGCTCGGCCCCCACCGAGGAGTGGTCCGCCGTCGCCGACCAGTGCGAGGTCTTCGCCTTCTGCGGCAACATGGGCGTCTGCTCCTACAACGACACCGCCCCCGTCTGCGACTGCCCCTCCCAGAACTTCCTGCCCGCCGACCCCGCCGACCCCCGCCAGGGCTGCCGGCCGCGCACCCCGCTCCAGGACTGCCAGGCCAACTGGACGATGCTGCAATTAGATAACACCCGCTTCCTGACCTACCCGCCCCAAATCAATAACGAGCAGTTCTTCGTCGGGATCACGGCGTGCCGCCAGAACTGCCTCACGGGCCAGTCCTGCGTCGCGTCCACCGCCCTCGCCGACGGCTCCGGCTTCTGCTACATCGTCATCTCCGACTTCGTCAGCGGCTACCACTCCGCCGCCCTCCCCAGCACCTCCTACGTCAAGGTCTGCGCCGAGGGCGGCGAGCTCTTCGACCGTATCGTCGCCCGTGGCCACTACACCGAGCGCGCCGCCGCAGTCGTCACTCGCACCATCGTCGAGGTCGTGCAGGTCCGATCTTATCTACGACTGATCCTCTTAGATTTGGATTTGGATTTGAATTTGGATTCGAATTTGGATTCGGATTCTCCTGGATATTCCATAATTTTTGACCTCGACAGCGAGCTCATCCTCAGGAAGAATCATCATTTGAGGCAACATTTGTTCCAATTTTTTCTATCAAAAGGATTCGGGCAAATCTTACTTTGAGAGAATCTTAGTTCGCTGCTCCAGCAGCGGCAGCGAGATATTGAGTTTCGGGAGTCCTACAATGAACAGAGGCAAAGGTGAGTTCATGTTGCTAATTGGTTTTTTCTTATTTCTTCTTAATCTTTTAAACTGATATGTTTAGTTATGTATTTGCATTTAAATTGGTATGCCTCTTTCTTTCTTTTTCTTAATCTTTTCATATTGATATATTTATTTATTTACTTGCATTTAAATTGGTTTGTCTGTTTATTGTGAATTTGGAAATTTGCATTGAATGGTTTTTTTGGTATAAAACTGTAATCCTTTTCTCTTTTACCACCCATTTGTTCATTATTTGGGTAGAAGAAGAGGGGGTTGGTAGTATGTGAATAATGATGTGGTTTAGGGAAATTAAAAATTGGATCACATTTGGTTGACTTAATTGTTTTATGCAATTTTGCTGCAGCAGATCTTAATCTGCAATGGTCTTAATTTTATCTTCCATCTCACTAGGGGCAATTGATGTCATTCATTGGAACATTTATATGGAGCTTTCTTATTTTGATATGCATAGTTTATTAAAAGTTTTGTGTCATCTTTCATATGCTGAAATGCCTTTGTGATGACCTGGCTATCCAATTTCTTCAAGTTGCAGTCTGATATATCAAGATTAGAGGCCAAGATTGAAAGGCTCGAGGCACAGTTAGGTGCCAAAGATTGAGAGCTTGCCACATTAACCTGAACGGTTCGTTTGACATTTTTCCAGTTGTGTTGACTGGCATTAAGCTTTGTTTTATATCTTCATTGTGGTCCAATGATAAAGCTTCTTATGACCAGGAAGCGAAAAATACTGCAGCTTTGAAGACTCAGATTGAAAAGCTACAGCAGGAAGGGGATGAATTTCAAAAGATGGTTATTGGTAATCAGGTAAATTATTTTTTGCCGTTATGCTTCTCATGTTCTTTTAAATTCTCTAATAATATTCTCCTCTTCTCTAACTATACAAGTATTATTTATTTTTGCACCTTTTCCTTTAAAATAGCGCCTTCTCACTGCATTATCTTTTTCTTACGCTTTTTCTTAAAAGCAAGTCAGAACACAACAAATACATGAAATGAAGAAGAAGGAGAAGGAGTATATAAAGCTGCAGGTAATGTAGTTATAAAATTTATTTCTGAATTTGTGATTTTTAACGATGTGAAACATGATTTGAGATTATTTGCTCATGAGTACGAAACAGCACTCTCTTCTATTTCTGTTTGTAGGAGTGGTTAAATCAAGTGTTAATGGAGAAAAAGAAAGAATCCAGGTCAGGCATGGAGATAATGAACCTATTGCATGTATTGAAGCATGTGAAAGAAATTTAATTTTAAATCAATATCAATGTGTTTATCTTTCCCTAACCACAAGCAACTTTGTAATGATAAAACAATTAAGATCGATCCTTCTGAATTCATCAAGGCATTTAAGAAAATGAAAACAGACTATCGCCAACTTTTAATATTTATATTTAAATGATTGTCACATGCAATAAGTAGTTTATGAAATTTTACAAAACCTATGGTCAGTTGGTTAATTGGAATTTATTTCTTCTAGAAACGCCGCCACTACTGTTTTTCTATATCCTTAAATGTTAATTTCGCTAATCCGATGTTGATAAAATAAGAGGAATCTAACTTGCTAGGTGGTTTTTTTTCAATTATCATTTTCTTTTGGCTTAATTATACTAATTAGTTTTCATTTTTTGATTTTAGATGATCGTATTAAATATTTGGTCGTGTGGTTACATGATCTCTATGTTCTAGGAGAGAATCAGCCCTATCCTCCAGCTAGGTATTTTTTGTTCCCTCCTTTTTTTTTTGTTCTATTCTTGCTTCTTTTTATGAGCAAATTTGAGTACAGAATAAATGACTGAATAATTTTTTTTCCTACTAGGTTCCCTTCTCTCTTTGGTGCAGAAAATTACCATTTGCTCGCTCCCGGTAATTCTAATAGTTTGTTGGGTTCTGTTTCTGAGCCCTCGCTCCATCTACAAAATGATGAAAATTAATCCTTCTTTTTCCCAGAATAAGCTGCATTTCTCTCTGTGGCAACTTCAGAACTTTTTATTACATGTCCTTGCTTATTTTTCATATGTTTGATGCGAATAATATATTGGCATCAATCATATGATCAGCTTTAACCCATTTCGGAATTTCTAATTCCTGGTGGGGGTGGTGGTACAGGGTCTAGCGGGTGGACGTGATTGGCAGAGGCAATTCTAGGGAAAGGTCCGTGGCGCATCATCCCTGGATCTTGAATTGGTCACCCCTCCAACGGTGGTGGCATGTGTCCTCGAAGAGACATTGATCTGGCGAAGCAGACACAAATGCTTAATAAGAAGAAGTCTTGATAGATCATATTCTTAAATTTAGTTTATACTAACATCTGAAATATTGCCCTGCTCAAAGCTGTTATACTTGAAAATGAAATTGTCAATGATGCTCAAGTGTTTTGTTTCAGGTGAAAGGTCTCTATGAAATTTTAGATGAATGCTACGAACCTTTAAACCAACACTTTACAACCGTGGAAAACATGAAGAATGCAGAAAATGCCTCGCATGCAGAGGCATCTGAGTAGATTTACGCAAGATTGTTTCTAATTAAGGTCTGCTTCCTTTCCCATGAGCTTAAGCAGTTTGACAATTATATTATTTACAGATTAAATTTGAATAGTGCTTCTGATTTCCTGTTGTTTCTTCATATTGAATAGAGAAATTAGCTGAGCTTCATATTTTTACTTCTTTTTTCCTGACTCTTTTTTCGAATTAAATAAAGAAATTATCTGAGCCTCGCATATTTACTTCCTTTTTTCTTCTCCCACAAAAGAGATTGTCACCCCTTGCCTCTACCTGCATATTCTCTATAAACTTTATGGTTTTAATTAAGTTGGCTATTTCTAAATTACAAATTAAGTTGGCTGATTTAATTAAGTTGCCACTGCCTACATATCTCTTACTCTTGATTAGTTTGAGCTCTTTCCGAATTTTTATGCTTCTTTTCTAATTAATTTAAATTCTATTTTCGGTGTTCAAATTTTTTTCCCGGCGTATGATGATACATAAAGAATAGCAACAATTCTTGACCGGCCTTGGGTGTTGAATTCCTAATTGGGTAGCGATGGTGTGCAGGCAAAAAAAATTGACAGTGTTGGATGGTTGTGAACACTAAATTACAAATTAAGTTGACTGGTTTTAATTAAGTTGGTTGTTCCTTTCCTGTTCTCCCGCTTCAGCCTAAGTATTTGTGTTGCCTTTTTGTAAAAATATGGACATTTCTTGGCGACCTTCGGCAACCGGCTGTTGTTTATACAGTGATCCAACATGAAAAAAAAAAAGTATTACTTCCATTCTCTACTCTTCTTTCGATTGAGTTTACATATTATCTGAGCCTCCGATTTTAAAAAAATTTTCCACGCTCCTCTTCTATGTTTTTACACTTCTGTACTTACTCTGCCTTCTTTGGATTAGCTAACTTGATTTCTTCGCTCTCCAAATCTGCTACTCTTGATTGGTTTGAACTCTTCCAGAATTTTTATGTTCTTTTTTTAATTAATTTAAATTCTATTTTCGGTGTTCAATTTTTTTGTTTGGGGCTATGATGATACATAAAGAATAACAACAATTCTTTGCCGGCTTTGGGTGTTGGATTGCTACTTGGGTAGTGATGGTGTGCATGCAAAAAAATTGGTAGTGTTGGATGGCTGTGAACAACCAAATGTTGATTCCGCAACCCATTCCCAATGCTTACTGCTTACATCAACAAAGTATGTAAAGGTGTTGTTCCTTTCCCCTTCCCTCGCTTCAACCTAAGTATATTTGTGTTGCCATTATGTAAAAATATGAGTATTTCTCGGCGGCCTTCGGTAACCAGCTGCTGTTTATACAATGATCCTGCATGAAAAAAAGAAAACTACTTCCATTCTCTACTCTTTCTTTCGATTGACTTGCCATATTATCTGAGCCTCACATTTTAAATGTATCTTTAATACTTGTCGTGCTTTCAAAATGGTTCATATTTAGCTTTTTTCATTTCCTGCCTTCATTTGTTTCTTTTCACAGCTCTGATTTGGTATGAAACTTTTAATTCACATATTGTTTTACATACATGCAGACAAATGTTTATTCCTTTTTCTTTTTGCTACCTTTGAAATCTCTCTCTTAACAAACTTGATTTCTTCTCTCTTATTCCCAAGGTTCCTGTTCTACATCCAAAGGTTTTACTTGCCTTACATACCTACACATGCGTTTCCTTCATGAGTATTCTGAAATTTTTTTTTCTTTCCTATATGTTTCCTAATGTTGTCGTTTTATTCACTTTCAGGTTTCTAATTAAACCAATCTGGAGAAGCATATTTTAGAAGGTATAATTTGAAGATCAGGAGGAACACCCACCCTTTGTTTGCTGCTACTTATGTTTTTTTGTTTGTTGCCTTTGTTTGTTTCTTTTCACACCTCCGATTTGGTATGCAAATTTTGATCCGCATTTTTGACTTTTCATGCATGCAAACGAATGTTGATTCCGTTCTTTTGTACCGCCTTGGAAATCTCTCATTGTTACCTTACTTGATTTCTTTGCTTTTACTCCCGAGGTTTGCGTCCAACATCCCAGGATTTCCGCTGAGGTTAGAAGGATGCACATGCATTTTCCATGATTATTCTAAAAAAAGAGAAAACTTTAGTCAATATTTTCTACCATTATGCTTTTATTTTCTTCCAGGTTTGTAATCAGCCCAATCTGGTGAAGGATATTTTACGAGGTATAATTTGAAAATCTAGAGGACCATGCAATCACGAGGGAGTGTACCTTCCTTTTCCCTTTCCTGCATCCCTATTTCACTGTACATTTTCTAAAGCTTACTATACTTTTTTCGTTGTTGCTTCCCAAGCCAGGAAATTGCTTTCTAGAATATTGATGCTGGAAGAACATAGATTGCACCAAGTAAATTGTTTGACTTTTGTTCCTGCTCATACTTTATCTTGATATTCAATTGCTTTTTGTTTAAAGACACATTTTTACAACTATATATCGTACATTTCAATTCTGGTGAGTTTAGATAATTTCTTCTAACTTGGTCTTTTTTGTGCAGACTCTAGGACGGTCATGGCTATTCTTGGTAAGTTAATTTTGTTTGTTAGCCTTTCTTTAGTTTTGTTTTATCTTTATTTCATGTGTGAATACATCATATTTATTCCAGATTACTTAATTGCCTGTACCGATCAAATCCGTTCCTTTCTTATTGGTTACACTTGCAATGCTCTTTTGCCTTTTTTGTTGCAATTAATGTGGTCAACGAGATGTGCTACGTGAGAAAGAATTCATAGATTTGGAAGGAATAACAAATTTGGACTTGCTTAGATTTTTAAATGACTATAGGCCTTTAAAAATTTAAGAAATGTTCCTATCGTGTATTTGACACATGTATTACCTTTATGGAGCTGACCTTTGAATTGGGACTGCTAGACACAGTGAGGACAATCAACGTACTTGGATTATATTAAGATAGGAATACACTAACTTATACAATTGTTCTAGCTTTGTTTGCCGGGAAAGATAGAGATTTTATAATAATCTATGAGCGAACTTGAAGTTTTTTCTTCTAGCTCCAATCGAAAGCTATTTGAAGAATTCTAATGCAAAATCTTTTAGGGTTTGCTAATAGTCCTATCCCTTCATAGCCAACAACTAAACCACCTGAACAGGCGAAAGTAAGCACCACCAAACAAATAGGCCAGTTAGAAAAAAGATTGGACTTACTCTATCTTTCCCGGCAAACAAAGCTTCACTTTCATATAACTAACCATTCTGAAGACTTAGCAAGATTTTATAATAATCTATTTTACTTCTAAGACTGACTAAGAGTTCTCATTGGTTGTTGGTCAAAAACTTTGATGTTGATGTGACAACCTATTGTTTTGATGTGAGAATCTACTGTAGATTCTCAGGAACCACACAATGCTTCACTTTGAGGTTCATGTATATTACATTGTTCTTTAATTTGAGGAAACACAAAATGCTTTCGCTCGGAGGTTCATGTATGCTTATTCCTTTTTTTTACCCAGATTATGATCCGGAGAAAGTGAAGGTAAGTCTGAAGTATTGGACTCAAACACTGGCAACTATAATTAAACTATGCAACTAAACACACCTAATGAGGTAAATGCATTACCCTTGCTCATAGTTGTCTATAGCTTAATGGCTTGCTGTTGATTAATTAGGAATATATTCTCTCTTTATTTCTTTATACCTAAATAAGAGGTTCTCTTTACTTCTCTATTCCTAAATGAGATGTAGTGGAAAAGGCATGGCTATTTAATTTTGATGCTTAATCGGCTTCTCTTTATTTTCCAATTTGTAAACAAAAGGCGGTATATGATTTCTAATTAATAGGAAAAAAAGGGGGCTGAAATTTGGGAACCCTCCCTAATTTTGGTTAGGAATTTATTGTTTCAATTCTAAATGAAAGAGGGTGGCAAAGGCATTGCTATTAAAATTTTTTACTTATTCTAAATCCATTGAAAAGTTATAGGTTGTTTACTTATTCTAAATCCATCAAAAAGTTAATTAGAGTCCCCTAACTCCAAGTACTTATTTCTTTCCTGAAAGAAGGTTGGCCAATACTGCTTCATTTATAGTTTTATCATAGGTTATTGTTGTGTATAGATAAATCTTTTCTAATGCTCTACTATTTTTAAAGTTCCAGTCATTTTCATTTGATTTGGAGGTTTGTATTAGTCAACAAAAGGTTCAACTCAAACTTTCATTTTATTTTGGCTCCTTTTTCTCCTATGGAGTTACAACTCCTTAGGTTCTTGAGAATTTACCACCTACTCCGTTAAAGCGATTTTCTTTCCCAAATTTAAACTACAACTTTGGGGGTGTTAAAAAAACTACCATGAATCATAAATGCCAACCAACTATTTCAAAATATGTTTCTAGGCATGGCTATTTAATTTTGATGCTTAATCGATTTCTCTTTATTTTCCTATTCGTAAACAAAAGGCGGTATATGATCTCTAATTAATAGGAAAAAAAAAGGGGGGGGTTGAAATTTTTGTTGAATTCTCTTTTATTGATCTCTTTTCTTTCTGCTTATTCCAATGACTCATTGTTATTTCGTTATGATTCAGGTCACGTATCACTTCTTCCATTGGAAGAACGGAACTCCCTTCGCTGAGGCTACCAATATTTTATTTGGTTCCCTCTTTCTCCCTGTTGCCTATATTACTCTACTATGGATTGTTTCAATTCCATTTATCTGGTTTTTTTGGTATATGGCATTCACCCTTGCAGACATGTAATCATTAAAACTACCTATTGTTTTGTCTTATAGGTCTGGTTTTTTATTTTGGTTGTGATTTTGGGTTTTTCCAAGTTAGATTATAATTCCACCCTTTGCACTCATTCCTAGGATTGGTTTGTGGAAGTGTCATTCCTCACAAATAAACCTTAAATTCAGCTGAAGTTTATCAAAATTCAGGTATCAACTATCCTGTGGACCGTCTTAAATTTGATTAGTTACTTGCAATTTTTGCTACTTGATTGTTTAGCGCCATAGTTGTTAGGGGTTGGGATGTGGTCTCTTTTTCCTGATATTTCCAACTTAAGACACAATGATGTATTTATCAAGGTAACATTGCTAAAAAAAAAATAGAACTATGCATGAAATTTCTCTTAAGTACAAATTCACTGCTTAATTATTGCATCGCTAGGCGACAATCTATTTGCAAACTCCTTATAATCTATAGGGTCATTCTCAGTCGATTTCAATGTTGTCATGTCGAGGTACCTCTACAACTAACTATAATTTCGATTTGATTTGCATGTCATTATATGGTCCATTTTGATTTGCGTGTGAATTTGCTTATGCAACTGACTTTTGTACCTCATTTTGCTTTTGTGTGGCCCAACTTCTAGCCATTCATATTCATGTATATCAATGACTTAACATGCATTTAGTTCTTTCGTGAATATTTACTACAAAGAATAGTTGATATTGATGCTTGAAAGTTCTCTCACTGACTGATGTTTTCCTGCAGCTAGATTCCCTTAAACCTAAAGAAAGTTTGGTTATTAAGCGAAGATATGGCATGTATAATTAACCTACTTGCAATAGGATGAATGGATTAATTACTTAACTGGAATATGTTGACATTCCTTGCATACCATGAGAAGCTTATTGACTATAGTATACCTATGAGTGTCACATATTGATATTAATTCCTTCAGATTGTGCTGCATTTTTACCTACCAAGGTAGTATTCTTGCCTCCGTTTTGTCTCACATGGATGCTCAAATGCTTTAAAATTGGAAACTGGTATTAAGTGTAGTTAATCTCAAAAATTCTGATCAACATGTAGACAATTTATTGTCTATATGTAAAGAAATTCTGGTATTAAGTGTAGTTAATCTCAGAAATTCTGATCAACATGTAAAGAATTTATTGTTTTTGAACAAGTAAAAAGATTCTTTTGTACTCTATGTTTCTCCTATCTTATTTTACTACTATTTGTTTTGTTCTTTTGTGGGGGCCAATGATGTTGTAGGTCGAAGAAAAAAAAAAAGATCTGGATGGTCTAATACTTAGACAACCAACTTATTAATAGTTTCAGACTTCTTTGGATCTTTGGTAACCATTAGCCAAATTTTAATTCTGTGTTCCCGGTTTTCCTTTTTCTTACTATCCAGGTTTTATATTCGTTTCACACTGTTTAAATTTGTTCTCTTAATGAAGTTTGCTTGCTAATTTGTTCTTGCTGTTTAGGTATGTTATCTTTAACTAAAAGAACCAAATTTTGATCCTATGCTTACTATGAGTTCAATGTTTGCTGCTGCACTTGATGGAATTGCTATATCTGACCCTCCTTTTTCCCGTCCTTCTGTTGTGGTTCCGTCTTAATAAATTTTTTATTCTTAACCAATCAACTCACTGAGATTTCTTGCAATTATATTTATATTTTTTACTATAAGTTGATTATCTGTCACTACACTTGATGAATGCTCTATATCTGAGCCCCCTTTTTTTTTAGTCTTTTGTTGTTTTCCAAATTGAATATTCTTTCGGGGTTTTTGTTTTTGGCGTTCTCATCTGCTATTTGTTCTTCGCTATCATTCTCTAAATTATTTGCTACAGTACTGTTCATTAGAATGATTGATTTGATGATTTGTTGTAGATAAGTGCATAACTTTAATATAAATTCATGATATCCTCGAAACTAATTATTGTTAGTACTATTGATATATCTTTATACTCTGTGTTGACAAAGGTTTGATAACACTCTAAAGTAACACTCTATGCATTTTATAATGGGTGTGTAAGCAAAATACAGACTTGCTTATTTACATCTTTTAAATAATAAGATACTTGCATGTTGACAAGAAAGAAAACACACAAGTTGATCTGATAAAACCAGCCAAAAGTAGCAGTTCTCTTCTACTAATTGATGTCCTACGTTTACCAATCTATATCACCTTGAACAATTGATCAATTTTGCATGATGTTTTCTCCACCATGCATCGAAACTGATCAGGCGAAAGTTGGTTGGTCGATCGGTGTGCGCTCGGTCGAGCTCCTTATCGGAACTCCTCGCCAAAAGCCGGAGACCAGGAATCAGCTCCGTTGTCTCCAACATGAAGCATGAACGACACAGGAACCAGGCATAGTCCTCTACTACTCAAATCCTTTTGTGGTTCCTCACAAGCAACATCCTGATGTTAAACACAAAGCATGTAGATCAAATAATTGTGCACTACTTAATCCTAGCCATAAACACTAAATAATTGCAACACAATAACAATTATTTATACTTGAAAGTTTAAATTCCTGCTCTACACCCCGATGGAATGGAAGATAATTACTTGCAAAAATATTTGAAGAACATTTTCTCCAAAAAAAAAAGAAATATTTGAAGAACATCGAAAAATAAAGTATAAAGGGACTTAAAAAGAGAAGCATATGATTTATAGTGGAAAGTGATTTGGTAGGGCCGTAGAAAAATTTAGCAAATTTTCATTAAGAGATGGATTACTTTTAGTTTAACATGTGAGTTTGCTTTCATGATGTTCTAATTTCATAAAAAAAAATATATGAGCTTTGTTTGATGAATGATAGTGGATGCGACTTCATGTATGGACTCCATTGGGTGGATTTGCATTTGCACTTATTTATTTACTTGACTTTTGAGACATACACTATATTTTGAATGTTCTATTATTAAAAATAATGATTGAGAATTGTCACTTACGAACTCCCTGTTTTGTTATTTTGAATTCTATATTGACTCTGCAGGCCAAACACTTCGATGTTATTTTATCTTCTTTCTTATGCTCTGATCATTATAATTCATGTTAGAAGAAAGTAGTCGTTATCTTGGACTTCATTGGAAAAGTAAAAGCTTTTGAACTCAATTTGCAGGGTGCTTCTTACACATTGCTGACATGCGTTGTCTTCCTTTCGGATCGTCGATGCCCATGGCAGACCTGTGCGGACGCATTCTCGAAGGGGCCACCTGCGACGCGCGTGGCAAGGTCGCAAACATCTCCGTACAGAAACGCAGCCTCACCGGATCCATCTCTCCCAGCTCATAGGATTCTATGATTAAGCTTTATGGTTCTACAAGATACACCTGTCCAATATATAAAAAACAGCAATTAATTTCAATTCCAATTTTGTAAATAAATTGAATGAAAAATTCTTGCTGGTTTATAGGTTTTTATGTAATAGTGAAAGATGCTTGATGTCAGTGACATTCTTCCTATTCCAACAATGCCTTCACTTTATGTTTGTTCTGCTTCATGGTTAATAGCCTAATACTCTAAATGCCCAAAACTTTGCAACCTTTCTAAGTTTTCATTTGCACAATAATAATTGTTAAAAAAATTAGACCCGCAGCGCAGCGCGGGTACTTCACTAGTATACATAATGTGTTGGGGTCACTCTAATAGCCCTAGTGAGTAAGTGGTAAAAAGAGGTGCTCAACAACCCACCTGGAACGTGCAGACCCAAACTTCGATTGGGCTGAAATTTGGTGTGCGCGCTCCCCCAGCGTCTATGGTCCCAACGAATCCAAAATCTCTCCAAAAATTCCTCCCGGATCAATGGTGGCGAGCAAAACGGTGAAGTGTTGTCCAACAATGTAGTGCAAAAAAAATCAGCGGGCGCGCGACAATAGCGTAGATATGAAAACGAGCACAAATTCTGTCCGGGGCCAAAAAGAAAAATGCTCACCTCGATCGTGATGAAAAGTTCCAACTTCCCCTTTCCTCGTGCAACACCAAAATCTCACCGAAAACTGTAACAAAAGCCGAACACAGTGTAAAATTTAGTCCCAAAAAATCTGCATCTTGCTGTTTGCGCAATAGTCCCAAAAACTGCAATTTTTCACCTACGAAAAGTCCTCCAAAAATTCCAAAAAAATTACGGCTGCGATCCTTGCGAAATGTAGATACAAATCGGGTATTTAAACTCCCGTTCCGACATCCGTAGGCCGAGAAAAGACATGATCTCTCCTCCGCTGTCTAGAAATTACTGCAGAAAAATATGGTCTAAAGATGCTCCAAAAAATCCAGTAAAAACTCGAAATGGAGGGAAATAGTAAATACAGAAAACGAAGGCCTACCTATCGTGGAAACAGTGCAGCAAGAATCGGCTAAAATCTCCTTCGGGGTAGCTCAGTGGAGCCCGCGGACTAAACTGCGACGGAAAAAGCCACCGAAAGAGGAACGTCGAAGTGCGCTGAATCGCTGAAATCGTCGATGACGCGGCCTCCAAAAATTCCCAAGATCCTTGAAAGGGTAGAACATAGGGTGAAGAAGGGCTCTGCCAAAACCCCCACGAAGAAAACCTCCCAAAAAAACTGAAATAAGTGAGAGAATAGGCCTATTTATAGGCAAATCTCAAAAAACACAAAATTCGGGTTTGGGGGGTATTTTCGGGCGCCCGAAACATTCGGGTACCGAAAACACGAAATACCACCTCGAAACGAGCAACGCCCGAAACCGCCTGGGCGTGACGCGTGTCCCGAACAGGGAACTACGGGTGCGGGGCCGCTCGGGCCACGCCGCGTGGTCCGACCAGCAGAGCGGGGCGAGTGGCACCCGCCAATTGCAGGGCGCCATGTGGCGCCCCCGCGTACAGGCGCCCACCTGCCCGCTTGCCCCGCACGTCGCCCCACCTGCCCGCCTGCCCCCGAGCGTGCGTAGACCGCGCGCGCCGCACCGGCCAATCCGAGGCCGCCACGTGGCCCCCCAGCCAGTCCACGGCTCCCCCTGTGCACTAAAATGCGCAGTAAACTTCCAGGTGCTCATTTTTGGGCATCCGAACTCAGAAAAATACAAGCAAATAGCCATTTTTCAATATTTTTCCGCGCTTAATCCAAATCCGGCCTTCGTTTAGCGAGAAACCACTTCTAAAATTTCGGCGAAGGCAGCCGAAAGGCAACATGATCCAATTCCGCGCTGAGTTAGTTTAACGCGTATGTTTGATGCGTTACGGACCCGGTACACCAATAGTAGGTGTTTGTTGCCGCGGACCACGGGGCAAGCTACACGGGGATTTGGGCCATCACACCACACACGCGACATAGGCTATCGGCTAAGAGCATCAGCCAATAAAAGAAGCAGCCGACGAAGAGGACTAGTGCCTCGTCCAGGACTAACTTCGGCTATCACTAGACATCGAACCACCCCGATCAGACGATGAAGCAGGCAGAGTTGGAGCCAACCCTCAGTTGATCAAGCCGATGATGGGAAGACCCACGTCTTGTTTCAGATCGGTCTTGGGTGCGTAATAGTGTAATACAAGGCGCGACAAACGCTATCGGCTGAAGGCACCTGCTGAAGGTACCGGTTGAAGGAGAGTCAGCTGACAAGAGAAGCGGTCAACAGAAAGATTATCATCTCATTCAAGACCGTCTGTCGGCCAAAGACAGATATCAAACCGCCCTAGTCAAGCGACGGAAGAAGCGAAGTCAAAGTCAATCCCCAGCTACACGAACCTACAGAAAGAAAGATTTTGAAAAGAATGAAGGCGAGATTCAGGCGCAAATCTCGCAACAGACTCCGAAGCGGCAAGCGGCGTCCAGTGTAGGAAAGTGCCGAAGATCACGCTTCGGTACGACGATTAGAGGATGAACCTAGACGGGAAAACAGCCACTATCCCTTTAAGGAGCATCGATCCAAAAGGAGATGGTTGAGGAATTCCCGGCAATTCCCTTTCGATTACACCGATTTCTAAAATCGACGGTTATACATCTTGGTTCGAAACTGTATAAATAAGCGAATCAACGAACGAAAAACTTTTACCGCTACCACCCCAACATTTCTTCTTATCAAGGAGTATGATAACTTAACTTTTACCGCTTTTCTTTACTGCTTTCCTAAGAGTAGGCTTAATTGTAATCCTTCTATCCCTACCTTCTTCCTTGTATTCCCTTTCTTCAATTAATATAAAGTGTAAACTGGTCAATTCGGCCGTGTCTTTATTTGTACATTTAGAGTGTAAACCGTCCCATCAGCCGTGCCTTTATTTGCTTTTCTTGCGCTTCAAAGTTATATTCGGCTCCTTAGCTGTATCATTACCTCTTTACCTGGTTCGACTACTCTAAGTCGAAACCGGCGATCTCTCTCTATCTCCGTATACTCGATTCGGCTGTCACCCGCCGAACGGTCGTGAGAGTTATCAGAGAAGAACCCGGCCAAGCAGATCCCTCCTCGGCCCGATCGATTGATTGTTGGCACGCGACGGACTTCGACACCTCTAGAGGGTTACCCAGGGGCCGATCGCACGCAAGCCACTTTTTGGCCCCAACACATGCCTAGTCAACCCACTCAGCAGGTTCTCTAGCTCATGTTTACCCTAGAGTTGCTCATCTCTATGCTTTACCTTAGGTTTTATCTAAGTCAAGTGTTATACATCCAATACACTTGCTCAGCTGCTCACTTGGTTTTCAAACCCATCTCGATTCTACCCTGAGGTCCACAATACCCACTCAGTCGACCATTCGGTTCTTATACCCTTCTCAGTTCTAGCCTGAGGTCCACAATACACGCTCAACTGACATTCTCAAGCTCTGGATTTGCTCTTTTCCGTACTCTGGATTTCCTTCTGGCAAGTCCAGTTCCTCCTTTAAGGCTCCGTTTGGTTCGAGGATAAATTTAAAATGTATAAATTTTTTTATAGCTGGGATAGGTATAAGTTTAGGAATAAGCAAGAACAACATTAATTTTGTGTTTAGATGAAAATTGGGTTGTTCTCGAGAATAAGAAAAATAGCGTTTGGATAGTTAGATTGGAATGGTAAAAATAAGAGTAATTATAATTTTAAAATAATAATATTTTATCTAATTAATTAATATAAAATATTAATTAAATAATAATTAATATTTGTATAAATTAAAGTTTATATTTTAGCACTTAAATAATATTGTTTAATTTTTTTAATTTATTAAAAATTAAAGTTAAAAATATAAAAATTTGTATAAATTTTTAAATTTTAAAATTAATACATTTTAAAATTTTATAAATTTATAAATTTATTAAAAATTAAAGTTAAAAAATTAAAAAGATATACAATTTAAAATTTTTCTAAATTTAAAAATTTAAATTGTCTCAAAAAATGTGTAAAATAAGATGCAAAAATTTTAATTTTTAAATTTGTATAAATTTTAAAAAAAATTATAAAAAAATTAAAAATTTAAAAATTTGTATATAAAAAAATTTTATAAATTTTAAAATTTTAAATTTTTTAAATTTTTAGATTTATTGAAAACTAAAATTAAAAATTTTAAAATTTATAAAATAAAAAAATTTAAATTCAAAATTTTTAAAATTTTAGAATTTTAAAAATTTTAATTTAAATTAAAAAAATAGAAAAAAATGATGGAAACCAGGTTGTTTCCGGATAGGAATGGAAACAACCTTGTTCCCACCCATGGGAGAAATTGTTATCCCTCCCTTAATGGGCTATTTTAGAATAATCCGTTAAGGAATGAATAACAATTCCCCACATTTCTTTTTTTCGTATTTGGGGGATCTCCTTTATCCCTTTTATCTCCCAACCAAAAGGGACCCCTTTTATTCCCCTTTATCTCCTAACCAAAAGGGGCCTAAGGTCATGTTTGGTTAGGGGGATAAAGGGGGGATAACTCCTTGATCCCCTTTATCCTCCCAAATACGAAAAAAAAATTGGGGGGATTTGTTATTCCCTCCTTAACGGGTTACCTAAGGTAATTTTTGGTTCGGGGATTATGAGTTTGGGGATAATTTTTTTTATCTTTGGGATAGCTTGT
Organism: Tillandsia fasciculata; assembly: GCA_029168755.2. Taxonomy (NCBI): domain Eukaryota; kingdom Viridiplantae; phylum Streptophyta; class Magnoliopsida; order Poales; family Bromeliaceae; genus Tillandsia; species Tillandsia fasciculata. The sequence continues at coordinate 13,706,397 of CM054948.1, forward strand.
TATTCCGGAATAGTCAGGAATAAAAGAAAAATAGTGTTTGGCTTGTAAAACAGTTATTCTTAGGAATAAATGAAATTGTGTTTGGTTCATTTCTTGGAATAAGCGAGAATAATAAAAAATAAGAGTAATTATAATTTTAAAATAATAATATTTTATCTAATTAATTAATATAAATTATTAATTAAATAATAATTAATATTTGTATAAATTAATATAATATTTTAGTAAGTAATACCGTTTAATTTTTATAAAATTAAAGTTAAAAATTTTAAATTTTGTATAAATTTTAAAATTTTAAAATTTGTATAAATTTGAAAATTTGAAAATTTATTAAATTTATAAATTTATTAAAAATTAAATTTATAAAATTTATAAATGTATTAAATTTTAATTTTAATTTTTTAGAAAAATGTGTAAAAGATGATGCAAAAATTTTAATTTTTAAATTTGTATAAATTAAAAAATTTCTATAAAAATTTTAAATTTATATAAATTTTAAAAATTTTAAAATTTTAAATTTTTAGATTTATAAAAAATTAAAGTTAAAAATTTTAAAATTTATAAAATAAAAAAAATTAAATTTAAAATTTTATAAATTTTAATTTAAATTTAAAAAATAAAAAAAATGGAAATAATGTTGTTTCCGGATGGGAACAATCTTATTCCCACAAATGGGAAAAATTGTTATCCCCCTCCTTAACGGGTTATTCTGGAATAACCCGTTAAGGAGGGGATAACAAATCCCCCCAATTTTCTTTTGTATTTGGGAGGATAAAGGGGGATAAAGAAATTATCCTCCATTTATCTCCCTAACCAAACATGGCCTAAGGCTATGTTTGGTTGGGGGATAAAGGTGGGATAACTCCTTTATCTCCCATTTATCCCCCAAACAAAAAAAAAAAATGGAGAGATTTGTTATCCCTCCCTTAATGGACTATTCTGGAATAGCCCGTTAAGGAGGGGATAACAATTCCCCCCATGGATGGGAATAAGGTTGTTCCCACCCGGGAACAACCTTATTTCCATCTTTTTTTTATTAATTTTTTTAAATTAAAATTAAAATTTATAAAATTTTAAATTTAAATTTTTTTATTTTATAAATTTTAAAATTTTTAACTTTAATTTTTTATAAATCTAAAAATTTAAAAATTTACAATTTTAAAATTTTAAAATTTATACAAATTTTGTATATATAAAATTTTAAAGTTTTTATAAAAGTTTTTTAATTTATAAAAATTTAAAAATTAAAATTTTTGCATCATCTTTTACACATTTTTCGAGATAATTAAAATTTAAAATTTTAAATTTAGAAAAATTTTAAATTTTATAACTTTTTAAATTTGTAACTTTAATTTTTAATAAATTTAATAAATTTTAAAATTTATACAAATTTTAAAGTTTTTAATTTTAATTTTAAAAAATTAAACGGTATTATTTACTAAAATATAAGCTTTAATTTATACAAATATTAATTATTATTTAATTAATATTTTATATTAATTAATTAGATAAAATATTATTATTTTAAAATTATAATTACTTTTATTTTTTTACTATTCTCGCATATTTTAAGAAATGAACCAAACACAATTTCAGCTATTCCTAAGAATAACAGGTTTACAAATCAAACACTAATTTTCTTTTATCCCTGACTATTCCGGAATAGCAAGCTATCCCAGGGATAAAAAAATTTATCCCCAAACTCATAATCCCCGAACCAAACATTACCTGGGATAGTAATGTTTGGTTCGGGGATTATGAGTTTGGGGATAAATTTTTTTATCCCTGGGATAGCTTGCTATTCCGGAATAGTCAGGGATAAAAAAAAATTAGTGTTTGATTTGTAAAGCTGTTATTTTTAGGAATAGCTGAAATTGTGTTTGGTTCATTTTTTAGAATAAACGAGAATAGTGAAAAATAAAAATAATTATAATTTTAAAATAATAATATTTTATCTAATTAATTAATATAAAATATTAATTAAATAATAATTAATATTTGTATAAATTAAAAGTTATATTTTAGTAAATAATACTGTTTAATTTTTTAAAAATTCAAGTTAAAAAAATTAAAATTTGTATAAATTTTAAAATTTATTAAATTTATAAATTTATTAAAAATTAAAGTTACAAATTTAAAAAGTTATAAAATTTAAAATTTCTCTAAATTTAAAATTTAAAATTTTAATTATCTCAAAAAATGTGTAAAAGATTATGCAAAATTTTTAATTTTTAAATTTTTATAAATTAAAAAATTTCTATAAAAAATTAAAAATTTATATATACAAAATTTGTATAAATCTTAAAATTTTAAATTTTTAAATTTTTAAATTTATAAAAAATTAAAGTTAAAAATTTTAAAATTTATAAAATAAAAAAATTAAATTTAAAATTTTATAAATTTTATAAACTTTAATTTAAATTTAAAAAAATAAAAAAAAGATGGAAATAAGGTTGTTCTCGGATGGGAACAACCTTATTCCCACCAATGGGGGAATTGTTATCCCCCTCCTTAACGGGCTATTTTAGAATAGCCCGTTAAGGGAGGGATAACAAATCCCTCTTTTTTTTTTGTGTGTGTTTGGGAGATAAATGGGTGATAAAGGAGTTATCCCCCTTTATCCCCCAACCAAACGAGTGAGAGAAAGTTGATGATGACTATTGCAGAAAAATCGTGGGCCGCAGAGATTTGGAGTGAACAACACGTACACATTATCCCTCTTCCTTTATTTATAGAGTTATGACAATAGCAACTAAATCCCTCCACTTCATCAAATTTACAAGAAAGACCGGTTCACTATATGGTGAATCACATAAATAAAATAACTTGTGTCATCAACTACCAATTCTACTAGCTAGCTTTAATAAAGAAGGAGATCTCTTTTATTTTGGTTCAGACCTTCCATATAAGTTGCAACTAGCTAACATATATAGATAAGAATATATATAGGATCAACATGATATGCTAAATTATTTTATCTCTCATGAAAGCGGCTTGAATGTAAAAGACTAGAGCAGAAAAAGAAATAAAGTTGATAGATATTTTTTTTTGAGAAAAAAAATAATATGTTACCGTTTTGTTTATTTTTAAAATAAACGTAGCTAAAAATGTGAAGCAAGACTTCGAATTCGGATCTCGAGTATCAACCACTAATTTCTTTGCTACTTGCGCTAGTAACAATTGATAAAGTTAATAGATATTGGCCAAAAGAATTTTGGTTCAATTTTATCAACAATGAATTAATACACATACCATATTATATGAAATTTTCTTCTTTTCATGAAAGTAGATTTGATTAATTACATCATATCTAAAAACACTATTTTAAAATTTTTCAAAATTGGCTATAGAATAAGTTTGTAAGTTTATTAATAAAAAAAATATTCATGATCAAACTTTTTTGTAAATAAAAAGTTAAATGTTTACCACAATTAATTTCAGAAGTCTAAACAATCTTGAAATCTCTAGTTCTCTCTGGAACTACAAATATAGAAGAAAAAATTATCTAGATCATCTATAATCTATAATCTATGTAACGACCCGGCCCACTAGCAATAATAATTCGTTGGGCCCAGCCCAAAATGCTTAAGCTCAGTTATTATTACTAGTGTCCATGTCTCATATATACACAATCACATCCGATGTGGCATTATTGGAGTCGTGACTCCCCCCATTTAGGCCTGACGTACTCGTCAGCCCAAACACACACACAGCAACCCAAGATCACCAGGCGATGTGAGACTTGTCTCGCCAACCTTGTCATTTAGACCCAGACTCAGTCGAGACTCGCCACACACTTCCGAATGGTTATTGGCTCTGGCCCACTAGCAATAATAACTCGTTGGGCCCAAACCACAGCCCAAAATACTTAAGCCCAGTTATTATTACTAGTGTTCATGTCTCATATAAATCCAATCACAATTTCATCCATATTTGATGTGGGACTATTGGGTACGTCACAATCTATAAATTTATAAATCTATAATCTATAAATATAATGAATCTTGAGTCTTACAGTAGCAACGTGGCGCTACCCCTTCTACGTTGCCCTCTATCTATCGGCTACACGTGTCTCTCCTTTTTTTTTTTTTTTTTTTTTTTTTTTTTTTTTTTTTTGTCATCCCTTTTTTAAAAAATTTGAAACATAAAATTTAAAATTTAAAATTTTTAATTTTAAATTTTAAAATTTAAAATTTAAAATTTAATATCTAAATTTTAAATTTTAAATTAAAAAATTAAAATTTAACATTTGAATCTAAACTAAAAATAAAAATTTAAAATTTGGATTCAAAATCAGAATCAGTTTTTAAAAAGCAGATTTTAACTGTTTCTGATTTTAGATCTCGAAAATCAGAAAACTAATTCTAAAAATTAAAAAAATAAAGTTACCAAACGTTGTATTGGATACAAAGCAAAAACATTGTCATTATGTTTTAAATTTTACATTCGTAATATTAAAATTTGATTTACAAAATTAAAAAATGATATTTTAAATAAATAAAAAAAAATACAAAGATGAGTGGAAAAGAATCAATCAAAGTATTTTAAAAAATATTTATATCCTAATCGGAATGGTAAGAAAATACACTTTTGCCTAATATCAAATGAGCAATACTAGCTCTACATCTATTTTTAGATATAGATCTTACACCTCCACTTATTCAATAATGAAGACTTTTTCATTCATTATTTTAAAATGATGAATAAAATTTATTTTATTTTAAAATATAGATGGAATGAAAAATATATATTTTGTTGGAATATACACTTAACTTTTTATGGAATTGTCAACACCATCTTTTCAATAATTTTACCTTTTAATTGCTGGGTTTTCGAATAAGGGACACCTATAGAGGACAAGTGAAAATGGTCCATGATAAGTTCCACTACCCATTGCATAAATTGTATAATTTGAATAATAAAGGAGGCTGATTGAGGATATGTCATGATTATGTAGGAGCTCTATGGCTTGTTTTTTTTTTTTTTTTTTAGGCTTTAACAAAATAGAGATTAGGTTTGGTAATAAAACAAATAAAATTGAGATTTTGTCTCACCAAACAATATATATATATATATATATATATATATATATATATATATATATATATAACTACAAAAAGTAAATAAATATTTTAATTTGTGCTCAGAATTCTTTTGCAGAAAAAAGTTGTCATTGCTCTTAGTGAAAGAGCAGATATCTAACAACCTAGAGAAAACAGTTTTTTATTTTATTATTTATAATATACATATTTTATTAGTTTAAAATGTGAAGCAACTAGACTTCGAATTATTTTTAATTCGGAACCTCACATATCAACCACAAACTCTTTATCACTTGCATTAGGTATAAAAAAATTTTACTATACTATTTTATTTTCAAAAGCACTACTCTTCTATCATTTTGTTTCAATCCCTACATTATAATCAACAAACCTATAATTTTATATAAAACTAAGTAAAAAATATTAGTTAAAAGTGGCTTATAATTTATTCAGAATCATGACATAAAAATAACAAAATATATAAAATTAACAAAAATAATTAAAAATAATTTCATAAAAGTTTTCAATAAGTTTATCATAGAGATTTATTTTATACTTTTTTCTACTATTTAACGAGAGTCCCTTAATAATTTAATAGATTTTATCTAAAATAATAAATTTGTAAACAGTAATATAAAGAACATCGAGGAAAATAATAGCTTAGTAATATATATGAAAAAATAGTACAAAATAGAAAAAAAAATATATATATATATAATAATATAATAGTATCTTTGAAATAAAAAAATATTATAATATTGCAAATAAAATAAATACAAAAGTATATTGTAGTAGAGTGTAATTAAGCCAATTTAGCATTGCTTATTCAAGTAATTTTAAAAGGTACGAGATGCAGGGATGGGATACGGATATCCAAAATTTTATTCAAATCCGAATTCGAACGAAATAGATTTTTCCAATGTTTAACGGATATGGATTCAAATACGAATATAAAAAACGAAAACCCAACAAATTTGGATTCGGATATGGATTTTGACCGTACCCAATCCGAATCCGAACCCGATCCAAACCCGAATTGATTTTAGTGATAAATATTTGATATTATATTTAAATTTATATTTTAAAATTTTAGATTTAATATAATATATTTTGAAATATTATAAAGAGGAAAAGATAAATAATTATTTCGGGTTGAATCTTCATGATCAGATTCGGATTTTGAATTTTTGGTCGGATTCGGATTTGAATATGAATTTTAAAAATTCGTCGAATTCGGATTCGGATTCGAGTTTCGGATATGTTGTCGGGTTCGGATTCAGGTTTTTGAAAATTCGCCCCGAATTCGACCCGTTAACATCCCTAACAAGATGACATGTATCTAGAAATATAAAACGGGTCGAGCGGCCTGTAGGCGGCCCGGCCCGGCCCGACACGAGTAGGCCGAGCTAGGCAGGGCACGGATACTGTAAAATCCGTACCGGCCCAGCCCGTCCCGAGATAATGGGCCGTACTAAACCTATTATTTTCGGCCTGTTGGCCCGGCACATTGCTCAGCCCGAAATAGGCCTGAGCCGTGCCAGGTTGAGGGTCTGGCACGGCATTGCCCGTATGGGCTGCGCTTGCTGGATCGGGCACAGCCCAAATCCAAGGCCCGGGCTTTGGAGGAATATTTTGGGTTTCAAGACCCAACTCCCAAAGAAACCTAATTTAAAATTTAAGAGAGCTGGACCAAGCTCAGCTTCCCAAGATACCTCACTTTTCTTGAACCATCTCGAGACGAGAACTCATTTAAATTTTAAATTTTTTTAAATATAGTTTTTTAACTTTTTAAACTTTTATTTAATTTTTTAAAATTTTATAACTTTGTTTAAATATATTTTGAAAGGATTTTTTTTTTTTTTTTTTTTTTTTGCATTTAGTCCCATAATTTTTTTTTTTTAATAAAATAGCCCTATAAAATTTAAATTTACAAAAATAATTCTATATCTGCCACACGTGCACCACGTGAATGCCACGCGGACGGACTGAAATGTGTGTGGATGTAGTTGAATACGGTAAATAATTTACGGTGTCTAAACAAGGTAAACCATTTACCGTATTTAGACATGGTAATCAATTATCCTGTTTTATGTCTAGTATAAATTATTTACCATTTTTTTTATTTAAATTATTTTATCTAAATATTAAATATTTTATTTATTAGAATATTTTAGAATATTTTAGAATAACGTTTAGAGACTTACTTAAAAGTAAGTTCAAACTGTCTTTAATTTATATATTTTATTTGAAAAATTCTTGTACACGTTAAAAGAGCTATTTCAAAATTTACAAAATCTAATAAATTTTTAATATTAAAAAATAATTGACAAAATAAAGAGCCATTCTTGACTATGGAATTTTTTTTTTTTTGATGTACGTGTAAAAAAATTATCCGTCACAGGAAATAAAATTGCAGCGGAAAAATAATATAGCATATTATAAAATAAAATTTATATTACATATAAAATATAAAATAAAATCAATCCAGTGCCAACGGATTATTCTCATGTTACAATATAAAATAAGTTAAACTAAACAGATCTTATGTTTAGATTACATCACCTTGAACCAGTTAAAGTTTCTTGATCTACTGTACGGTTGAAACTGAATATGATGAATCGTGATTTCAACGTAGCCGCGCACGTGCACGGTCTCTATGAATATCAACACAGAATTGGTGTAGATCTAACTCATTCCGTTGCACGGAACAGATGAGTCGCAGACTACAAGAACAGTGCTAGCAGTCCCTTTGATATCTGCGTTACTTTTGATGAAACACTCTGAAGATATCTGCGTTACTTTTGATGAAACACTCTGAACTTCACACAAGATCATATGGAGACGAATTACACTCACACTCCATGACCAACTTAATTAATTTTCTTCTTTTTCTTCTCGTTCCACATCTCATACGTATTTATTAATGTGAAGTTGGCTAGATTATAACAAATTGAAATCTAAGATAAACTATAATGACTAATTAAATCTTATAATTAGTTTCAATCAATTAATTAATTAAATCTCAAGATAAAATCTAGTAACTAATTAAATCTTAAAATTAGTTACAATAAAATCTCAGGATAAGTTTCAATCTAGAATACTTATCGAATATATTTAAACCTTATCTCTCTTTAATTTATCCGGATCATATCCATTAAATTATAATTAAATATTCATATTTAAATCTAATCTAATTAGAATATTATCTTATAAAAATTTATAAATATTTAATTATTCTCTAATTAAATTATAGATTAAATCTTTCGTATAATTTCTCATCATAATCACTAAACTGTTTAGTGTATTAGACTCGTCCTTTTATTTTGGATGTACACAATTCCTATTGTGTGTGACCTCACAGGTCCATTACCATTTGGCAGTGGAGTCCAATATCAAACTCTTTAACATTGAATTAGAACTCTTCTAATCGTTGAAAATAATTTATTTTAAATTATTTTTACTTCTCTCACTGTCCGTGAGTGACACCTAGCAGTATATCACGGCAATCCAAAATGGTGATGAATAATGAACCTTTCCGCTTACAATTACAGTGTGATTAATTCCTTCCAACACACAACGTCCCGATCGAACCAAAATCAGGGTTGCTCATCAAATCTTATAATTCGATCATATGACTAGAATATCTAAATCGACTCAATATGGTAACTCAGTTGGAAACCTTTTCCACACACCATGTACTCTGGCCAGGGATTTTTTGAGTTGAATTTGATAATCTACATAGGACGTTCTCTCTCAACATTGAGAGTGTTGAATTCCTTATTGTGCACTCATACGCTTCCCCATATAAACTACTACAGCCAATCAATACCAGACGTAGACTATTGATTAGAGTCTAAGTATTAGTACAGTCAAACGGTAGCAATCTATATGTGAAGCAACCATAATGTCTCAGGTTCGAGGAGTACTTCACACATCGTATAGTACCCGAGAAACTCAAATTTGAATTTAAAGAATTCAAATGTGAATGTGAATGAGAAAATGCAAAATTGAACCTAAGTGGTTGTATATCGGTGTGCAAATTGCACAGTTTTCGGAGCACTATGTCTGCCTTTCAGATCCGAGTTTGATTTCGAAAATCTGAAATCGCCAGTGAGACCGTCTCGTCGAATCAATTGAAAATGATATAAACTGATTTTCGATCCGAAAGTCGGATTGTCCAGAAATCAGTAAAGTTACGGGTGGGACCCGCGACTTAAGTGAATAGTACTAATAGTAGCCCCTGATTTAATTTACTCCCCGGCCAACGTCGGCCGATCGACCGTTTGGAGTCCGAATATGGCGATCCAAGTAGTCGATTTGAATGACATCGTCATTCTGAGCGCTGTGGCGCTGACAAAATTTGCATTTGACGAGCCTAAAGCATCGTAAAGCGTGCCGAACTGTATAATTTACAGTATAAGATGGATTTTAAAAATTATGAAGCTCAATTTTAGCGAACCAAAATTGCTACCTGATAGGTCTCGACGAGCCGGACGCCGTGGCGAAGTTTGTTTTTCAATTCGACAAACCGTATGCCTCGAAATGCGTGAAATACACTGAAAGAGCGGGTATTTTCGCAAAACCCCCTATATTTTATGTGTCGAATTGAGAGTGGCTTATAGGTTAGGGTTCTGGCCGCAATTGTAGCCTACAAATGGGAGCTAGGTGTTAAAGAACAAGAGTGCAAGGGTGTTGATGCAAATTTTCCAAAAATCATGCATTGAATGCATGTGGCTTTTGGGCTACCTGTGGGGAGTACGAGGGGCCATACCTGGGTTCCAAGGTTTCTCCACACTCCTCTGCATGCCCCAGACAAAGCCCAGGGTGCGGGGGTGGCCGAGGAGACACCACACATCTTCCTTGGCCGAGCTTGTGAGAGAAAGAAGGAGAGAGCAACTCGGGTTCTTCAAGTGGATCCATGAACCTTCTGGAGAGTTTTCCTGCATCCTGGGAGTGAGCCCGAGGAAGCTTGGTGGCTGCGCGACGCGGGAGGAGAACCGGCTTCATCCTCTTCTTCTCCAACTCCGGCGAGGTAAACCCTCTTCATCCTCCGGTTTTTAGTACCTGAGACCCTTGGAAGTGAGCTCTATAGGCTCTGAAAATGCCCCACGCCAAGTCCCGACCCTCGGTATGACCCCGGTTGCCGGCGGGCATAAACATCACCGCTGAAACCCTATAGTGCTCCCCACCGTCGTGCGCTGCGCTCATTGGTTCAAACTTCGAACCAAAATGATGGACTTTTACTGTAGTCTCTAGAGAACCTCTCCACAAAGTTTAGTGGCAATTGATTAAGTATGCGCTTCGCAAATTGTTGCCCTAGCTTTGGGCAAAATGTGCACCGGCCGAGCTTTTTGCTCCGGCGCCGGCGACGCTCCCCACCGCCGGCAACCTGCCCAGGAATCTTCCTGGGGTCAAGGTAGTCCAACCATGCATTTGCATGGGTCCCATGCAGCTCGGGTGAAGCTCCACCATTGTTGGTGCAAGCTCGGGCCGTGGTTGCTCCGCCGCCGCCGCCGCCGTGTCTTGCTGTCGGGCATGAGTCCAGTAATTTTTCTGAGGTCAAGATGCATCTACTGGTGCTGTTGTTTGTGGCCTAGAGCCCATGAATGGAAAATCACCATTAATGCCCAAGGTGCCCGAGCTCCTTCTCCTTCTCGGCCAACATGGGCGTGGCTTGCCCGAGCATGGTTAGGAAGGGTTCTTGCTACCTTGTGATGCTTCTCCAATCAGTAATGATCTTCTCCAACCAAGCTTGCCTTACTTGCTGCTATGTGTTGGGTGGTTTGTGTATTAAGCTTTGAAGCCCACCAAGTGTTCGGGAAAATGCCCGAGAGAGCTCAAATTGGTTTTAGCTACTTACAACCATCCACCAAGGGAGAATTTGACTCCACATGATCCCCTGAGCTTGATGCTCACTTCATTTGCAAGTTTGACTGTGTGGATCAATGTGTGGAGCCAAGCTAAGCCATTCGAGAGCAAGGGGCTTGGATCTGTTGATCCAGCATGAGCAAGACTGCACTAGAGTGAGCCCTCAAGTCCCTGTGATATGCTGAGCATGATTCTCAACTTGCTTTTCTGTTTGCACAAGCAAAATAAAAAAATATAGCTATTAAGGGCTTTTGAGGGTCTAGTTGGTCCATAGGCTATCTTAATGGCTCTGCGGCTTCGCAGCAGTGAGCCGTTGACTAATTTGAGGTCACTGAATGTGATGCTCACCTTAAAAATGGGAATGGTTGAGTGAAAAATTGAAAAATGCCATTCGGCCTATGTTAGTAAAGAAAATCATGGGCCGAAGTTTTCCTTGGAATTCGTGTTGCTGCCAAATGGTGAGCACGGTGTCCAGCAAGTCGAGGGCCACCTTCTGGTGGTCTCGATTCGATTAAATAATGCCCCGAGAATTAATACAAGCGAAAAAGGCCCTAAAATGCATGTATTTATGCGAATTCAAGAAACCCTAGGGGTCTAAACGCAAATGTTACCTAGCGTGCTGTCTTGGGCTGTGTGCCCATGATCTTTAAGCTTTTCGTTGGACATCCGATAGCTTCCGTTGAGCGGAAATCGGTTATCGGACCGTAAATCGGCAAAATTGTCGGTTTATCGGCGACTCTGTTTTAATCGCGCAATTCGAAGACTTGTGGCGATTAAGTTGTTCTATTTGAGGTTCCCAGTGTAGTCCTGGTGGATCCAGCAGCCGTGGTTTATTGCTGGCGACTCCCGAAAACCAAAATGGGATTTTTGGGGGTTATTTTAGTAATTGTGGCATCGGTCTAGCTTAGAGGCATCCAGAAGTATGTACTTGCCCGAACATCTTCAGTGAAGCGTTCTGGGGCCGCATGTCAAGTCTCGCTGAATTCGGAAATCTGTAGGCGCTGATTGGGTCAAAGTTGACCGATCGGCGGATTTTCGGCAGGTTACGATAATCTGAAAAAGATCCAGGTTTAAGCCTTGTGTGCGTTGCGAGTCAGGGGTTGGGTATGTGTGTGAGTTTTATTTTCTGACCTGTGCATATGATTCAGGTCCCAGCAGTCAGCCGCCAGCTTGCGAGCCATCCAGCAGCCACCGTGATCATCTACATTGAGGTGGGTTTATCTTCGGTCCGGACTTTATCAGGTTGGCCCTATGGGGTGCCGTGGTAGGTCGGACCCCTGTTTTTGTGTAGCCCTGAACCTATGCTTGAGCATTTCTATTTGCTCTCATTCCAGCATTCACTGTGTATAGCTATGTAGTATCGATCTTGCAGTTCAGTTCCCGGTATGATTTCATGTTCAGCATTTAGTATACCTATATATACAGCTTGACATATGCCATGTTTGTTTGGTCATCAGCCTAGTAGCATTTCCTGTTCTACGTTGCATGATAGAATAGAAGTACAGTCCTGCTATTCAGTTTCAGTTTCAGTTACAGCTCAAATATTCAGCTCCTGTTGCTCAGATTCATTTATACAGTATCCGAGATTATTACAGCTTTCAACATCCGTAATTATTACAGCTTTTAGCATCCTGACAGGGATTATCTGGCTCATTGCCGACTGTTCAGCTTGAGCATCAGCCTTATGATCGCCATAGCACTAGCTGCTCATTTCACGTACGCCGTGGGATTGATCCCCCACAACGCATTCTTTACCGGTAAAGTGGTCGATAGTGGCGACCCGTGAGCCCCAGGCTGCACATAGTGGACGAGAGTGGCGACACGTGTGCCCCTGAGTGCACCGATGGTGCCGGGTTATATGTCAGCCGAACGTGCCAGCTTTGGCATTGGTCTAGGTCCTCGTGACTGATGACGGCACTGATTGGGTACTTACAGTTATTATTATTCAGCTCTTTCAGTTTACAGCATTGTTATATACCAGCTTTGTTTATAGCATGATCATTTCCTGCTTGTCAGATTTATCAGTTATAGCATGATCAATTACAGTCATGAGTACCCTGCTTCCCTTCTGGGATTATCAGCATTCCCTGTTTACAGCATTGATATCATTGATTATCATACTAGCTCTGCTCTACAGCATGATTAGCTCTTGCTTGTCTGATTTGCCAGTTACAGCATGATTAGCTTGATATATGAGCACCCCTGCTTCCATTTCAGCATGCTTAGATTTTATATCTGCATCTTACCTTTCAACTTCAGTATTTCTTGCTTTTGCTATCCGCTTATTATTGTATCCGGTAGGTACGACTTGTTATTTCTCGGCCCGTGGTGCCCACTGGGATACACTGTTGATATATCTCACACCCCCTGGGTGACCATTTTTCAGGTCAGTCGGGTGCTGGAGGTTGGGACGATCCAGTGAGCTGTCGCGCTAGAGTTGTCCCCTGCTATTGGCCGCAGTGGCCCAGTGCTAGTATTTGCAGTTACCGTATCATGATCTTAGATTGTCTATGTATTTTTGAGTTGGAGTATTTGTGGATTATGTCATGAGTAGTTATGGATGTATTAGTTGTAGAGCTTTATGTTTTTGATTTAGCTGTTTATTATATTGCTCTCTGATGATATCACTGCACTTGCCTAGCCGAGCATGTATAGGGGAGACTCTGTCCGTGTGGACAGAGAATTTCCTATGCATGTGGCGGTCTGTTCACGTCCTGAGTTAAAGTTTGAACCCTGATTTAAAAAAAAAAAAAGATTCTACCGCTGTTTTGAAACTTGGGGCGTGACACATCGGTAGCAAAGTAGTCACTGACGAAAATAGAACCATGTGACTGTTCAACTAAATGGTCACGCTCAGTGTACTTGTTCGCTAACAAGCACCTGTATGCTTACTTTAGTGTCCCCACACTAGTGACTTGAGATTCGTCACCTCAACTTAGAAGTATAGCATACACCGGCCTATCCAGAATTATCATCGTTCTTATGATATTCCTATGGCTAGAAGCATTTAAGAATCTTGTACAAAGAAATATATATATCTCAAATTCCTAACTTTTAGGAATATATTTTTTAACAAGGATTTAATGGACGATTCATGTAAACATATTATACTGCTAACAATAAACATGAATAAAACTTGCCCTTTTTTAATTAAAGAAAAATACAAAATATGTCCATAAGCCTATGTTACCGATTGGCTTTAGGGTATATTACTAGCAATCTCCCACTAACCCTAATGCCAATCACTCATATATCTGCACATCTAGTTTTTGGAGAGTGAGTGGCTTAGTAAGAGGATCCGCTATATTGTCCACGGATGCTACTTTCTGCACAACAATCCGACGCTCATCAACAAATTGTCGGATGATATGGTAGCATCCATCTATATGTTTGGACTTCTGATGAGATCTCGGCTCTTTAGCTTGCGCTATAGCTCTGTTATTGTCACAGTAAAGTGGCATTGGCTCCTCAACCGAGGGCACCACTCCTAGCTCTGCGACGAAATTTCAAAGTCAAACTGCCTCCTTCAATGCCTCATATGCTGCAATGTATTCTGCCTCAGTGGTGGAATCTGCTGTTGTATTCTGTTTGGAACTCTTCCAAATGACAGCCCCACCATTCAATATAAAGACATGCCCTGATGTTGACTTTCTATCATCAACATCTGACATGAAGTCTGAATCCGTGAAGCACTCTAGTGTTAGTTCATTTCCACCAAACACTAAGCATAAATCCTTAGTTTTTCTCAAGTACTTAAGGATATTTTTCATAGCAGTCCAGTGTTCTTCACCTAGATTGGACTGATATCTGCTCATAATACTTATGGCATGTGCGATATCTAGTCTTGTACATAGCATAGCGTACATGAGACTCCCTATTGCGGAAGCATAGGGAATTCTGCTCATGCGCTCTCTTTCCTTAGGTGTTTTAGGACACATCATCTTGGAGAGATTAATTCCATGTCTGATGGGGAGAAGACCCCGTTTGGAATTTTCCATGTTGAACCTTTTCAACACGTCTTCTATGTACATCTGCTGTGATAAACCGATTATTAGCCTCTTAGCTCTATCTCTATAGACCTTAATTCCGAAAAT
The DNA here is from genome assembly GCA_029168755.2 of Tillandsia fasciculata. NCBI lineage: Eukaryota > Viridiplantae > Streptophyta > Magnoliopsida > Poales > Bromeliaceae > Tillandsia > Tillandsia fasciculata. The sequence goes on from CM054948.1 coordinate 13,721,401, forward strand.
ATAGGCTGCTTCTTCCAGATCTTTCATCAAGAAATTCTGGGATAACCAAACCTTGACAGAGGTCATCAAACTTACATCATTTCCAATTAAGAGAATGTCGTTCATGTATAATACGAGAAAGACAAGCTGGCTCCCACTAGTCTTTTTGTAAACACAAGGTTCATCCTGATTTTTCACGAAGCCAAATGTTTTGACCGTGTCATTAAACCGTATATTCCAACTCCTCGAAGCCTGCTTCAATCCATAAATAGACCTATGAAGCTTGTATACTTTATGCTTCTGACTATCACACACGAACCCCTCGGGTTGTTGCATATATATGTCCTCCTCTATAAACCCATTGAGGAAAGCGGTTTTTACGTCCATTTGCCAGATTTCATAATCATAGTATACGGCTATGGCAAGTAATGTCCGAATGGATTTAAGCATGACCATAGGTGAAAAGGTTTCCTTGTAGTCAAGACCTTCTCGCTGACTGTAACCTTTCGCCACGAGTCTCGCCTTATATGTTTCAACTTTTCCATCCACACCGATCTTTCTATTGAAAATCCATTTGCAACCAACAGGTACTATACCTTCTGGTGGATCAACAAGAATCCATACATTATTGGTATACATAGAGTCCATTTCGGACCTCATAGCTTTTTGCCATTTTATTGAGTCGATGTCTGACATCACCTCTTATTAACTGGTAGGATCATCCCTACGATCACTATCGCCAATGAGGAACATTTCCTTTGTGCATTCCATAACGAAATCTTGATATTTGTCTGGAACTTGGGATATTCTACCAGATCTTCGAGGTAGTGGTGTAATAACAGGTTTTGTTTGAACAGGTTGTTCGGATTGTTCTTGAGAAGTTGTTTGCTCATTTGAGACCATCTCTTTGAGCGCTATCTTCTTTCCGACACCACCTTCTTGGACAAACTCATTTTCCAGAAATATTGCATGCCGACTAACAATCACGTTTTGATTATTTTGAAGGTAAAAATAGTATCCCATAGTCTCCTTGGGATAACCAATAAGTCTTCCTTTATCTGACCTAGCCTCCAATTTATTTGTTTTAAGTTTTTTAATATAAGGTGGGCATCCCCAAATTCTCAAATGATTGAGACCCAGCTTTTTGCCAAACCACATCTCATGCAGAGTACATGGAACAGATTTTGAAGGCACCCTGTTCAAAATATAGGTTGCAGTTATCAGGTCATAACCCCAAAGAAATAAAGGCAAGTCCGTGAAACTCATCATTGATCGTATGATATCTAATAAGGTACGATTCCTTCTTTCAGAAACTCCATTCAATTCTGGAGTTCCAGGAGGTGTTCGTTGTGAGAGAATACCATTTTCTTTGAGATAATTAAGAAATTCAACACTAAGGTACACTCGCCTCCTCGATCTGATCGAAGAGTCTTAATGCTTTTTCCTGTCTGCTTCTCTACTTCACTTCTGAACTCTTTGAATTTTTCAAAGGTCTCAGATTTGTGTCTCATAAGAAATACGCACCCATACCGTGAATAATCATCTGTAAAGATTACAAAATAAAGATAACCACCCCGAGCCGTTTCACTAAACGGTCCGTACACATCTGAGTGCACAAGGGCAAGTAACTCTGTGGCTCGAGTACTTTGTCCAACAAAGGGTGACTTAGCCATTTTGCCTTGAAGACAAGACTCACAAACTGGATAGGATTCTAAAGCACAAGTTTCCAAGTGCCCATCCTTGGCCAGTTGGTTTATCCTATCTTCTGCAATATGTCGTAGCCGTAGGTGCTATAAATACTTTTGGTTCAGACTTTTATCTCTAGGTCTCTTGTTTTGAGAAGTATTCTCTTCATGTTCAATATTAGCAATATTTCCATCCAGATTAAGAAAATAGAGATTGTTAACTAACCTACCAGTAGCTATCAATTTATTTTTCAAATAAATAAAACAACTATCAGTTTCAAAAATAAAACGACAACCAGTTCGAGCTAAAGCTGTAATAGAAATCAAATTTCTAACAACTAAAGGAGAATAATAACAATCCTCTAATTCTAAAATATGTCCAGATGGAAGTCTCAAAAAATAGCTCCCTACGGCTAATACAGCAACGCTTGCTCCATTGCCCACACGCAGGGTCACCTCGCAGTCCTTCAACTTTCTACTTTCCTTTAGATCCTGCAATGAATTACAAAGATGTAAAGTACATGCAGAATCTAATACCCAAGAAGAAGTAGAGCCAATCATATTGGCCTCAACGATGAGCATTTTGTTCATACCTTCAGAAGGCACGTCCTTTAATTTTTCTTTTAGGGTAGTGAGATATTCTTTATAATTTCTCTTCCAATGTCCCTCCTTGCCGCAATGGAAACATTTTCCTTTAGCTTTACTTTTGTCGGTTTTCTTAAAATTTCCTTTATTCATTCCACCCGACGACTTCAGCTTGGAGAACTTTTTCTTTTCTTTGAACTTTCTTTTAGAAGACGAAGTTCTCTCAATAGCCATCGCCATCCCGTTTGCTTTCAACATGCCTTCCGCTGTGACTAGCATATTCATAAGCTCGGACAAAGTGGCATGAATCTTCTTCATGTTGAAGTTTATGACGAAGTGAGAAAATGACTCTGGCAAAGACTGTAGAACTAAATCAACCTGCAAGTCTACGTCTAGGTTTAAGCCGAGGCTTATCAGCTGCTCCATGTCATCAATCATTTTGAGACAATGTTCGCTGACTGACGTACCTGGAGTCATCTGAGCCGTAAACAACCGCTTTGATATCTCATATCTTGATGTTCGACTTTGCGCACCATACAACTCTTGTAAGTGCGTAAGCATCTCATATGCATGAATATAGTTCTCATGTTGTCGTTGTAGCTCATTCGACATGGAGGCCAGCATATAATACTTGACACGCTGGTCATCATCTACCCACTTGTTTCTTCTATGAATTTCTTCAGGTGTGGCCTCAGCGGTAAGCTCGGGAATTGGAGCTTGAAGAATATAGTCAAACTTTTCAATACCTAAAACAATTTTTAGGTTATGAAGCCAGTCTTGGAAATTAGGGTCGGTTAATTGGTTAGATTCCATTATGCGAGAAAAAGGGTTAGAGGCATTCATTTTGTCTGCAAAAAATAGAGATTTTAGTTCGATTAGTATATTTCATTTTTAACCAATTGAATTAGGGCCTTCTAGTTCAATAGGTTCATACCACTAAATTTATCGAATGTCTACACTCCCTAAAGACAGAAATCCTCATCCGTTAGATTTCTTAGTGGTGATTGGGCTCTCATAAATTACGACTTATCTCACCGGACGACTTCTTGAAAGCCGTAATTCAATGAGCGGGTAACATCTTACCTCGACACATCTTATGTGCAATCCAATCGTTCTTTGGCCTCTAAGATTTTTACACCTCACCGGACGGTCTCTTGGTGCAACAATCTTAGTTAAGTCAAAAACTACCTCTCCTACAAATATGGTATCACCAAAAAACCCTCACCGGACGGTATCTTGGATTTATTAGTGATCTCATATTATAGCATCACATGATAAGATGTTCACACAGTTCAAACACAAGAAACCCCATGGGACCATGCGTGACTACTCAATATTGAAACAATGTTTTCATCTTGTGATCGGTGGAAGGCCACGATATAGCATCAAATGTCCATTCGTTTCAGCTTAATTTTCTTTTAAGGAAGTTTGAAGATTAATTATTATATTGGTCTCATGATCACATAATCATTCACATGTTACATTTCATATAATATAAATCAACAAGTATCACATACAAAATAACTTACTACACAATCTAGGGATGACCATGAACTTATCTGATTTGAGTCTAGCCGATGAGTCAAATCGGTCTAATTTGGTCCATGATCATCTCCCACTCAAAACTATGCAAAGAATAACAACTAATTTGTTTTAAATATCAATTAAAATTTTAGAACTTAATCATATGTTTTTCTTAAATCACCACGTATTTATATTATGGTTTAAAAACCAATAAATCATAACACGCTCAATCTAAGAAAAACAATATCAATCTAATCGTAGGAAAGTCCCAAAATTTAAATTGATCCATATAGATGATTAATACTTTATATAGAACATGAGAATCTCGCTCCGACACCACTGTAAGAAATTATTCGGCACAAAATAAAATTGCAGCCGAAAAATAATATAGCATTTTATAAAATAAAATTCATATCACATATGAAATATAAACAAAATCAATCTAGTACCAGTGGATCATTCTCATGTTACAATGTAAAATAAATTAAACTAAACAGATCTTATGTTTAGATTACATCACCTTGAATCGATTAAGGTTTCTTGATCTACTGTACGGTTGAAACTGAATATGATGAATCGTGATTTCAACGTAGCTGCGCACGTGCCCGGCCTCTATGAGTATCCACACAGAATTGGTGTAGATTCAACGCCTTCCATTGCACGAAACAGATGAGTCGCAAACTACAAGAACGGTGCTAGCAGTCCCTTTGATATATGCGTTACTTTTGATGAAACACTCTGAACTTCACGAAAGATCATATGGAGAGAGAATAACTTAAACGTGAATTACACTCACGCTCCACGACCAACTTAATTAATTTCCTTCTTTTTCTTCTTGTTCCACATCTCATAAGTACGACCCATATTTATTAATGTGAAGTTGGCCAGATTATAACAAATTGAAATCTAAGATAAACTATAGTAACTAATTAAATCTTATAATTAGTTTCAATCAATTAATTAATTAAATCTCAAGAAAAAATCTAGTAACTAATTAAATCTTAAAATTAGTTACAATAAGATAACTTTCAATCTAGAATACTTATCGAATATATTTAAACCTAATATGTCTCTTTAATTTAACCGGATCATATTCATTAAATTATAATTAAATATTCATATTTAAATCTAATCTAATTAGAATATTATCTCATAAGAATTTATAAATATTTAATTATTCTCTAATTAAATTAGAGATTAAATATTTTGTATAATTTCTCATCATAATCTCTAAATTGTTTAGTGTATTAGACTCGTCTTTTTATTTTGGATGTACACAATTCCTATTGTGTGTGACCTCATAGGTCCATTACCATTTGGCAGTGGAGTCCAATATCAAACTGTTTAACATTAAATTAGAACTCTTCTAATCGATGAAAATAATTTATTTTAAATTATTTTTACTTCTTTCACTGTCCGTGAGTGACACCTAGCAGTATATCACGGCAATCCAAAATGGTGATGAATAATGAACCTTTCCGCTTACAGTTACAGTGTGATTAATTCCTTCCAACACACAACGTCCCGATCGAACCAAAATCAGGATTGCTCATCAAATCTTATAATTCGATCATATGACTAGAATATCTAAATCGACTCAATATGGTAACTCAGTTGGAAACCTTTTCCACACACCATGTACCCTGGCTAGGAATTTTTTGAGTTGAATTTGATAATCTATATAGAACGTTCTCTTTCAACATTAAGAGCGTCGAATTCCTTATTGTGCACTCATACGCTTACCCATATAAACTACTGCAGCCAATCAATACCAGACGTAGACTATTGATTAGAGTCTAAGTATTAATACAGTCAAACGGTAGCAATCTATATGTGAAGCAACCATGATGTCTCAGGTCCGAGAAATACTTCACACATCGGTAGCAAAAAATCAGTCACAGACGAAAATAGAACCATGTGACTGTTCAACTAAATGGTCACGCTCAGTGTACTTGTTCGCTAACAAGCACCTATATACTTATTTTAGTGTCCCTACACTAGTGACTTGAGATTCGTCACATCAACTTAGAAGTATAGCATACACCGGCCTATTCGGAATTATCATCGTCCTTATAATATTCCTATAGCCAGGAGCATGTAAGAATCTTGTACGAAAAAATATATATATCTCAAATTCTATTTTTAGAAATATATTTTCTTAACAAGAATTCAATAGATGATTCATGTAAACATATTATACTCCTAATAATAAATATGAATAAAACTAGCCCTTTATTAATTAAAAAAAATATAAAATATGTTCATAAGCCTATGTTACCGATTGGATTTAGGGTATATTACTAACAATATTTTTCCGATATTTTTTTTTAAAAAAAAATTTTGGCAAGAGAAATAGTGTAGTCACATCACGAGAATGATTATATGTGGACAATGTCATAGCATAACTTCGTGTACAGTCTTGAATTTTTTTTGGGGTTGGGGGGAGGGGAGGGGTGACGAACATGATTGCAATGAACCTTCAACGGACTTAAATTAAAATCAAATATTGTACGTAGTCATAAAATAAAATTTTACCATCACACAAGTTATTACTATGTAATTTATTAATGAGTACTGCTATCCGCATATTTTATTTGGAGTGTACAATACATATTTCATTCATCGAAGAATGAGAACTCTTTCACTCGTCACTTCGAAGTGACGACTAAAATTTATTTTCTTTTAAAATAAATAAAGTGTAAGATATACATTCCTTTTGAGGTGTACCACTAGTATTTTTCTTTATTAGAACCAGCAAATTAGCTGGTACAATGCCCATTAGCAAATATGTCCGTACAATGACGAAATAACAAATGTAAATATGCTGCACATTTACTATAACAATAATATTATTTATATATTTTATTTCAATATATGATATACACTTCATTTATTATGAGTTGAAAAAATATAATGACTAGTAAAATTTATTTTATTCTAAAACAAATAAAATATAAGATATACACTTTATTTGAAATATACAAGTAATATATATATTTCTTACTATAAATGATAAGCAGAGATAATATTTAATGTTTAAATTAAACTGATTTGAATTAAAAAATTATGAAAGAAAAAAATACTTGAGAGAAAAAAAAATATTAATACGATGAATTGAAAAGTGTAGAATTTTTTACTTATCATATGTTATAAGTTGATTTATATTATAGCTTTATCAGTTAATTTTGAAAATATTTTTTTTTTTGAAAAAAAAAAAAATAGTCTTCTATCCGCTTCGATAAGCTATGCACTAAATAAATTAGTTGTACCTATATCAATCAATGGCAAATAATAGAATAACTCATACAGATATAGTGTTCATACACATATAGTGTACATTGGGAATAGGGTATGAGTCCTCATACCAGATTTTATAAATTTGTAACTTGCTTCGGTATTGACTGTATTATTTGTTGGAATTTCACAATAGAAAATATCAAATTATATTCTTATCATAAATTCATTCTCTCAACAGAAAGTGACTTTTCTTCTTCAACATAATAATTTCAACCCAACATAATAACTAGTTTTATCCCGAACTTTTTTTCTTTTCTCTTTGGCATGCACCCCTGCACATGATTCATGCAATCTATATAATTCTCTCTTAGTTACGATTCATATAGGATTGAACCGTATTCATCTTTAAAAACTCTCTACATTAAAACTATATATATATATATATATATATATATATATATAAATAAATATAAAGCTATGTATTCAAACTTATTTAAATTAGAATTTTACTCTAATTAATATTTAAATTTAAATTAATTTATCTTTAATAAATTTAAATATTAATTTTAATTTAATTATAATGTAATCAAATTCTACCAGTGTAAAATGAATTAGTCACTTACAATATTCAATGAAATTCAGGTTAAAAAAAAAAACAAGAATCCTTATCCGATCATTGTATGAAATCAATGATTAAAGTAAATAGAACTCATGCATCTGCATCAAATTTAAATAGGTATTAATTAAGCAGTGGCGAGCGAGAGACACATCAACGGCAGAAGCGTTGAGCATGACACGATGACTATGAAATGTCAGGCTGGCAAGGTTTAGAAAGATGGTAAAGAATGAGAGAGATTTTATGAATAGTAATTAAATGTGATACATTTAAATAGATTTTATGAATGAGGAAGGTGATAATTCTATATGTAAAACATAATAAAATTAATTTTTTTAATTTGGCAATAGTATTTTGGATGGGATTAAATTTAAAATTTTAATAAGATTAAGCATGCTACATTAACTTGAATAGTTGTAGAATGGATTAATCTTTTGAAAAGTGAGGCGTCACAGTTGTTATACTCGATCGCCAGTCAAAAATTATGATATGAATCTCGACTAAGTCAGAATTATATACTAAACATAATACGGCTTTCCGACTGATGATCGTTATAGATAGAGTGCGGCTTTTCATAAAAAATTTTAAAAAGTTAGCGAGACGGGTGTCACATCGCTTAAAGTAAGATCGGCTGAAGACTAACGAGATGAGTCTTATATAGTCTGATACTTGTGAATGTAATTGAGACTGACGTGATGGTCAGGATATAAAAAAATATATAAAAGGGGAAGAAATATAACACCTCCAAAATCATAAAGTATTTTGGATGACGGTTAAACTTAAAAGAGATTAAAATAATTAAACATATTAGGATTAGAATAATTTTAGAATAAGTGACCCATTAGGAAGTGAGCGTTACAACTAGTTGAAATTTTAAATTTTAAATCTTGCAAATTATTTAAAGTGATTGTGATACATTTTGGATGGTTAGAATAATAAAAAGAAGATAATCAGTTATCGACACTTTGAATTAAAATTTTAATTTTTAAAAATTATAATTTTCAAAGAGTCTGCAAGTCAAAAATGAAAAGAATGAAAATATACCCCCTCGAAAAAAAAATCAATGAAAATTTAAATTTTCCGATTTTTTATATTTATTTTTTTCTAATTTTAAAAAAATAAATAAGATAAAATAGAAAATTATTAAAAGATAGGGATGTATTGGTTGGAGAAAAGTTATCTATATCTATACTATATATAAAAGCGAATAGAAAATGACAGACAAAATCTAAAAAGAAAAAAAAAATGTCATAAAATATCTACGTAGAAAAACTAAATTTTACATTTTATTTTTTATTTTTTTTATTTATTAAATATTTATATATTATTTTATATTTTTTCTATATTTTTAAATTATCTCAAAAAAAAAAAACAATACGAAACAAATCAAAATTTAAAAATAAATTACAAATAAAACAAATCGAAACAAATCAAATATAACAAAATTAGAAAATAAATTAATTAAAATTTATATTCAAGTCACAAATAAATATTCAAACCAACAATCAAAACAATCAAATTTAGAAAGAATCAAATTTATAAAAAAATTAAAAAAATCAAATTCAAAAAAAAAAAAAAATATGGCACAAAATATTTACGTGGAAAAACAAAGTTTCACACTCTATTTTTTATTTATTAAATATTTATATATTATTTTATATTTCTTCTATATTTTAAAATTATCTCAAACTCATAGTTAGTTAATTCGCGAATTATTGAGAATTCGAATTAAACGTGCCGTTTGCGACTTTTTCCAAAAATTCAGAATAATTCGCAAATTTTTGATCAAAAAGTATTATTCGCGAATTATTCACGAATTACGAATTTTTGGGTAAAAAATTCATTTTTTTTCAAAACATAGTTAGTTAATTCACAAATTATTCACGAATTATTCGCGAATTATTGATAATTCGAATTAAAATTATGTCGGGAATAATTTAAAATTATATTTTTTTTTTGTTCTAAATAAATATTTTATTTATTTCTAAAATAAATTGATTAAATTATTTTTAAAAATTATAATTGTTTATACTAATAGTATAAATTTTTTAATTTTTTTTAAATTTAATAGTCGAATTTTTGATCCCGAATTTTAATTAGTGAACGTATTATTTCCGTATAAATCACGTATCTGAATAATTGACGAGCCCATTTTTTAGCCGAATTTTTCAACAAATTTTAAAATTATAATACGAATTTTATCCGTATTATATCCGTACCGAAGTTTTGCCGAATCCGAATTAACTAACTATGCTCAAACTAACGGATAAATTTTTTATCTTTTCTATATTTTTAAATTATCTCAAACAAACGGATATTTTTCTTATTATTTTTGTACCACAAAAAAAATGTTTTTTTATGCTTTTGGCCGAAAAAAAGTAACATTTAGAAATAATCAAATTTATAAAAAAATAAAAAATAAATAAATTTTAAAAAAGAATTAAAAAATATGCCAAAATATATCTACGTAGAAAATTAAGTTTCACATTCTATTTTTTATTTTTTTATTTATAAATATTTTTAAATTTTATACTTTTTTTTGGCGGCAAAAAAAAATATTTTCAAATTTTGCATGCACTTTTTTTTTTCTCTAATTGATATTTTTTAATTATTTATTTATAAAAAATAAAAAAAATTAAATTTTAAAAAAGAATAAAAGAATATGATAAAAAATATCTGCGTAGGAAAACTAAGTTCAATATTCTATTTTTTATTTTTTATTTATTAATATTTTCAAATTTTATACATTTTTTTTTTTTGCGGCAAAACAAATATTTACAAATTTTACATCCACTTTTTTTTTTTTTTTTTTTTCTCTACGTGATATTTTTAATTATTTATTTATAAAAAATAAAAAAAAAATTTAAAAAAATAAAAAATATGACAAAAAATATCTATATAGAAAAATTAAGTTTTACATTCCTATCTACTAATATCTTTTCTTTTTACATGAATACTTTTAGATTACGTGAATCCTATCTGCTAATATTTACTTATTACATTAACTTTTTGTTGATTATAACTAACAGGAAAATTTAAACTTAATTTTAAATATATATTTAAATTTTAATCATATTTGATTTTAAATTTTTGTTTCATCTTAAATTCAGAGTTAAAATTTAATTATACCTTAAATATTTTTATATACTTTTTAAATTCTGATGAATTCAAAATTTAAGTATGTGTTTTAAACTAAAAGTATCAAAATTTAAATTCACATTTACTTCATATTTTAAAATTTGATTTTGATCCACTATAATTAAAAATTTTAATTTTTAATTCAAAATTGATATCTAAAATTAAATTTAATTCACAATTTATAAAGTAAAAATTAGAACTATATAATTATTATTGTCAACAATTATATATTTAAATTTGAGTTAAAATATGATAAATATTCTCTAATAAAATACAACATAAGAATTTATTTTTTATAAATTTAATTTTAATTATAAACTTTTGGATTAATTTGATTTACAAAAAATAATATTAAGTGGAGATAACTATTAAAATAATTGTTACATGTCTTTGCACGTACACTCAACTAGTGTGTATATATATATATATATATATACTTAGGTTGGTATATTATTAATAGCACCAAATTATTAGTGTTGTTAGATTTTTAACGCTTAAATAAAAATATGTGTGTTTAGGAGCTCCTAGAGTTTAATGGGGCATAAAATTTGGTAGTACCAAATGTTTGATGCTATCGATAGCATAGTAACGGTTATATATATATATATATATATATATATATATATATATATATATATATATATCAATAAAGAATATAAATTCTCAGTTCTTTTGTGCCTGCGTGGCGCCTTCCCAAGCTTTCTGTGCCGACGTGTCGTGCTCTCCTCTCTTCTCTCTCTTTCGCCCTCTGCACATGGGCTTCTCCCACAGCCGATCCTCCCCCCCTCTCTACGCGTCCTCTTCTCGAAACCCCAAGCCGGTCCCTTTCCCCCAACACACAAAATATCTGTAATCTCTCTCTCTCTCTCTCTCTCTCTCTCTCTCTCTCTCTCTCTCTCTCTATATATATATATATATATATATATATATATATATATATATATATATATATATATATATATATCTCTTTCTCTCTTTTTTCTCTCTCTCTTTCTCTCCCACTTCCCATTCATCTCTCTCATCCCCGTCGTTACCGTCGCCATCGAAGCCGAATGGTGAAGAGACTGAACATTTCCCCTTCAGATCCGGGCGCCTGCAGCCACCTATGCCGCGACCGCACTCACATCTGGCCAGGCCCGCACCCGACCTTGCGCAGGGGCGTGCGGCTGGCTACAACAGCGCATAGGCAGCAGCAGGTGCGGTTGGCTGCTGGCGCTAGGGCTGCAAGCCCGCGCGCAAGGCGTGCAGGCGCGCGGCCGAAGCAGGGACGCGGGGCGCGGGGCTGCAGACGCGCGGCCAGGCAGGGCGCAGTTCGCACAAGTAGAGCAGGGCGTGCGAGCGCGGGCTAGGGCTGCAGGCGCATGGGCGCGGCTTGGGCCGAGGCCAGCAGCAAACGCGGGCGCAGGCAGTGCGCGGCTCCTTCTCGCGCACGTGCGCTCGAGTGTGCGGCGGGGGCAGCAGCGGAAAAAGGACGCCTGGATCTGGAGGTGGGAGCCCGGGTGCCTGCCTCCACGGCTCCGACGACGGCGGCGACGGCGGCTACGAGGAAGAAGATGGGATTTGGTTTAAGGGAGAGATAATTAGGGAAAAAATAGGTTTTCTCTTTTGGGTAAAAAAAATATCTAATCCTCTTTTTGAAATCTTTTGCAAAATCGCAAGCGTCCCTAAATCCCCTTTTTACTTATCCAAAATTTTAAATTTTAAAATTTCAAACTCCCATACTTTTTTTTTCTGAATTGACGTTTCTAAACTTTTACCTTTCCAGGTAAGTGCTTTATCATGAAAATTACAAATAAGTATTAATTTTTTTCAACATTATTATAGATAATTATAAAAAATATCCGCAGCGAAGCGCGGGTACTTCACTAGTATATATAAAGAGAGAGAGAGAGAGAGAGAGAGAGAGAGAGAGAGAGAGAGAGAGAGAGAGAGAGAGTGTGTGTGTCTGGCTATGATGCTTTAAAAATATCAAGCACTTGGTGTGTCACGCCCCGGGTGTAAACCAGAACCCGGGCTCGCCAACAGATCCGCCGTGCACACAGAATTTTCCATGTACACGAAGCGCTGGTAACCTGCTCAGATATATAATATACAATAAAAGAGTATAAACAGAGCTGAACTAAAAGTACTACAAGTAATCTCAGACTGAAATAAAGTAAAAGCTGAAATAAAAGTACAATAAACTCCCAGCTCACTAAGCTAAATACAACCAGCTGGCCAAGGCCAGACCCAAAAGTAAACTACAGTAGTCTGAGATACAAAAGGGGTACGATAAAAGTCCAGCTACTCTCACAGTCGGGGTAGATGATCTAGCTAGTCCGCAATCCTCTTACCTCGATCTGCCGCTGATGGCCGAGCAGCTCCCGCAGATGACTCTGCAAAACAAAGGGGAGAAGACAGAAAACAACTATGGGGGTGAGAACTACTAGATAAACCAGTAGCCTCCCATAGTGGGTAAAAACCTCAAATGCTGACGCACCCACTAGGAATAAAGAGGCAAAAAGGAGGGAACAGTAGTAAGCTATAAAGGCTGCTGAGAAGGAACTGCTACTACAATGCCTCTAAATGCAATACTAAAATAGATGACTGTATGAATGCATCAGTAAACAGAACCTGACCAAATACACCCAATCTAGACACCAGTAAAAACTGGCACTGCCTGCTCTGTCATCAATCTCATGAACTCAGTATCTCCACTGTCTGAATGACCGGAACCCAACACGGTCTAAAGCCTACTCCGGAGTGGCACTCGAGGGGAGCGACCCACACGAGTAAAGTATCTCTGTATCAAGCATCTCTGTAACCAATATCACAAGTATCTCTGTCAAGTATCTCAATATAGCAGGACTGGATCATGACTATGATCAAAGTGGGAATATCCATCCACTAAAGAAATCTGATCCCCAATCAGATGTAATAGTACTCAATAAGTGGGAAACACCATCCACTAATGCAATCCCGGTCCCCAATCTGATATGATAATAACATCCGGTCAACCGCCCAAAATCCGCGGTCGCCGCTGAACCCGTAAATCCCAATCTGATAAGATAAAAACATCTGGCCAACCGCCTGACGTCCGCGGTTGCCACTATGCCCCACAATCCCCAAGACGAATCTAAACTGTCCCAGACTCAAGATCCAACTACACTATCTCAAAATCTCGATCAGACTCAAGCGTCATGCATCGATAGAGAAGAATGACAATAAAACATGTTTTCTCCTAAGTCAAGTCCCAATATGATAGTGTAGCAATGAATAGTGGCCTAACTAGATGTCCAATTAAGCATGCAATTGTCCTTTTAAAAAACATTAGAAAAGTGACCAAGGTTTCTTGCAAAGAATCATTTTAAAATATTATTGGATTACTTATTTGCATGCGGGTTAAGATATGGCAATTGTCCAACTTTATTGTCCCAGATTTATCACATAGAAGCTGTCAATTAATTTAGGGGGCAATGTATTAGGTTCACATACTAAAGGTTAGCTGTCACATATATAATTGGGGAACTCTACTACTCCTAGTGAGCATGTCAACAAAGAGGGAAACGCAACCACCCACCTCGAAAAGCGTGCACAACACTCCAAGAAATATCCCGCTGTCCTCTAGGCACACCGTCAGCTGAAACAGTATCCTACAACATCACACAAGTGCGCACGGTGTAAAAACTACAAGTCCCAAAACAGATTTTGCTGTTTTATAATCAGCACGCAAAACGAGGAATTTCACCTCTGTCCCGAGCTCCAAAAATCCCAGAAAAATCACGGTTACGTTCCTCGCGAAAAGTAGCCCAAAATCGACTCTTGAATCGCCTCGATCTGATATTCCTACGCCAAGAAACAATTCGTCGAAGTTGCCGCTGTCCAAACATCCAAACAGCAAAAGAGAGGGTCAAAACACCTCGGGAATCGTGCCAAGGAATCGGAATCCAGAAAAACCACCAACACGGAAAACGAGTCCCTACCTCTTAGGAACACACCGGCGAAGAAATCGTCGAAAAAGGACTCCTGTACTGCGCAGGGGACTTCTCGGACTGAAATGCGACGATAACGGGCCAAGATTGGGGGAAAAACGAGGCGCGCTGTAAAATCCGGATCGCCGTTGTCGATCTTCTGAAAAATCTGGGAACGCACCACGAGGTAGAAATTACAGTGAGGAACAACTTCTCTTCAATGGTCTCTCTCTGATTCTCTCTCTATCTCTCGAAAAAAGACAGAAGAAGAGGGGAGGTGGGCTGCTTTATATAGGCCCAAAAATCTTTTGGGAAAATGACATTTGTGTCCCCGGTTTCGGGCGCCCGGTC
Source organism: Tillandsia fasciculata (assembly GCA_029168755.2). Lineage (NCBI taxonomy): Eukaryota > Viridiplantae > Streptophyta > Magnoliopsida > Poales > Bromeliaceae > Tillandsia > Tillandsia fasciculata. The sequence goes on from CM054948.1 coordinate 13,736,466, forward strand.
CGGCCCAGCCCGATTTCGGGCGCCTACAGTGCGGCCCGGCCCGCCAAATTCCGGGCGCGCACAGTGCGGCCCGGCCCTGCCCAGCTCGTGCACTGGATCCCGCCGCACGCCACACGCCGTCCGACCCGCCCCAGGGCCCGACACGTGTCCGCCAAACAGGCGGCAGCCGTGCGGGCCCAGCGGGGAAGCGCCACGCGTCCCCCGCAATCAGCGGCGCGGTGGGCGGCGCCCGCCTATGGTGCGGCGACACGTGGCCCGCGCCCGACACGGCTGTCGGGCGGCCGCCGCCGCCCACGCGCGCCCATGTGCGTACGGCCGCAACCGCGCGGCACTGCGTGCGCCACGCGCACATGGGCCGACCAATCCGGGGCCGCCACGTGGCGCGCCCCGGTCCACCGTGCACCGCGCACGCTCCGCACCTGCCCGGCCTGCCCGAGCTGCCCGCGCCTACCCCCGCGCGCCGCGCGCACTGCACCGGGCCAACCGCGCGCCGCCACGTGGCCCGCCGGTCCACCGTGCACCGGCGGCCCTTTCCGTGGACCGGGAGGCGTGCGCCGGCCCAATCAGAGGCCGCCACGTGTCCCCGGCCGGTCCACAGCTCCCCCCCGTGCACCATTTTGCGCAGAAAACTTTCGGGGGTCCGTTTTTGGGCATCCGGACTCCGAAAAATATAAATAAACAGCCGTTTTCAAGCGTTTTTCCGCGCTGAATCCAAATACGGCCTCCGTGTGGCCCAAAGCCTTCTCTAAAATTCGACAAATACAGCCGAAGGCCAAACCAACAGTAAATACCACACTGTGTCCGTAGCATCCATTTGATGCTCTGTAGGCCTAATACACCAATGATAGGTGTTTCACACCAAGAATTCACGGGAAAAACTGTACGAAATCCTGGACCACTACATCCTCCCCCACTAACAAAAGTTTCATCCTCGAAACGAAAATCATACCTCAGTCCAGAGCCTTGAACAGGTAGGGGTAGGTGTCCATCATCTCTGACTCCAGCTCCCAAGTAGCCTCGCGCTCGTCATGATAGCTCCAGAGGACCTTCACATAGAGAATGGCCCGACTGCGCAATTCTCTCACCTCTCGATCCAGAATCCGCAGTGGGCGCTCCACGTACCTCAAATTCTCGCTAATCTCAAGCGGCGTGAAGTCGATGACGTGCGATGGGTCGAAGACGTACCTCCTCAGAGTAGAAACATGGAACACATCATGGACACCAGCAAGTCTCGGGGGAAGTGTAAGTCGGTAAGCAACTGGCCCGATACGCTCCAATACCTCAAAGGGTCCAATGTATCAGGGACTGAGTTTCCCGCGAATGCCAAACCTCTTTATCCCTTTGGACGGCGAGACTTTCAAAAATATATGATCTCCCACCTGAAACTCTAAGTCTCGTCGCCGAACATCAGCATAGCTCCTCTGTCGACTCTGAGCGATCTGAAGATGTTGTCGAATCACTCGGACCTTCTCCTCTGCCTCTAGCAGTATGTCTGGCCCCAAGGTTCGTCTCTCGCCTACGTCACTCCAATAAAGTGGTGATCGACACTTGCGTCCGTACAACGCTTCAAACGGAGACATCTGTATGCTCGCTTGAAAGCTGTTGTTGTACGCAAACTCAACCAAAGGTACGTGTCGAATCCATCCTCCGCCGAAATCCAAGACGCAAGCCCTCAGCATGTCCTCCAAGATCTGTATAGTCCGCTCTGACTGCCCACCAGTCTGTGGATGAAAAGCTGTACTGAATATGAGCTGAGTCCCCAACGCGGTCTGCAAACTCCTCCCGAAATGCGAGGCAAACCTCGGATCTCTATCTGACACAATGGAGGCGGGTACTCCATGCAACCTCACTATCTCATCAAGGTATAACTGGGCTAGTCGCTCGAGTGGCCAAGTAGTCTGCATAGGCAAGAAGTGCGCTGACTTGGTAAGTCGATCCACAACTACCCAGATAGCATCTGCTCCGCCCTGTGCCCTCGGTAATCCGACCACGAAATCCATCGTAATGTGGTCCCATTTCCACTCAGGGATTGGGAAACTTTGTAACTTGTCAGCTGGCACTCGATGCTCAGCTTTTACTTGCTGACAAGTCAAACACTGGGCCACAAATCTCCCAATATCCCTCTTCATGCCGTTCCACCAGAAATGTGCCTTGAGGTCCTTATACATCTTAGTCCCCCAGGATGAAGGGTATAAGGTGTATAATGGGCCTCTCTCAATATCTGCTCGCTGATCTCAGCATCCACTGGCACACATGCTCGGTCCCTGTACCTCAGTACTCCCGCAGCATCCACTGTAAAATCCCCTGACTGATCACTCGGAATCTGATATCGAATCCTGGTCAAATTGGGGTCCTCACTCTGTCTCTCCCTGATCCTGTCCAGCAGAGTGGGCTGCACGACTAATGACGTCAGTCTAACAGAGACCCCACGGGACACAACCTCTATCTCGAGCCGTCTCATCTCCTCTAATAGCGGCGCCTGGTCGGTGATCAACATAGACAAACTCTGTACTGCTCTCCTGCTCAATGCATCAGCGACCACATTAGCCTTGCCTGGGTGGTAAAGAATGTCCACATCATAATCCTTTAGTAGCTCTAACCACCTGCGCTGCCTCAAATTCAGCTCCTTCTGAGTGAACAGATACTTTTAGTTCTTGTGGTCGGTGTAGATCTCACAATGCTCTCCGTACAGGTAATGGCGCCAAAGCTTCAGTGCAAACACCACGGCAGCGAGCTCTAAGTCGTGGGTAGGGCAATTCTTCTCGTAATCCTTGAGCTGTCTCGATGCATAAGCAATTACCCTCCCTTCCTGCATCAGCACGCATCCAAGTCCACTGTGCGATGCATCACTGTAGATCACATATCCTTTCCCCATAACAGGGAGGGAAAGGATAGGAGCGGTCATCAATCTATCCTTTAGCTCCTCAAAGCTCCTCTGGCAGTCCTCACTCCAGATAAACTTAATTCCTTTACGTGTCAACCGAGTGAGGGGTGTGGAAAGCTTTGCAAAGCCTTCCACAAACTGACGATAATAACCAGCTAAACCCATGAAGCTGCGCACCTCTGATACAGTCGTCGGTCGGGGCCAATCACGAACTGCCTCAATCTTCGCCGGGTCTACAGCCACACCAGCGGCGGAAATCACATGGCCCAAGAAAGCTACCTCCCGAAGCCAAAACTCGCACTTTGCCAGCTTGGCATACAACTTCTTCTCTCGTAGAAGTTGTAGCACAGTCCTCAAGTATTCCTCATGCTCGGCCTCGCTTCGGGAGTAAACAAGGATATCATCAATGAACACCACCACAAAACGATCCAGAAAGGGCCGAAATATCCTGTTCATCAAGTCCATAAAGGCGGCAGGGGCATTAGTCAATCTAAACGGCATAACTGTAAACTCATAATGCCCATACCGTGATCTGAAAGCAGTCTTAGGAATATCCTCGGCCTTCACTTTCAGTTGGTGGTAACCAGACTGTAAATCGATCCTGGAGAAGACACAAGACCCTTACAGCTGATCAAAGAGATCATCGATGCGCGGCAGAGGGTACTTGTTCTTGATGGTTACTTTATTCAGTTCCCTATAGTCCGCACACAGTCTAAGTGACCCATCTTTCTTCTTCACGAATAGCACCGGCGCTCCCCAAGGCGACACACTTGGTCTAATAAAGCCCTTATCCATCAAATCTTGCAGCTGTGCTTTAAGCTCTCGCATCTCAGCCGGTGCCATCCGATAAGGAGCCTTAGAGATTGGCGCAGTTTCTGGAACTACGTCAATCACAAACTCAATCTCTCTGTCTGGCGGCATACGAGTCAGCTCAGGTGGAAAAACATCCGAAAACTCGCGGGCAATAGGAATATCCCCGAGTCCCGGTGCCGTCGTAGGCCCCTCAACAATACTAGCCAAAAAGGCTACACATCCTCGATGAATCATCCGCCTCGCTCGGGAAGTCGAAACCATAGAGGCAAAGAAAGCACTCTGACATCCCCGATATACAAACATCTCCTGGCCTGGCTCTCTAAAAGTGACAGTCCTCGCGGCACAATCAATAGTCGCGAAATACCGAGCCAGCCAGTCCATCCCGAGAACCACATCAAAGTCCCTCAGCTGTCTCAAGACCAACAGGTCTGCTGGCATAATCCAGGACTCGATCTGCATCGGGCAGGACCAACAGCACTCCTCCACGTGCAAAGTGTGATCGGGAATCTGTACCTCTCGTGCACGTGGTAAAAGTCCTACCTCTAACTCATGTAACGATGCAAATGATCTACTAATGAAAGAATGCGATGCTCGTATAACAAATAAGATATGAATCCAAATGCCAGAAATAGACCATACCTGCCATCACACAGTCAGCTGTAGCAGAATCCCCCGCCTGTGCTAAGCCATCATGACCGCTCAACAACGGCTGTCTCTCACCAAAAGGGTGTGGAGGCGAAACTCGGTCTGCCCGGAGACCTGTCGGAGAAGCTCCCGGTTGCAGCTGGGAAGTAGTAGGAACGGACACTAAAGTAGGTGCCGCAGCCGTCCCCGAGGGGCACGCAACTCGCTTGTGCCCGGGCTGCCCACACCCATAGCAGCGACCCCACCGCTGGTTGCAGGTACCGGGAAAATGCTGACCTCCATAGAAAATACAACTGTAGGGAGCCCGCAATTGTCGTGACTGCTGCTGCTGCCGAGACCTCTGCTGGGATACGAGAGAGGCCAACGCCGAAGAAGGTGCTACTACGGTCGGAAGGGGGCATGTAGCTCGGATGTGGCCAGACTGTCCACATCGGAAGCATCGACCCCGCCTCAAGTCACAGGTACCTGATGGATGCTGTCCCCTACAGAAAACACACCTGCCGCGAAGCCGTGGCCGTCTACGAGAACTGGCCTGTCCAACAACATCCAGGGCTGGGCGTTTCCTCTCTAAACGCTGCTCTGAAGCCCTAGCCCTCTCTCCAACTGCCGAATCACCCCTCTGCGCCAGCAGCTGCTCTAGGCGCTGGTCCTGTCGAAAGCTCCTCGCCACCAAATGGGTCACCAAGACCCGCAGTTCCCCCAGCTCGGCAGATACCGCCTGCTCGGGCTCCTCAGAAGGGGTGGGGATACCCCCGGCGGAAAAACGACGACGGGGCGACATACTGTCACAAAAAGCCACAAATCAGCAATAAAACCCCACACGACCCAATCTAGCGAAAGTCAAAGACATCCCCCTATTTCTGCGACTTTATGTTGTCTGCAGCCAACATAACGGTCCACCAGAAATTGGGTATGTCGATCCCTCTTCACTCACTGGAAGAGTCCAATAAATAAATCAACGACTTTCGCGAAATATCACGTCTCTCGCGCCCTATCATCCTAGGGTCTGCCAAAAGCCTAGGGTTTCCTAAGTCCCAACTGACCTATCCCTAAGCTCTGATACCAACTTAATCTGTCACGCCCCGGGTGTAAACCAGAACCCGGGCTCGCCAACAGATCCGCCGTGCACACAGAATTTTCCATGTACACGAAGCGCTGGTAACCTGCTCAGATATATAATATACAATAAAAGAGCATAAACAGAGCTGAACTAAAAGTACTACAAGTAATCTCAGACTGAAATAAAGTAAAAGCTGAAATAAAAGTACAATAAACTTCCAGCTCACTAAGCTAAATACAACCAGCTGGCCAAGGCCAGACCCAAAAGTAAACTACAGTAGTCTGAGATACAAAAGGGGTACGATAAAAGTCCAGCTACTCTCACAGTCGGGGTAGATGATCTAGCTAGTCCGCAATCCTCTTACCTCGATCTGCCGCTGATGGCCCAGCAGCTCCCGCAGATGACTCTGCAAAACAAAGGGGAGAAGACAGAAAACAACTATGGGGGTGAGAACTACTAGATAAACCAGTAGCCTCCCCTAGTGGGTAAAAACCTCAAATGCTGACACTAGGAATAAAGAGGCAAAAAGGAGGGAACAGTAGTAAGCTATAAAGGCTGCTGAGAAGGAACTGCTACTACAATGCCTCTAAATGCAATACTGAAATAGATGACTGTATGAATGCATCAGTAAACAGAACCTGACCAAATACACCCAATCTAGACACCAGTAAAAACTGGCACTGCCTGCTCTGTCATCAATCTCATGAACTCAGTATCTCCACTGTCTGAATGACCGGAACCCAACACGGTCTAAAGCCTACTCCGGAGTGGCACTCGAGGGGAGCGACCCACACGAGTAAAGTATCTCTGTATCAAGCATCTCTGTAACCAATATCACAAGTATCTCTGTCAAGTATCTCAATATAGCAGGACTGGATCATGACTATGATCAAAGTGGGAATATCCATCCACTAAAGAAATCTGATCCCCAATCAGATGTAATAGTACTCAATAAGTGGGAAACACCATCCACTAATGCAATCCCGGTCCCCAATCTGATATGATAATAACATCCGGTCAACCGCCCAAAATCCGCGGTCGCCGCTGAACCCGTAAATCCCAATCTGATAAGATAAAAACATCTGGCCAACCGCCTGACGTCCGCGGTTGCCACTATGCCCCACAATCCCCAAGACGAATCTAAACTGTCCCAGACTCAAGATCCAACTACACTATCTCAAAATCCCGATCAGACTCAAGCGTCATGCATCGATAGAGAAGAATGACAATAAAACATGTTTTCTCCTAAGTCAAGTCCCAATATGATAGTGTAGCAATGAATAGTGGCCTAACTAGATGTCCAATTAAGCATGCAATTGTCCTTTTAAAAAACATTAGAAAAGTGACCAAGGTTTCTTGCAAAGAATCATTTTAAAATATTATTGGGTTACTTATTTGCATGCGGGTTAAGATATGGCAATTGTCCAACTTTATTGTCCCAGATTTATCACATAGAAGCTGTCAATTAATTTAGGGGGCAATGTATTAGGTTCACATACTAAAGGTTAGCTATCACATATATAATTGGGGAACTCTACTACTCCTAGTGAGCATGTCAACAAAGAGGGAAACGCAACCACCCACCTCGAAAAGCATGCACAACACTCCAAGAAATATCCCGCTGTCCTCTAAGCACACCGTCAGCTGAAACAGTATCCTACAACATCACACAAGTGCGCACGGTGTAAAAACTACAAGTCCCAAAACAGATTTTGCTGTTTTATAATCAGCACGCAAAATGAGGAATTTCACCTCTGTCCCGAGCTCCAAAAATCCCAGAAAAATCACGGTTACGTTCCTCGCGAAAAGTAGCCCAAAATCGACTCTTGAATCGCCTCGATCTGATATTCCTACGCCAAGAAACAATTCGTCGAAGTTGCCGCTGTCCAAACATCCAAACAGCAAAAGAGAGGGTCAAAACACCTCGGGAATCGTGCCAAGGAATCGGAATCCAGAAAAACCACAAACACGGAAAACGAGTCCCTACCTCTTAGGAACACACCGGCGAAGAAATCGTCGAAAAAGGACTCCTGTACTGCGCAGGGGGCTTCTCGGACTGAGATGCGACGATAATGGGCCAAGATTGGGGGAAAAACGAGGCGCGCTGTAAAATCCGGATCGCCGTTGTCGATCTTCTGAAAAATCTGGGAACGCACCACGAGGTAGAAAATACAGTGAGGAACAACTTCTCTTCAATGGTCTCTCTCTGATTCTCTCTCTATCTCTCGGAAAAAGACAGAAGAAGAGGGGAGGTGGGCTGCTTTATATAGGCCCAAAAATCTTTTGGGAAAATGACATTTGTGTCCCCGGTTTCGGGCGCCCGGTCCGGCCCAGCCCGATTTCGGGCGCCTACAGTGCGGCCCGGCCCGCCAAATTCCGGGCGCGCACAGTGCGGCCCGGCCCTGCCCAGCTCGTGCACTGGATCCCGCCGCACGCCACACGCCGTCCGACCCGCCCCAGGGCTCGACACGTGTCCGCCAAACAGGCGGCAGCCGTGCGGGCCCAGCGGGGAAGCGCCACGCGTCCCCCGCAATCAGCGGCGCGGTGGGCGGCGCCCGCCTATGGTGCGGCGACACGTGGCCCGCGCCCGACACGGCTGTCGGGCGGCCGCCGCCGCCCACGCGCGCCCATGTGCGTACGGCCGCAACGGCGCGGCACTGCGTGCGCCACGCGCACATGGGCCGACCAATCCGGGGCCGCCACGTGGCTCGCCCCGGTGCACCGTGCACCGCGCACGCTCTGCACCTGCCCGGCCTGCCCGAGCTGCCCGCGCCTACCCCCGCGCGCCGCGCGCACTGCACCGGGCCAACCGCGCGCCGCCACGTGGCCCGCCGGTCCACCGTGCACCGGCGGCCCTTTTCCGTGGACCGGGAGGCGTGCGCCGGCCCAATCATAGGCCGCCACGTGTCCCCGGCCTGTCCACAGCTCCCCCCCGTGCACCATTTTGCGCAGAAAACTTCCGGGGGTCCGTTTTTGGGCATCCGGACTCCGAAAAATATAAATAAACAGCCGTTTTCAAGCGTTTTTCCGCGCTGAATCCAAATACGGCCTCCGTGTGGCCCAAAGCCTTCTCTAAAATTCGACAAATACAGCAGAAGGCAAAACCAACAGTAAATACCACACTGTGTCCATCCGTAGCATCCCTTTGATGCTCTGTGGGCCTAATACACCAATGATAGGTGTTTCACACCAAGAATTCACGGGAAAAATTGTACGAAATCCTGGACCACTACATGGTGCTTATAAGTTTTCCACCGTTAGATCTAATCCTTTAATTAATTTCATCCTTTTGATCATACTATTATTCTACAAACTATCCACTAAACCCCTGTTACCCTAACCGTACAATCCTACATCTAAGGGCTAAAAATTCTCAAGCACTAAACTTTGTGCTTTTACAAATATAAAAATTCAATTCATATATATATATATATATATATATATATATATATATATATATATATATATATATATATATATATATATAGAGATATAGAGTGTGGCTACTATGCTTGTAAAAGCACCAAGTAATTGGTGCCTATAAGTTTTTAGCTTTTGGATGAAATGATGTGAGGTTAGGATGTGTTTAGACTAGATTTTTTGCCATACAAGAAAACGACACGTGGCGTACACCATCGGCTAAAATCATCATCCGATGAAAGAAAGGGTCAAGTAAATAAGGACTCGCGTCTCATTTGAGGCCTGCCTCAGTCGCGGAAAAGAGCAGCGCGCGATGCATATCGTAGGTCAAAGACATAGATTGTCAGCTAAGAGTATCGGCCGATAGGAAAGACAGCCAACGCGAGGATCATCACAATAGCTAAGGTCAACTGCGGTTAAAGGAAGGCATTCGACCGCCCCCAAACGGTCGACAACGCAGACGGAGTCAAAATCAACCTTCGGTCAATCAAGCCGAAGAAAAAGAGACCCGTACTTTGTTTCAGGTTGGTCCTGGGCGCATAACACAAGGCGCACGCCATCGGATAAAGACTTCAGTGGAAGAAAGATACCTGACCGCCTCAGTCAAGCGACGAAAGAGGCAAAGTCAAGATTAATCCTCAGCTGCTCGAAGCTATAGAAGAAAAGATCTTAGAGAGAATGAAGGTGGGATACAGGTGTGAATCTCGTAACATACCCCGAAGTGGCAAGCGGCATCCAGCAAAGGAAAGCGTCGAGATCACGCTTCGATGCAGCAATTAAGAGGTTAACCCAGAATGGCAAGCAATGTCCAGTGCCAGAAAGCGCCGAGGATTACGTTTTGGCGCAACGGAGAGGGGACGAACCTGGACGGAGAAGCGACCATTATCTTGATTGAGGGTATTCTGCCTCAACAAGAAGTTGTTGCTAATTGCCCACTAATTCCCCTGATTAATGCTGATAATTCAAGTCGGTGCCTAATAAGTCGGTTCGGGATTTGTATAAATACCCGAACTATCGAAGAGATCAAGGTCCCGCAACCTCGTAAGCCCGGTACATCCCCAGCTCCTCTTTAATTATCTAGGAGTAGGGTAACTTAAATCTTTTTTTTTCTTCTTCTTCTTTACTGCTATCCTAGGAGTAGGCTTAACTGTAATACTTCTATCTCTTTTTCTCACTTGTATCCCCTTCTTCTTTATCACTATAAAGTGTAAACCAGCCATTTTGTTGTGTCTTTATTTGTCTTTGCATTTAGAGTGTAAACCGGCTTAGCCATGTCTTTATTTGCTTCTTGCGCTTTAAAGTTATAATCGGCTCATCAACCGTACATTTACCCATTAACGTTTCGACTCATCTAAGTTGAAACCAGCGATCCCTCTCTAGCTCTGCAAACCCGCTTCGGCAATCACCAGTCGTTGCGGTTGCGGGGAGTTACCAATGGAGAACACGGTCGAGAGGATCCCTCCTCGGCCCTATCGCTTGATTGTTGGCACGCGGCCCACTTCGTCACCTTCAGGAGGGTCGCCCAGGGGCTGATCGCGAGCAAGCCACATTTTAGCCCCAACATCTTCTTTGGCACGTCCGGTGGGATACTCAGGTAGTTCTTACCTAGTCCTACCGTTGACATGTCATGGGTCTCAGAGCTACGCGAAGAATCGACACTGCCGGAGCCGTCTCTATCAGAGATATATGGGCAACTGGCCCAAATGATGAGGGCTCTGGAGAACAAGATCCTTGCTTGGGACGCCAACGCCCCGGCTATGGATGAAAGCCTTAATCGATTTGGGCAGTTCTTAGCCCGAGAAGAGCTTCGGGGAGCTCTGTCAATCTCGCCACCGCCACTACCGACATAGTCGGTTTTGTTGGCGCCCGAGACGTTGCAGGTTACACCCCCCACAAAGGCACTCATGCCGGGAACAGAGCGGCTACAAACGCCTCCTACCACAGCTCGGGACAGGCCAGTGAGTTTTAGCGTCGGCTACCGGCAGGGGATCGACCAGGGCTCACCTAAGTCGCCCATTCCATCAGTGTCTCAACTTCACACTGGGGGCAGGGAGATTGGAAGACATGCCCCGGAGGTAGGATCTGCCCAGAAGCAGGCAGGCCTAGTGTCCCTAGAGAGGCCTGTCGAGGTGCAAGTTCAAGTGAGAGAGGTCATCCACAACACCTCTACCACAAAGGTTGGGCAGGCGACACGACCCGTATTTAAGCCCCCGCATGCTGCGCCAGTAAACACGATTGGTCCCGAGGGGAAAGGATTGGTGAGGGAGCCCAAGTCTCCCCCAGAAAGGGAGTCGCCTTGTTATAAGTGTCATCTTTGCATCCGATGTAGGGCCGAGATGACGATAAAAGATTGGGACGCCTTACTCGCCGAGATTCCCAAGGAGGCGAAAAAAGCAGTCGGCGCCAGCACGGGTCAACACACTCACTGGCCGAAACCTAGACCAGCCAAAGGATCTGACAGACAGTCCTCTGAAAAAGAGGACAAGAAGATGGAGCGGGACTCTTGCGAAACGAGAGTTTCGAGAGGACCCTACGGTCGAGTTCGGCCGACCCAAGTCGGCCGAAAGGGATGGCGGATCCCACTACAGGGGCAAGACATCCATCGCGGCCGTTATAACGGCCGGGTCCAGGGGGCACCCCGGAGGCCGTTCGGCTACCAGGTCGAAGGAAGACCACCTGACGCCTTTCTACAACGTCCGACTGACCGCCGGTGGAAGGTGTCGCCTTTACGACCTTTCCACCAAAGGGCGCGAGGGGAAAGAGAATACCCGTTAGTACACGACGTGGATCTTCCCCGGCATACCAAGGAAAATAGGGGGACCCTGGGCATTCAGTTGGCCTAGGAGCAAAGAACTCAGCCACGGCCTGAGCCATGGCAAAGAGAGAGATTTCCCGAAAAGTATCCAAGGGAGACAAGACCACCGGCGAATGCGCCGGTAGAGCTTTGATCTACGCCCAATGGATCGGCCTGGAGTCAAGGAATGATCGTAGAGGAGGGGCAAAGGCGTCGGAAACGGAGGCCAGGGGCTGACGCTCGAAGCGGTAGCGTTACAACCCAGTGGCCAGAACCGGACCCTCGGCGAAAACAGCCAGTGAGGCGACAGCTTTTCATGCTGAAACCCCTCACCGAGGCGTGGCCAGAGACGGACCCTCGGCAGAAACAGCCTGTGAGGCGGCAGCTTTTGGCACCGAGACCCCACACTAAGGAAGCGAAAAGAAACGAAATTGCTTCGCCTGAGAAAAATTCGGCACACCCAGAGTCGAATGAAAAGCTCAATGAGAGTCGATTTATTTTTTACGGCCACGAAAATACTGATGGAGTAAAGACTAATCCCTCTTTCCCACAAGTGAACATGGTAGGAATGGAAGGGAACAAGCTGGCATCAAAACCTAAGTCTCCTAAAAAAAGGAAGCCGGTGAACGACATCCCTCGGCTCTGTACACGATGCAAGGCCAGGATGACAGTCAAAGAATGGGGTGAGCTTTTTCTCGACATACCTGAGGAAGTCAGGAAATGGCTCGCCCTCCACAATCTGGGCAAGGACAAACAGGATGGGGCTATACAACGGGCCCTGTGTGAGTGATACGGTCGGGAAAGGCCTGGGCCCCAGACAAACGGGTATAAAGGGCACGAAACCCCACTGCAACAGCGGCGCTCTTACTACAGCTCCTGGGGAAGCAGTAGCCAGGGAGCCCCCCGAAGGGCGTCCAGTCGAGAGGGCGAAGTAGGGTGAATGGATGGGTCCCAATGTCACGCCCCGGGGTCGAAACTGCGACCCGGGCTCGCCAACAGATCCGCCACCTATGCTAAAACCCGCATAGGCGAAGCGTCTAACCTGCAAAAGATAGTACTATAGCTACACACATATCAGAGCTGAAATAAAATGCTGTAAAATAAAATCTAATCACTGTACATCAAGACATAAAGTACAATATCCATTTCTTCGAATACAGGTAATCAACATACAATGTCCTCAATACAGCATCTCTCAACTGTAAAAGGAGATAAACTAAAACTATAATACATCAGTCTCAACTCTGTCTCTCCAAATACAAAAGATCTCCCTCCAAGAAAAACAGTAAACATCAGCTGACAGCTATCAGGAATCTCCAGCCAAGGGGTACAGCTGCACACCTCGGGTGGTACAGATCTAGCTCGCGACTCCCTCGCCCCGGACAACGATCAAAGATCAGCAACTCCCAAAGAGGACTCTGCAAAACAGGGGGAAAGAAGAGAAAGGAAAAACAACAATGGGGGTGAGAACCACTAGTAAACCAGTAGCCTCCCCCTGTGGGTAAAGCCTCAAGCTCTGGCGTACCCACTAAGTCTACTAGAGGCAAAAAAAAGGGCAAGTGGTAAAGCTGTAAACAGAACTACTGAATAAAAAGGGGAAACCACAACAAGTATGCCTCTAAATGCAATACCGAAGGAAATGACGGTATGAATGCATCAGAAAACAGTATCTGACCAAATAGACCCAATCTAATCACCAGTAAAACTGGTACTGCCTGCTCTGTCATCAATCTCACGAACTCAGTGTCTCCACTGTCCAAATGACCGGAACCCAACACGGTCTGACCGGAACCCAACACGGTCTAAAGCCTACTCCGGAGTGGCACTAGAGGGGAGCGACCCACACGAGTAAAGTATCACTGTATCAAGCATCTCTGTAACCAATGTCTCACAATAGCAGGACTGGATCATGACTATGATCGAAGTGGGAAACTCCGTCCACTAAAGAAACCCCAATCTGATGCAATAGTACTCGAGAAGTGGGAAACACCATCCACTAGAACAAATCTGATACCCAATCTGATGCAATAGTAAACATCCGGTCAACCGCCCAAAGTTCGCGGTCACCGCAACAACCCACAACCCACAATTGGGTAAAATAATCAAGATCCGGTCAACCGCCTACTGTCCGCGGTTGCCGCAATAACCCACAATCCAACATCAAGTACACCCTGTCACTGACCCTAAGGTCCCAGCTACACTATCCCAAACCTCTGCTCGAACCCGAGCAACATGACTCAAAAGTCTAAATAAAAAGGAGAAAGAAAGCAATCATGGTTTCTCCTAAGTCAAATCCCAATATGATAGTGTAGCAATAAAATAGTGGCCTATCTAGATGTCCAAACAAGCATGCATAAGTCCTCATGCAATGTAAAAGAGAGAGAAAGTCAAATATAGCTCTACATGTGTAACAATTAATATATCCCATAAATATAACCATCAGGCAAAAATCATCAGTCTACTACACATGTATAACCCCTGATCCATAATAAATCCCCAGAGTGAAACCCGCACAATGATAAATCATTATGTCCCACCAATTAATCTATTTAATCCATTTTCATAAAATCTGGGTGCTAAAGTAGCATGTTAATTATCAATAATAAATTACTCCAATGATCATGCTCCTACAGCAGTATTACCCCAGTAATATCCCCAACATGCTATACCCACCAAGGAAATCTCAGATGATAGGCTCACATCTATATCAGTCAAACATGCAGGATACTCAATCAATATGCTCAACATTGGGGGTTTTCTAATAAACTTAGTGAGTAAGTCAGATGTAGAGGCAAGCAACAACCACCCACCTGAAGCGCTAACTGTCCGGGTCCGTACAGCTGAAAATACCCAAAACTCCAATCCCTTGCTCCAACAAGGTCAGCACACCTGCAACACTCCTGGCACAACACCAAGTCTACTAAAAACACTTAGGCTCCCAAATAATGCGCTTACAAATACATACAACAACAGTCCCAGAACTGTTAAATTATCACCTGCAGAAAGTGCCCAGAAAATTCCCAGAAAAATATCACGGCGATCTTCGCGTCGATAGCTTCGCAACGGTACCTTGCACGCCCAAATCAAAGTTCGGTAAGCCAAGTTATAAATTCGTCAAGGTGGTAATCCAATCAACAAACTGTGAAGAAAAACTGTACACAGTACACTGAGAAAACAGTGATTATCACCTCGAAATAAATCTCTCAAAAATCCAAGAAAAATACAAGTGCGTTCCTTGCGATCCGTAGATGAAAAAGTTGTATAAGCTCGTCTCCGTCTGACGCTCGTGCGCGAAGATATGGCCGAAATACTCCGCTGCTGTCAAGGAAATCCACACAGCAAAAAGGGGTCACTGTTTGCCTCGGGATCCGTGCCAAAACGTCGAAACGGAAAGTGCGATCAAAATGAAAGTTGAAGCCCTACCTGTAAGGAGTCACCCGGCGCAAGAATCACCGAAAAAGGACCTCGGGGTAGCCCAGGGGAGCTAAAACATCACTGCTGCGCCGAAGAAGGAAACAGGAAATGCAACGTCGCGCCGCGCCGTAAAATGGAGAACCTCGGGATGCGTGCTCCAAAAATCCTAGGACTTGGCAGGAAGATCAAGGATCAAGAGGTGAACAAATCTCCTTAAGGTGGCTCGGGCAGAAGAGGCTCGAAAATGGGAGAAAAACTCGAAAAGGAGGGGCTCGGGTTGGTATTTATAGGCCCAAAATCCACAATTGCAAAAATGACCATTGTGTCCCGAATTCGGGCGCCCGAATCTTTCGGGCCCCGAATTCGGGCCCACACAGTGCCGCGGCCCACCGAGGCCCAGTCCCGCACGGGATCCTGGTCGGACCGCACGGCCGTCCAACCCGCTCCACACGCCGACACGTGTCCCCGAACACGGAACAGCGAAGCCGGCCGCTCCCATCGCGCCACGTGGCCTGCACCGGTCAACACCACAGCTGGCGCCCGCCAATGGCGGGCCACCACGTGGCGCCCGCGTGCGCCACCTCGCCGCCGTGCCGGCCACGCCAGCCGGCCGCCGCCTGCCACGCCTGCCAACCGCCACCTGCCACGCCACCTGCCCCGCCGCACGCGCACAGTGACGCGCCCAATCCCGGCGCGCCACGTGTCCAGGCCAAACACTCGCTGCACCCGGTGCACAAAACCCCCAAACACCGAACCAATAATCTGCTGCCACGTGTTTTCCCGCCCGGTCCACCAAACACTGCCCTGTTCCGTAGACCGGGACCAATGAACCATCCAATCACGTCATGCCACGTGGGACCCCGTTCCGGTGCACGCCGGCCGCGTGGACCGCACACCCGCGCGCCCTACCCGCGCCCACGCGCCCTGCCCGCCGCCGCTCTCCGCCTACCCGAGGCCGCGCCGCCACCTTCCGCCGCTGGCCGCCGCCGCTGGCCGCCGCCGGCGATCGCCGGAGTTACTGTTCCGGCGGTGAACAGTAACCGGAGCCCAAAAAGTCAAGTAGGTATTCCATTTTGACCGTTTTCGCGCGCTGAATCCGAATTTGACGTCCGTTTTGCCAAATTCCAACTCTAAAAATTGCCGAAGGCACCCGGAAATGTGTTCTTAGCCCAAATTTCGCGCGGAGCCCAAATTTAATATCCGATTCGCGCGAAACCACCTCTAAACCCTCCACGGGGTCCTCCGATCACCCACGTGATCCAAATAAGCCCGAAGTCCAACACTTGAGCCAAATTATGCCCCAAACACCTCCAACACACCAGGTAAGCCTCCAATAGCCACCCCAACGCACTGCAGCAGCTCTGCGGAGATCCGGGTCATCACATCCTCCCCCACTAAAAGAAAGTTTCGTCCTCGAAACTAAAGTCATTCCTCAACACGGAAACTCAACCAAATAAAGGGGGGGTATATATCCAATCATCCACCACTCAAGCTCCCAAGGCTGACAAATACATCTTCCAAAGACGCGATGCGGTCCTCGGGTCTCTAACTAGAACAAAATAAAGGCGGGCACTCCAGAAAAGCCGTACCAACTCAACCAAGTATAGCTGGGCTAACCGCTCGAGCTACCAAGTAATCTACGTCGGTACACAAGCCTCCGCTCCTCCCAGGGCCCCAGATAATCCAACCACAAGTCCATCGGCACACCAGCTCGATCCAAATACCTCTGTACTCCCGAGGTATCCAATATAAGTCCTCCAACTGATCAAGTAAACTCTGATCTCTAATCCAAAAACCATCAGGGTGTAGAAACACCTTCCCAACTCTCGGGCATCAGCACACAACTATAAGCAGTCGAGAGAATCAGATCGCAAATCAACCTTCGAGAAGATCCAGCACCCTTGCAGCTGGTAGATCCAATCCTCCAGGCTCGAGAAAGGGTAACTGCTCCAGACGATCACTTCATCAAATTCCGGGAGTTGTGTCCTCAACTCCCAAACCAGTGACATGCTAGGCAACTCCGAAAGGAAAGGAGCCCTAACCAGGAGGGAGGGGTCCTCGCCCGGTCGCTCCCAAATCTTGACCATCCGAGCGAACCATTCAGCCGCGGTCTATCATCCAAAGAGTCCTCAGTGACACCACCATACGCCCCGTTTGCTTCGACAGGCCACACAGCGCCAGCTGTGGCATCATCAAGCTCGACCTCTGACAGCTTTCCTGCTCCAGGTATCCGCCACCACAGTGGCCCTATCAGGGTGATATTGGATGCTTGCCACAAATCCAACTGTAGCTTCATAGCTACTATGGGGCATCACTGTATCTCACCAATCCATCTCCCAACACTGGCGATGCTGAAATCAGGGCTGGTATCAATCTCATCATCCGATTGCCAAGCTCTCCAGTTTTGCCCAGTCCAAGAAGCTCCTTACCTCAACAAATAACTGCCGGTCCCAGCTATTCTCGCATAGCATCCATTTTGACCGGATTTCCACCACCGCCTCTTATGGCTAGACTAAGTGATCCAAGAAAGATATGCTCTCGAAGCTAAAACTTGTACCACGACAGCTTGGCATACAGCTTCTTCCTCACAGGCCGTGTTACACCATCTACAAGTACTCCACCAGCTCTAAACCATACAGAGATGGGGTAAAACCAAAAGATCCCAGAAGAATATCTCAAACAATTCTTCCAAGTGCAGCAAGAATACACAATTCCTCAGATCTTAAAGACGACAGGGCATTAGTCATTCCATCTGTCCTCACTGTACTCATAATGCCCCTACCGGGTTCTGAATACCATCTTGACGAGATACTCAACTGTATGATCCCAAAAAGATACCTGCATCCTAAGCAGACCACTGTCGGGGTATAACTCCATCAAAAGGTCCTAGATAATATCCAGACCTACCTGCGGTCACCCCACATAAGGACCCTCACTGTCGTGTGCCAACGACGTGGTACTAGGTCGAATAGACCCTCGATCCATTAGCTCCTGCGACTGCGCCATCAGCTCTCTTAGCTCTACAGGGGATATCCAATGAGGTGCTATCGGGTTTGGTGTGGTTCCCTGAACCACGTCAATCGCAATCTCAATCTCCCTAACCGGTGGCATCATTATCAGCTCCGGTGGAATCACACCCGGGATCTCACGATAACAGGGATATCCTTGCGTCCCGGTGCCGCCGTAGGCACCTCGCGCAAAGTTGCTGCAACCTATGTGCTCTGACTGTCTCAATGAACAAGTCTCTAATGTCTGCTTGCAGAAGATCATAACCTTCTCTCTCCGCAGTCATACACTATGTGGCACTGTGCCAACCAATCCCACGCACTGGGTCAAACACTGACCAGGTACAGATACCAATAAGTCTGCCGATACCCCTCGAGGTCTCAACTGCACTGGACATGATCCACAAGCCTCCCCCACATGCACCACCCCAACAGGAATTTGTATCTCTAGTGCATGTGGTAACCAATCTGCCTCTAGTCCATGCAGGAATGCAACATGCTCTAACTCCGACTGCTGTGATAAAATCACACCTGCGACGACCCGATCCACTGCCTTGGTGCCCTCCGACCTGGCGGTACAGACTCATCCGCTTAACGCAAGTGGTCGTCGCTCAGTCTGCCTGAAAATCCAGGCTATCCACAAAAGGAGCACAATTCTCCGCCTTTGCTCACACTGAGGTGATGAATACGGTCTTCCGCAGACAATAAACCCACGCTACCGCTGCGCCACTCTGATAACGATGCAGATGCTGTCACCGGGGTCCACCTGACCTCTGACATCTCAGAAAATCCATTACTGCAATCGTCATAAGACAAAACACAATTGATTCATGCCATTCCTCATTCAATTATCCTTACTCAGCTCACCCCTCAAGCACATCTACTGTACCCCAAACACGCATGTTATCAATCACAAAGGGCAACCTTCCTTTGGGTAAGCTTTACACAATCCGTCCACAAGGACAACTGCCACCTGGAAAAGGGAAATGCCTCTGCCGGCCGATCTGTCCCCCAACACTTAGCGCCAGGCGCCTCTATCCAGAACTCGCCTTTGGCGGCAGATCCCTATCCAAAGGAACTGCAACAGTACGCTCCAAACATACTGCCTACTCCATCGAGGCATCCAGAATCCAAAATCCAAAACAGGGGGGATCAGATAAACAAAAAGGGTATCCTGGCGCAATCCACTCCCAGTCACACACATCCTATGCGCTTCGTCCCTCAAAATTTGGAGCGCGCAGTTCAACAACTGCATAAACTCTCTAGCACAGGGAGACTCTCAATTGATCACTCCATCACCACCAACCACGATTTTGCCTCAAAGGCTCCAACTCAAATCCATAAATCGGGGTGGTTCATCTGCCAAAACTGGCTCCATCCATCAATGATGTCCCACAACTCATCCACTATCAGCAATCCACCCCGCCTCGGTGCTGCAACTCAAAACATTAGCACGGAGGGGGCCACTCGCTCCATCGGCGCCTCAGAAATCACTGCCTCTGAGAATACTGTAACCAGATGGTCTCAGTAGAAAAACACTGTCGGGCTGCCCACTGCTCCGACAACTGTGTCACCTAGACCAGCGGCTCACTCTGCCGCTGATATACCTCTGACAATCCTGCCATCGGGGCCTGAAGCTCTCTAACCTCAATCTGGGTATCCGGTCCCAAAATAATCCGCTCGAGCTCCACCGCTGCGACAAGTGCACACCAATCCGCACAACGCGTCGGGGAGACACCGCTCACCACGACCAACTGCACCACAGCGTAAAACAAAACTCGACCTAATCCGGCGAGAGTCTAGAGCATGTCAACCGTTCCGCCGCATTATGTTGTCTGCAGCCAACATAATTGCTTAGGAGAATAAACATGCCAATCACCCATCCCATCACTCGGGAGAGGTATAAAACTCAATCAGGGCTCTCGTTAAAAGATCACGACTCTCTCGAAGTCATCCTAGGGTCCAACCATAAGCCTAGGGTTCCTACTGTCCCAACTGACCTATCCCTAAGCTCTGATACCAACCTAATCGGTCACGCCCCGGGGTCGAAACTGCGACCCGGGCTCGCCAACAGATCCGCCACCTATGCTAAAACCCGCATAGGCGAAGCGTCTAACCTGCAAAAGATAGTACTATAGCTACACAAATATCAGAGCTGAAATAAAATGCTGTAAAATAAAATCTAATCACTGTACATCAAGACATAAAGTACAATATCCATTTCTTCGAATACAGGTAATCAACATACAATGTCCTCAATACAGCATCTCTCAACTATAAAAAGAGATAAACTAAAACTATAATACATCAGTCTCAACTCTGTCTCTCCAAATACAAAAGATCTCCCTCCAAGAAAAACAGTAAACATCAGCTGACAGCTATCAGGAATCTCCAGCCAGGGGGTACAGCTGCACACCTCGGGTGGTACAGATCTAGCTCGCGACTCCCTCGCCCCGGACAACGATCAAAGATCAGCAACTCCCAAAGAGGACTCTGCAAAACAGGGGGAAAGAAGAGAAAGGAAAAACAACAATGGGGGTGAGAACCACTAGTAAACCAGTAGCCTCCCCCTGTGGGTAAAGCCTCAAGCTCTGGCGTACCCACTAAGTCTACTAGAGGCAAAAAAAAGGGCAAGTGGTAAAGCTGTAAACAGAACTACTGAATAAAAAGGGGAAACCACAACAAGTATGCCTCTAAATGCAATACCGAAGGAAATGACGGTATGAATGCATCAGAAAACAGTATCTGACCAAATAGACCCAATCTAATCACCAGTAAAACTGGTACTGCCTGCTCTGTCATCAATCTCACGAACTCAGTGTCTCCACTGTCCAAATGACCGGAACCCAACACGGTCTGACCGGAACCCAACACGGTCTAAAGCCTACTCCGGAGTGGCACTCGAGGGGAGCGACCCACACGAGTAAAGTATCACTGTATCAAGCATCTCTGTAACCAATGTCTCACAATAGCAGGACTGGATCATGACTATGATCGAAGTGGGAAACTCCGTCCACTAAAGAAACCCCAATCTGATGCAATAGTACTCGAGAAGTAGGAAACACCATCCACTAGAACAAATCTGATACCCAATCTGATGCAATAGTAAACATCCGGTCAACCGCCCAAAGTTCGCGGTCACCGCAACAACCCACAACCCACAATTGGGTAAAATAATCAAGATCCGGTCAACCGCCTACTGTCCGCGGTTGCCGCAATAACCCACAATCCAACATCAAGTACACCCTGTCACTGACCCTAAGGTCCCAGCTACACTATCCCAAACCTCTGCTCGAACCCGAGCAACATGACTCAAAAGTCTAAATAAAAAGGAGAAAGAAAGCAATCATGGTTTCTCCTAAGTCAAATCCCAATATGATAGTGTAGCAATAAAATAGTGGCCTATCTAGATGTCCAAACAAGCATGCATAAGTCCTCATGCAATGTAAAAGAGAGAGAAAGTCAAATATAGCTCTACATGTGTAACAATTAATATATCCCCATAAATATAACCATCAGGCAAAAATCATCAGTCTACTACACATGTATAACCCCTGATCCATAATAAATCCCCAGAGTGAAACCCGCACAATGATAAATCATTATGTCCCACCAATTAATCTATTTAATCCATTTTCATAAAATCTGGGTGCTAAAGTAGCATGTTAATTATCAATAATAAATTACTCCAATGATCATGCTCCTACAGCAGTATTACCCCAGTAATATCCCCAACATGCTATACCCACCAAGGAAATCTCAGATGATAGGCTCACATCTATATCAGTCAAACATGAAGGATACTCAATCAATATGCTCAACATTGGGGGTTTTCTAATAAACTTAGTGAGTAAGTCAGATGTAGAGGCAAGCAACAACCACCCACCTGAAGCGCTAACTGTCCGGGTCCGTACAGCTGAAAATACCCAAAACTCCAATCCCTTGCTCCAACAAGGTCAGCACACCCGCAACACTCCTGGCACAACACCAAGTCTACTAAAAACACTTAGGCTCCCAAATAATGCGCTTACAAATACATACAACAAGTCCCAGAACTGTTAAATTATCACCTGCAGAAAGTGCCCAGAAAATTCCCAGAAAAATATCACGGCGATCTTCGCGTCGATAGCTTCGCAACGGTACCTTGCACGCCCAAATCAAAGTTCGGTAAGCCAAGTTATAAATTCGTCAAGGTGGTAATCCAATCAACAAACTGTGAAGAAAAACTGTACACAGTACACTGAGAAAACAGTGATTATCACCTCGAAATAAATCTCTCAAAAATCCAAGAAAAATACGAGCGCGTTCCTTGCGATCCGTAGATGAAAAAGTTGTATAAGCTCGTCTCCGTCTGACGCTCGTGCGCGAAGATATGGCCGAAATACTCTGCTGCTGTCAAGGAAATCCACACAGCAAAAAGGGGTCACTGTTTGCCTCGGGATCCATGCCAAAACCTCGAAACGGAAAAGCGCGATCAAAATGAAAGTTGAAGCCCTACCTGTAAGGAGTCAGCCGGCGCAAGAATCACCGAAAAAGGACCTCGGGGTAGCCCAACGTCGCGCCGCGCCGTAAAATAGAGAACCTCGGGATGCGTGCTCCAAAAATCCTAGGACTTGGCAGGAAGATCAAGGATCAAGAGGTGAACAAATCTCCTTAAGGTGGATCGGGCAGAAGAGGCTCGAAAATGGGAGAAAAACTCGAAAAGGAGGGGCTCGGGTTGGTATTTATAGGCCCAAAATCCACAATTGCAAAAATGACCATTGTGTCCCGAATTCGGGCGCCCGAATCTTTCGGGCCCCGAATTCGGGCCCACACAGTGCCGTGGCCCACCGAGGCCCAGTCCCGCACGGGATCCTGGTCGGACCGCACGGCCGTCCAACCCGCTCCACACGCCGACACGTGTCCCCGAACACGGAACAGCGAAGCCGGCCGCTCCCATCGCGCCATGTGGCCTGCACCGGTCAACACCACAGCTGGCGCCCGCCAATGGCGGGCCGCCACGTGGCGCCCGCGTGCGCCACCTCGCCGCCGTGCCCGCCACGCCAGCCGGCCGCCGCCTGCCACGCCTGCCAACCGCCGCCTGCCACGCCACCTGCCCCGCCGCACGCGCACAGTGACGCGCCCAATCCCGGCGCGCCACGTGTCCAGGCCAAACACTCGCTGCACCCGGTGCACAAAACCCCCAAACACCAAACCAATAATCTGCTGCCACGTGTTTTCCCGCCCGGTCCACCAAACACTGCCCTGTTCCGTAGACCGGGACCAATGAACCATCCAATCACGTCATGCCACGTGGGACCCCGTTCCGGTGCACGCCGGCCGCGTGGACCGCGCACCCGCGCGCCCTGCCCGCGCGCCCTGCCCGCGCCCACGCGCCCTGCCCGCCGCCGCTCTCCGCCTGCCCGAGGCCGCGCCGCCGCCTTCCGCCGCTGGCCGCCGCCGGCGATCGCCGGAGTTACTGTTCCGGCGGTGAACAGTAACCGGAGCCCAAAAAGTCAAGTAGGTAGTCCATTTTGACCGTTTTCGCGCGCTGAATCCGAATTTGACGTCCGTTTTGCCAAATTCCAACTCTAAAAATTGCCGAAGGCACCCGGAAATGTGTTCTTAGCCCAAATTTCGCGCGGAGCCCAAATTTAATATCCGATTCGCGCGAAACCACCTCTAAACCCTCCACGGGGTCCTCCGATCACCCACGTGATCCAAATAAGCCCGAAGTCCAACACTTGAGCCAAATTATTCCCCAAACACCTCCAACACACCAGGTAAGCCTCCAATGGCCACCCCAACGCACTGCAGCAGCTCTGCGGAGATCCGGGTCATCACACCCAATAGCGCCCATATCGAAACAGGCTCTGCAAGAGGCTTGACCCAGCAACTGGCTGTCCACGAACGGGGCCAAGCCACCAAGTCTCACACCACCAAGACAATCGGCTAGGGGCATTGGCTACCCCCTTCGCCCCTGACAAGGAGTTCCCCTGGCTTACAACGAGAGAAGTGAACGCCTTAGCGATCCGCCTGGTAAAGAGCTTCAAATTCAGCCATGGCCAAGGTGAGAGATGCTCAAGGAACACTTGAAGGAAATGAACCCACAGGTAGAAGCTGGGACAACCGAAAGACAGACTACTCTAGTGAGGCCGAACTGGTGGCACGGTTCGGCCATAACAAAGACACAAAAACGTCGACAGTAGCGAGCCCACGCCAACACAAAGAAAGGAGTAGGGGCCCAAAGACCGCAATTGGGCCCAGGTGAGGCATGATTCATGTAGCGAACATTGTTTCGCCCTGGACGAAATGAGTGTAAAGTCGAAACAACCACA
Source organism: Tillandsia fasciculata (assembly GCA_029168755.2). NCBI lineage: Eukaryota > Viridiplantae > Streptophyta > Magnoliopsida > Poales > Bromeliaceae > Tillandsia > Tillandsia fasciculata. Next base: position 13,760,818 of record CM054948.1, read on the forward strand.
CTACAGTTGGAAGAGCGAGCGGGCGTCCGACAGGAACTGGACGCAAGACTTCGAGCTCTCGAAGCCATTACTTGGCGCGACAACGGCGCCCCGGGTGGCCGCAATAGACAACCGCCTAAGGAACGAGACGTTGAAGCCTCGTGTGAAGAAACCGGAGAGAGACCCCGAATCGTCATCGATTCGGGCGAGGTAGACCTGATGAGGCCTTGTCGGGAGGAGTACTGAAATGGGCTCCACCTGAGCCAGAATGATGTAGGCCGACCAAAAAGGGTCAGCCGGGATAGAGTTGTCAACCATCCCGAGTTCAAAACCGAACATCGATGGAAGCCATGATCGGCCAAGAGGGCTGAAGAAGGGTCGTGCAGCCGAAGCTGTTCAGCTGGAACGCTTCGAGTTAAAAAGTTTTAGGGTGAGGGACACTCAAAATCCGGAAGATGACGTACGAACCATCCCGGGTGTTCTCAAAATTTCTCTGGCAAATGTTGGTTTTTAATATTAAGGATCCACAAGGATCTAAATAGGTAATGTGCCCTAAACCATAAGTTGGAGTATGTCCTCCCTTTCTCTAATGCAACGGACGGTTCTTCGATTCCTTGGCCCTCTGTTGGTTCTGCTACCCGGACCCCAGCCGTGGCTTTCATCATTCCCGGTGCAGACGCTGTACTTCAGGCGTCAGGGTGAATCAGTGGAACCAATATCCTTTAACTAATCACTCCCTATGCATTCTTATGCCAGATCATCAGCTTTTCCGAGCCCTACCTGATAGATGCTTTCGACACTTCGAGTAGGTCTGCCATAATATCTAGGAAATGTTGGGAACTGTGTGATAAATAGAACAACAATCAATTGGAAATGCTATTAAAGCATCTGCCTCATTCCATTTTGAAAGTGCATTCCTATAACCTACTTATTGAAAGCTGAAGAAAAGGGGAATACAAACTTGGAATACTTCCTGGGATTCAAAGATCACAATAGTTCGAGGTATTTTTATACAAACAAAACTTAGATAGATATCACACACTTAACTTACTTCAAAGTATAGTATAGTTAAGTATAGTATAGTAGAGTATAGTATACTTTAGTATAGTAGTCAGCCTAATCCTTCGCTCTTGTGCTAAAGGCTCTCTTACCACAGGTCGCCATTCCATCCTTTTTCGAAAGGAAAAAGCTTTCAGCTCCTCGATTCATCGAGATTGAAAGTTGACATCTCGAACATAATCCTTTGGTAATGGCCTTGGCGAATGACTTGCCACGCTTTCTGGGCTTGACTCTTGTGGGATGTGCTCAGCCGCCTCCAACTGTTTCTGTGGGTCAGACAACTTCCTTAGGTCAGCAGACATCATATTGATCTCTACTGCTCCTGCAAACGGTGATGTCTCGATTCCCATTGGTCGATCTGCTATCCGGAACAAACCTTTGTCCAAGTAATCTTTTCAAGATTATCCTGAAAATAACACAATTTTGAGTAGAGTGAGTCCATTTATCGTACCATAAACAATAAGGTTTTCCTTTTCTTTCTTCTTCTTTAGGTATCTTATGTCCAGGTGGGAATTTAATCATCTTATCTCTGATAAAATCTTTTTTTTTTTGGCCAATTACAAAATCAAAACACGCGGAAATATCATAAAAATATAGGGGCCCCAGTCCTGTTTAGGTATCTCAGGTCAAAAGCTGTTGATAACATGGAGGCTGCTTCAGAGCTTCAGATGCCAACCAGTCGGCCGCGATGTTACCTTCTCTATGAGTATGCTTACAAAAGCACTGCCAATCCCTTTGAACAAGATTCCTGCGCAAGCCCACTCTCCCTTTAAATCCCAGTAACTCCTTGTATTTTCCTGATCAAGGAATTCAATCTACTACCTTTGTGTTGGGAGTGGGCTTATTCCCTCCGGTGTATCCCTAAAGAGGAGTAGTCCCATTGCCTTCAACCCTCCTTCAGGTTCGGTATGGTACGCTTCCCTTCTCTCTTTTGCTTGTATGCGTATTACCTCACTATAGAAATAGTAATAATGGGATTTCCCGATTTACTATTTTGATGGCCCTCCAGAATACTTTATTTCCTCCGTTTTTTTTGATTGCTCCTCCTGCCTCTCTAGTAGTTCCGTCAGGTTCCTTACCCGTTTCCTTTTCGCTTCAAAAACATGAATCACCGTCTTTTTTTTGGTCTAGGGGAAGCCCACCTTTTTGCTAATTGTCCGGTAGATCCAGGCGTGGAATAGATAAAGAAAGATACTGTTCTTCTGCCGTATAGCGGGACTATGCATGTAATGGGTGGTTATATAATTGACAACATCACTCTTTTTCTGTATGGTAGGCAGGAATAGTAACAGAATACTCTTTCTCTCTACTCATCCACTTAGCTACCTCTCCTTCACTGCCGATCACCTCATCTGCTTATTTTGCATTTTCGTTTTTACTGAAGCACCCCTGAAGTTCTTCCCTACTAAATTGAGTTCTTCCCTACACAGTACTTACTCGCCACACAGTACTAACTCATGAAGAGTCTCACTTGGTGCCGTTTTTCGGCAACAAATATTGGGGCTTATCTTATTTTTCATTCATTATATGGGAAACCCTTTTTCTCTTTATCAAGAAATATCAGTTCTCTCTGTCCCTTGTTTATATTGGTAAAGATCTTACCATCTTAATATATATGCGCGTGCTGCCCCCCTGAGGAAAAGGGCGCACGCTTATTTAGTAGCAAATATCTTGCTCGCCACATTTGTATCGGCCATGGCGGAACTCATAAAAAGAGGCGTCCTGGAGTAACAAAACAAGTCGTTAAGCCTTGATGGAATAGGATACGGAAGTCACTTAATTACTGCCTACCTTAGTCTTACAAACACAGTAGGAAGAATCAATGGTCTTACAAACACAGTAGGAAGAATCAATGGTCTTACAAGCTGTAGGCAGATAACTGGTAGTTTGAGCTTTCTCCTAGTTAGACTCTCCTTAGGGAAGAACATAAGTAACCTAGTGCAAAAGCGAGTGGGACTCCTCCTCTAGAGGGACAGTAAGCAGAGAAAAAGGAAAAAAAAAAATCCCAAGATTATACTTACTAACAGAGGGGGAGATTTACACTTTTACATTACACTAAGAAAATAAGAGGGATCACTCTTAGAATACATTCTCATTTGATTTCAAAAAATTCACTTATATTTAAATAAAGTCATGCTCGCACCAAGCACATTGAGATTGACTTGAACTTTGTCAGGGAGAAAGTGGTGAAGGGTGATGTGTTGGTTCGATATGTACCTACTTCGGAACAGGTTGCAGATTTGTTTACCAAGGGCCTGTCTTAAGCCATTTGAAGCGCAATCTCCGTCAGGTTTCACCCCATTCCGATTGAGGGGGACTGTATATGTATAATAGTCGTTGTACTTTATTACACAAGGATATTCTTTTCATTGTAATTATTCTTATTAATTTGACTCAACTAAATACAACATAAGCCAACCCTTTAGGGTTGAGCCAGAGTTTAACCAATTATACGCCCTATCCCCCGGCCCAAACATGGGCCGAAAACCTTGTTTTTACGCTCATCAGGGATCAAGCTTGTGGAGAAAGTTTTCATTGTCCGGCAAGCCCTAGATCTTAATAAATTGACTTGGTAGGGACAAAGCCCTTTGAGGTAGAGTGAGAGGATGAAACTTCTTCACACCTAGATCAAGTCTAAGGAAATGAGCCCTCTTTAGTTTAGGAGGTAGTATATACTTCTGGACCCATTGGTAAAGGAAGATAGCTCGATTTTGGCTTTTGTGTGCCCGCTCAATTTCATTGCCGACCCATTTTCACCAATTCCGACCGAATCCCTTTTCACGCTTACTTCAGCTTTAGCTTGGGTCTTTTCTGGTCTTGGAGTTAACGTATTTGTTGCTCCAGCATCATGAAATGGTCAAAATAAGTTCGGTTTTCCACCGGACAGCCTTAGGATATCTTTCTTCTTGGCCTCTCTTCGCGCTTGCCCATTTTTGGTGTGGTATTGGGCGGAACAGGTCTATCCTGGTATGCGTTTTCGGAACTATGCGCTCCTTGGTGATGATATCGTCATGGGGGATGCCCGGGTTGCTGATGTGTACAAGGATGTAATCCAACGATTAGGCGTGAATCTTTCTCTACCGAAATCTCTCGTGTCTGATATTGGTGGTCTAGAGTTTGCAAAGAAATTTCTCTAGATCGGGATTTTTCTTCGATCTCTGTTAAAATGATTAAGTCGGCTAGACATTCCATTGCTTGGATGCCAGTGCTTAAGCAGTTTTATTGTACATCTCTATTTCATTAAGGGAGCTTATTTCAGAAGATATTCTATGTTACTGAGCATTTCAATCCTAAGTAACATAGGCATGGGTATCGACATATCATTGTCGTATTTGAACCTGGGGGGAGAATACCGCTCCCCTTTCAAGTTTGGTTGGGATTTCCAGAGGGAATCTTAATCACTTGTTACCTTATGGTAATGATACGTAAAATGCTCGCGTGTGCGCTCACGTTTTTTGGTGGGTGCTACTGAACCTTTCACGGCAGACCTTGAAAGCTCGGAAGACGCTCATTTTCTCAGTGAGAAAGTCGAACTAAAGTTATTGGTTCTCTAGTTGAGTACGTAAAATGGTATTGAACCGCTCCATCCGACTACTCTATACCGGTCGAACGCTTTCTCGATCCTCCGGCTGTATGTTTTCGCCTCAAGAAAAATTAGAAAATCAAAATGGAAAGTTTCGGTGTTATGATCTCGGAGCGCGCCGAAGCCTTTAGGCGCTAGCGCAGTGCGAGTGACGTTCGATGTGGTGTCCTGTAGACTTTGGTCTCGATCAACTCAGTGGTTAGATAAGATTTTAAATCTACTGTAGAGTGCTATGGCTGTGGAAAGTGACCTGCTTCACTTTAGAGCTTCTTAGCAGATGAGCGCTTGAACGGAACTGGACTGCCCTAAAGCGCTTACTGAAAGGAAATTCTCTACGACCACCGCTCGCCTACTGACTTGCCTAGCTGCCGAAAGCGGAAGCAGGAAGCTACAAGCTACTTCTAAACTAGTCGCGGCTGTACCCGACAAGAGAGTCTTTCCACGATTCCCGAGAGCCGAACTATCCGAAAGACCTCTAAAAGGCTTAATTAAGAAGAAGGATTGGATGATCTGCGGAATGAGCAACTGCTTGATTCAATGGAGATGGGTACGATATCACAGACGTGGATTGCCTTTCGCACGAGAACGGGTGGATGGGAGGGTCACTGGGTTCATACATCTTGGCTCCTTCCGCCCTTATTTATTAGTTTGGTTTTTTTGGTCTCTTTTTTTACTCCATACAAGGTGGATCGAGCGCGAGTGATTCAGAGTCACCCCTAACAAATCCATCTCCACGTCTCTAGAATCCGGGGGTCATTAGTCTCCTATGTTGGAACTGCCGAGGGCTTGGGAACCCTCGGACAGTTCGGTTCCTCGCCAATTTGGTGAAAGGTAAGTCTCCCAAAATGGTTTTCCTCTGAGGGTAAGAAGAGTCGTGTGGAGGGCATTTTGAGGTGAATAAAATTGTGGTTGAGTGCAGGGGTAGGAGTGGTGCTTGCTTGGAAAGACAAGGTGAGTGTTAGCCCTCGCTCTTATTCTCATAATCATATTGACGTCCTGATTGAGAATTGGGGAAGGGCTAAATGGGGATTTACTGGTTTTTATGGCTTCCCCGAAAGTACAAATATAAGAAGATCGTGGGATTTATTGAGAAAACTTTCAGCTGGGTCTAATACACCATGGTGTGTAGGTGGAGATTTTAACGATATTGTTGGACATTGGGAGAAGAAGGGTGGTGAGATTAGACCGAACAGGATGATTAAAGGCTTTTGTGATGTAATCAAAGAGTGCGGCCTCTATGATCTTGGTTTCCGAGGTCATCGATTTACCTTACCTTTTTTAGAAAGGGTAGAGCTGGTTTGAGGGTGGAGGATAGATTTATGGCCTGTGGCAGATGGAGAGAGGTTTTCCTGAACGCTGCTGTGCAGCATCTGGTTAGTCCTTCTTCTGACCATGTCCCCTTGCTCATGCAAATCTAGATGTGAGGGGGTTTTGAAAATATGTGGCTAAGGGATGATAGATGCCTGCAGGTGATTGAGAATGCGTGGAAGGAGCGGGGGGAGGCGGTTGAGCTTAAAGACATTATCATGAAGCTGCATGGGTGTAGCTCTTCGCTTGGTGCTTGGAATAGACACTCATTTGGCAATGTTCAACATAAGATCAAACAGTGTCAGACCAAGATTGATGAGCTGAGTAGAAAGGGTATTTCGGGCGAATTGGAGAATGAAGAAAGGAACCTGATGCGAGATTTGAACGAGTTGTTGGAGAGAAGAGAGAAGAAACCCTTTTGAGGCAGAGATCAATCGGACGCATATTGTTTTAATTCCCAAATGTGAGTCCCCTGCCTCCTGACTTCCGCCCAATTAGTTTATGTAATGTTCTGTTTAAGATCATAACAAAGGCGCTTGAAAAGCTTTTAAATTGTCTTGGCTTGGAGAATATTCTATCTGATGCTCAAGGGGCCGGGTAGACTCATAACGGATAATATTATCGCTGCATTTTGAATTATGCATTATCTGAAGAACAAAAAGAGGGAAAGAAAAGGATTTCTATTTATATATAGAAACTCGATATGGCCAAGGCTTATGATAGAGTTGAATAGCTCTATCTTCTTGGGGTTATGCGCAGGATGGGCTTCAATGAGTATTGGATGGGCTTAATCAAGGAGTGTGTTACGACTGAATAATTAGTTATTCTATTCTTTTTTAAGGTCTGGAGGTAGGTCCTATTTTTCCTCAAAGAGGCCTGCGCCAAGGGGACCCGTTATCGCCATATTTGTTTATTATTTGTGCGGAAGGTTTCCACGCATTACTGAGGAAAGCGGAGAGGGAGGGTCTCATTCATGGTGTTAAGGTGTGCAGAGGTGCTCCCTCAGTTTCACACCTATTTTTTGCTGATGACAGTTTACTGTTCTAAAGAGCTAATTTGGAGGACATTAAAGAGAATTCTTGAAGGTCAAATTCTTTTTTCCAAATCTGCTATCTTCTTCAGCGGAAACGTTGACTGTAGCACGAAAACCCATATTAAGGAGCTACTAGGAATTCATACGGAACAAGCTACGAAGTACCTTGGACTTCCTTCTAATGTGGGAAGGTATACTAACTTTGGAGGTTTTCAAATTTGGGTGCAAAAGGGTTGGAAAGAGAGCCTACTGTCGAGAGCAGGAAAAGACTTTCTTCAATTCCATCCGCTACTCTCTTTTACCAGTTGAGCCACTCCTTATACAGTCGAGCAGTATTTCTGAGTATGAAACTACTTCCTTGATCCTTTCTGTGGATCCATCTCTTCTTTCCTCTTCACTTTCATCTCATTCCCTCCTTTCCTTTTTTTTTTTACTTTGATATCAGATCGTATGGGTAGCACATGGGATCATCGGTGGGAGGACAGTGAACAGAAGTGAGGCACCCAGCCCCCGTCTTTAGTTGATAATCAAGAGAGGAGCCCTGGAGTCATTGTGAATCCGTTGTCTCGGAAAGAGAAGCAAGCGAGGTAGGATTAAAGATATTGCTAAGGCTATGCCCAGGAGTGGAGTTTTCTTGCTTGCCAGTTGTTTAATTGCTTGCCTGCGCGAATAGAGCCTTAGTACGGTATTCCCATTGATTCCTGGAAGTGAAGAGAGTTTACTAGAGCAGAGAGAGAGGGAGCTCTTTCTCAGTATCTTCTTGTATCGGCTAGACCTGAAAGTTCTTGTTTTAGACTAGGCAAGGACAAAGAAGTAGAATTCGAATTCGAAATCAGCAGCATCAGCTGTATCAGATCTTTTCGTTGACTAGGTTTTCTTCTATATTTTAGTGGACCTAGGAGTTGAAAAAAGAGAGTGAGGCCAAAGCCCCATAGCTGCCTTATTGAAGTTGGATTGATTGCCCTAAGGCAGTAGTCTTCTTCCTTTCACGGGGAAGAGATAAGAAGAAAGTAGATCGATGGACTTCCTGTTAAGTTGATACGTAAACATCTTCAGTGTTTAAAAAAGACCTTGCTGATAATGGGATTAAGCAGGAGTTTTCCTGCTTCGATGCGGAAACATAGGCATATCAGGGGAACGGCCCTCACCTTGATGTATGCCAGTGGGATTACTAAATCCTTTATTGAAATAAAATTTTCACACTGCTGTGTACATAATAAAAGGATTGCCTTCTTTAAAGACCTAAGGCACATCTCCCTATTCGTTGGGAAGGCATACTAATGATTCTTACTAATTAAGAATTGGTTTATCTATTTGCTATGTTCATATTGATCCATCACAACGAGATAAGCTAATGCCAAAGGCGGTGTGTTTTTGTTGGTTACAGTGACATGCATAAGGCTACAGATGTTTTTACCCTATCACGAAGACTACGGAAAAGTCCATCCAAAAGGAGAATACATTACAAGTCTAAGCTGGATCCAGAAAGAGTATCCGAGGACTGAGTAAGAAAGCAAGTGAAATAGAATTTTTTTACAGCAGCTGAAAAAGCCCTTTCTAGGGCGGGTAGGAAAACCAGAATCAAGAGAGAACCTTTCCATAGACGGAGAAAGAAAGAAAGAGCATCAGCTTGGTGGGCTCAGAAAGAGATGGTCGGCAGATCTGCCTCATACAAAGTAGAGTAGTAATGTTCCGGGGTCTCGTCCTAAGATGAGATTTACCCTTCTTCCACTTGATGTGGATTACCGAGAAATTCTATTATTTATAAGAAAAGAATCGGCTATTGAGTAGGTAGCTAAGCGCCGTAGAGGCAAGCGTGGCGGAAAGAAAGACAAGTCCAAGATGAAATGCCACAACTGTGAGAAGATTGGTCACTTCGCTCGTGAGTGCACTAAGCCGAAGAAGGTATCCACTAAACTTGACTCTCTCCTTACTAACAGTTTTAAGTTCACATGTGTTAGTTACTCACTCTCTCCTTGTAGTACACTAAACTTTAGCAAATTGCAAAGTTCTAGTGTGTGAAGGGTTAAATGATACCCTTCGGATGTTTTAGTAAGCTTCCGGAAGGTTCTAGAAGGTTTTCGGAGAGTTTGGGCGCAAATCGGAAATTTTTGAAAAATTCAAAAATTTGAGGTTTTGGCTTCGGGGTCCGGACCGTCCGGGGGACAGTCCGGACTGTCCGCGCGAAACTGGAAATTCCACGTTCGGGATCCGGACCGTATTGGGGGCAGTCCGGACCGTTCGGGTCTGGACAGCACAGTAAGAAATGTAATAACATTTCTTGCAGGGGGCTTTTGGGATTTTGTTACATTAGGGTTTTTAACCCTCTTCACCTCCTCTTTTCCTCTCATTTGGAGAGAGCAAGAGAAAGTGTTAGAGAGAGAGAGGGAGAGTGAAATCTTGGATTTCCTTCTCCAACACATCTCACTACTTGGATTCTTCTTCAACCTCCTCTTCTCCACCATTGAAGCTTGCTGCAAGAGCTTGGAGGAAGGCTAGAACTTGAAGAAGAAGGAAGTTTGGAGCTCTATTTCCTATCCTTTGCTTTTCCAAGGTGGGATTCAAGCTCAAAGAGGTTTGGAACACTTTCTTTCCCTTTCTTTTGGGATTTTTGAGGGAAAACCTAGTTTTTGGAAAACTAGGGTTTATTTTGGGGCTTTTTGATTCCTAGCTTTTGGGGTGGAATTGATGGGTGTAGAACACTCTTGTAGGTTGGTTTTGAAGCTTTTCTTGTTTGGATTGCAAGATTTAGCAAAATCCCTCAACCTAAGGTATTTTCCACCTATTTTCCTTATAATTTTAAGGGATTTTGTGATTAGGGTTTTGTGATGTTTTAACCCTTTGGAAACTTCTCTTAGGGCATAAGAGGAAGTGTGGGCTTCTTGGTAGGGATCCTTCACAAGGATTTGGCAACTATTCGGTGGGTCTGACCTCACCGAAATTGGTGAACTCCCCCCCCTATGTCTTCTATAGACTTTTACGGCATCATTGTTGTATTAAACATGCATCGTTTGATTTATCATGATTTATGATCATTCATTTGAACCCCTTCATGTGTAGAAAATTTCATACTCTATGTAGTAGAGGTAAACATTGTAGGTGCATGGGCACTTTGAGGGGGGATTGAATAGGAATTTTCGTGAACTTAAGCTTTTGGATACGAATAGAGAATAACTATACATGTTATAGAATTATTGAGATATGTTATGCACATGATCATGAAGAAAATGGACATTATGACATTAGTGCCATCTAGTGTAGTGAGATACAAATAGAAAATTCCTAAACTTGTACAATCAAGATGAAATAGTTAGATTCCATGTTTGAGACATGATGAGGACAACTTGTAAATGTTTTACATTTTCATTATGCAAGATAATGTTAATAATGTATATGAAACATTGACACTTGAGATACTATACCCGACCTAAAGGTCGATGATGCTATTCCGTGTTTTAGACACGATGATTGCTATTCCGTCTTTTAGACACGATGATCGAGACTTGCTTGCTTGCCGTTTGTGCTCATTCGCACATGCTTGGTAGGGTCGCTCCCTCCAAGCCGGCACTCCGGAGTTGGCCATTTGCGACATCATGATCGCCGTGCGGGATTGGGTGCCGATTGGGACGCCGTTGGATTGGCATAGCTCCTTGGGGTGTGCCACCACGGGACCATGAGGCGTGGCTCAAGCTTAGACTCAAAGAAAGTCTTCAAGAGAAAAGGATTAAGTTAACTAAACTTGACATTGAAATATCACATAGATGATACATTCATGGTAGTGGGCATACATGATAGCAAACTTGACATTGGACACCACATAAATAATACTACTCATTGTAGTTGGACATTATGATAACATGATAGATTCATATCATCATTACTTTGTACATGAGCATAGAGGCATGATAGTAGTAGAGTACTTTACTTCAGTTGTGTATTACCTGCATTTTATTTCAGCAGTTATACTATCTTATGCCTCAGTTGACCTAGTGGTGTATTTCGCTTCTCTCGGCGGCTTACCCACTGGGAACTATTGTTTAATAGTTCTCACCCCATTTGGGTTGTTGTTTTTCAGAGCCATCCGCAGCGGGAGGGTCTCGGGACCGTGGCAAGGGGTTATCGCACAGCTAGCTAATCCCCGTCGCACCACTCGAGGTGGTTACAGGGCACCTTTTCTTTTGTTTTTGTTGGAGAGGTGTTGGTGTATTTTGGCATAGAAACCACCCGTGTATTTTGATAGGTTGTATTTGAGAGGACCACATTTGTATATTGGATTTTAACTTCTTGTATGATAGTTGTTATCTGCTTTCCTCTTTTATGTATAGTTTAGTTGTGTTGTGCTCTGATTTTTTAGTAGGATGTGTATATTGCTTCCTTTCCGCTTTGTTGTTGTAGACGCCTTGTGTGTACCGGGGGGTACCTTGTGCACACGGCGGCGGGTCTGTGCTCGTGCCGGGTAGGCTTCCGCTGGGGCCTGGGGCGTGACACTCCCTGAATGGATTGTAGACACAGGAGCAAGAAAACATGTAGCACGAGATCGAGTAGGTTTTGTGGATTATCGTCGGGTACCTGCGGGGACACGAAGCGTCTTCATGGGAAAGAGCACCTGTGAAGAAGTTTTAGGAGCTGGCACCTACCAGCTCAAGTTGCGCACAGGACGCACACTGCTTCTGCATGATGTGCTTTATGCTCCCAGTGTCCGGCATAATCTTCTATCAGTTACTGCATTGATTAGGCTTGGTTTTTCTTTTAGTTTTAGTGTCAGTTGGACATGGTTTCCTTCGTGGTGACTTCTTTATTTTAGATGTTATGGATTATTCTTTATCATCTACTTAAATAAGTTGGTGTGGCTTATGATGATATGTCTGAATGTATGAAATGGCATGCTAGACTTTGACATATTGGACAGGATAGGATGGCAAGGTTAGCTAGAGAAGGCCTATTGGGGTCTCTCGCGGCAAGTCAGCCTTCCTACATGTGAGCCCTGTTTGGCAGGAAAAAGCCTTTAGGAAAGGCTACAAGGGCAACCCATCCTCCACGAGTTAGTCCATTCCGACATCTTACTGACCCTCATCTTTTTGCAAAAAGCCGCTCCACGGTGGTAAAGTTTCATCTTGTGTGTTGGCCGAAGTGACAATAGTCACATTGAACCCTCGAATATGCTCGAAGATCTCGAAATGATCTTCCAGTTCCGGGGAGAATTCGCAAAACTCCGTTTCCATCGAGAATTGAATGGGTGGTACGGACTCGTTCAAATCTACGAACCCTCTCCCCTCTGTTGGTTCTCACCTCTTCTCGAAAATTTGGTAATTTATTTCTGCTTCTCTAAAATGCCTATAACGGGCGTACGCTCTATTTGACGGGGTTCCCCCTAAGAGGGTCTTTTCCCTTCGTCGCTGTATAGTATATATGGGGTCTCTACTTCCAGGTGGACAGGCGTGATGAAGGTGTAATCAGGAAAGAGAGGTCGATCCTCCCCATATATTCAGCAGCTGGTATCGTAGGCCATGTTCAGGGCGGTTGCGTTTGAGATGGTCCAAGCAGTAGTCGAATTTGCTCTCCCTGGTCGCCTCGCTGAGGCGGGTGGAAGTTCCTCCGCATTTGGATGAGAGTATATATGAACGAGCTTACAGCGACCCGGGGAAGGGTGACTCTACTATATGATGGTGTAGTGCGATCCAAAGGTAAATTCGCTAAGGGGCTCCTCTAAGGTAACGAAATCCATACCAAAAAGTTAAGAATTTATAGGCAACAATGAGCCGATCCCCTTAATGATCGGGGGTGGGGAAGGGCAAGCGAGCAAGAAAGGGCCCAATTCACGTAAAGGGAAGGCTCAAGCCCTTGCGCCTTATAGCACCCGTTTTCTTGCTCCCTTTGCTGGTTCTTTCGAGCCAACGAAGGAAGGCTATTTCTCTCTAGCCGTGAGAGCCGAGACCAGTAAAAGAGCAAGTACGCCTAGCTCTGTTAAGCTGTGTGCTTGCGCACTTAGGTTAGCTCTTGCTATTGCTTCGGGTACCCTCGCCTTCTTCCATTTGGTTGGTCCCACATCGAAGGGTCAAAATTCCCAACGCGCATTGCTTGTTTTCACTTCGCGCATCCGCGCTCCGTTCGTTCCCTACGCTTCTGCATGTGTGAGATTTCTGATCCAAGCATGTTATTGATTTACTCAGGTCAGGGAGGAATCCCCAAGGTGTAGTTCCTCTTGCTTTCAATGCGATGCTTTAACTTAACTAGCAATGCCTTGAGGCACTCACCCTCTTTCTTTCAATGCTAGGCTTTATTAGTGGATCGACTGAAATAAAGCCATTAGGGTCGATAAGCAGAACCTTTGGAGTATTACATAATAATACGTTAATCAAGCCCAACGAATTTCGAGTGATAGGGGAGAGCCCAAACGAGAAGGAGCTTAGTTTGTGGTTTGTTACATTTACAGGGAAGTTTCCACCCGGGTTCAACCTTTTCGATTGATCTGCCGACCCCCAGAAGAGATTGAGGCTCAACAGTGGAAGTTCATCTGGTCAGGTGCTAGGCTCAGCTCAACCCAAGTGCCCCTCAATTGGCGTTCATGACATAGCATATTGCCATCTTCTCCAGGACAGAACGAAGGAAAATGAGAAAGAAAGAAAAGAAAAGAGAGAAGCAAGGAAAAGAAAGGAACGGAAGGAGAAGTGAAGTAGCAAGATGGAGCTTGGCTTCTTGGTCTGACCCTGCTGCTTGGAGTCGAGAGAGCCGCGCGCGCACCGAGCCGTACTCGAGGTAGGTTGGCAGATTTTTTGAGCTTGGATCCTTGGATTATTTAATGGTTTTAAATGGAGATTTTGAGTGGATTTTTGGTTGTGACTCTTCTCTTTTGTGCTACGAGCCTTGGATCTTCACTTCGCGGAACCGAGTCGTGCGTGTGTGTGTGCGTGCGTGAGGGTGTGCGCGTGCTGTGAGATGGCCGCGGAGAGGATCGGAGCGCACGGAGGTTGCGCTGAGATGCTCATGAGGCTGCTGTGAGCTTCGGCGGAGTTTTGAGGTGCTTGGCAGTGTGCGTGCGCGCGAGGACTTTTTCGTCTGATTGTGAGTTCGGCGCTACACCGACTTCAGCGATTGCCTGCGAAATGCATTTGAGGTGGGTTGGAATTTCTCCGAAATATATGGAATGCCTTCTAAAGCTATTGTATGCATGTTGATCATATTTAGCTTACTATTTATATAGCTGGTAAATCTGATACTAGAAAACTTTAGAAAGATAATTATGAGCCCCATGTATTTTTAGCATGATCTAGGGATGATATGACACTAGACTGCATGATTAGTGGGCATTAGATTGGCATCTGAACCGCATTAAAAATCGGCAGACAGATTTTAAGGAAATTGAGACTTCAGAATAGTTTGGGATTTTTGTGAGCTTCCAGAGGGTTGGAGTAGGTTCAGGCTGCATGTATCCTCGTGCCAGGGGGCCGAGTGGATTTTTAGAGCTCTGTGTGACGAGCTTCTAGTGTCAGGTGAGTTGAGATCCCTGGTGGGATTATTCTAGATCATGGGGATTGGTTTGAGATGTTGGGCTCTGGCAGATCCAGTCGAGGAGGTTTCCCGACTTAGCCATGGGATGTGCATTATCAGATTGGGTCGTCGAGGGTTCTCCGACATTGCTATGAGAGGGTTTGGCATTCCCTGATGCAGTCGTGGAGGGTTCCCGACTGTGATATGTTATCTGGTTTTGGGTATCTGATCTGTTTGATCGAGGATCATAGCCTGCATGTGCCATTCATGAGATAGTAGAGACTGACTAGATACTAGAGCTCGGCGGGGTCGCTCCCCTCGAGTACGCTCCGGATGCGTGATGATGATTGAGATGGACCGACTAGGACGCCCCACGTGGAGTGGGCAGGTGCGTTCGTAGTAGTCGGCAGGACGCCCGACGGGGAGTGGGCAGGTGCGTCCATAGTAGTCAGCAGTACGCCCCACGCGGAGTGGGCAGGTGCGTAGTACGCCCCACAGGGAGTGGGTAGGTGCGTAGTACGCCCCACACGCAGTGGGCAGGTGCGTAGGACGCCCGACTGGGAGTGGGCAGGTGCGTCCATAGTGGTCGGTAGGACGCCCCACGTGGAGTGGGCAGGTGCGTTCCTAGACGACAGGCGCGGGCTTGACTGTGCCAGTTTTGGACAGTCATTGAGATTTGGGTTTTGAGAGCACCTCGTGTGCGAGTGGTGCATAGTTTGCTCCTAGATGAGTATTCCTTTGAGCATGTTAGTTGAGGCATTTTAGTAGTGAGGGAGTATGCATAGCAGGTTCATAGTAGAGATGTTCATGAGCATGATGTTGAGACTTATTAGTTGTAGCTCATTTCCTGCTTTCATTTATATATCTATCTGCATACCTATCTTTTGTGCCTCCAGTAGACTTAGTGGGCATACCGTGGATATTGGTGACGGTACCCACTGAGATCTACCTTCTGCAATAGATCTCACACCCGCTGCGGTGACAGGTTCCTGAGGTTGCTGTTCCAGATAGCTTCGGGCGGAGACAGCTGATCGAGGTGAGGACGTGGCTGAGTAGTTCCTTACCAGTTTTGAGAGTTAGAGGTAGATGTACCCTCCTTTTATGTTTCCACTTTTGTACTAGACAGTCAGAGAGATTGGTGAGGTTTTGTATTTATTTGACAGCTTTTGAGAGATTGTACTGAGGATTATTCATTTATTTATATCAGATGTTCAGTGGATTTCTATAGCTTGTGGCTTTAGTTTTATTTCAGCTCTGATACTTTTTTAGCTATAGATCTGACTTGCAGGGTAGACGCTTCGTCTGTGCGGCAGTTTCCGTACAGATGGCGGATCTGTTGGCGAGCCCGGGTCGCAGTTTCGACCCCGGGGCGTGACACTACTAGTTTGAGGTCACCATCTTCAGCTATGCTGACAACAAGGGAGTGCTTTGACTCGGTTTCCCTTTCCTCTTCCATTGGTTGAGGAAGCTCATTCTACCTTTCACAAGGAAAGTCAGAACCAAGGGCTCCCCTATCTCATTCAGTGGGAGATGATGGAATCTGGGATAGGCAATGTTTGCTTCAAAACGTGACCATTGACACTCTCGAAATCTGAGATTAGCTTAGAGACGGATCAAGATGAAGTGAAACTCCTCCTGTGCGCCTAAATGAGCATATCTTTCTCTCTTCGCTTGACCTGTGCATCTACCTATCTGGCTGGCGTCTTCCCATTCTTTTGGCTAGTCAAACAGTTGGACTCGCACTTAGCCACAGATTCATCGGGGGCCCTAACCACTCATCCTCCTTGAATGTGGAACAGGGAGCAGTAGGTTCAAGCAAACAAAGAAGAGGGATGCGAGACAGTGGATAGCTATGGTTTCAACTGGGCAAGCGTGGTTCAGAAATCAAGTATGTACACAGAATAGAGAGAGCACGTCATCCAATCTTTTTTTTTTTTGGCATTAGGTTGAGATCAGGGTTCAGTCAGTCAAGACAAATCAAAACTGCTCTAGGTCTGCCTATCATCCTCCGAGCGTTAGTGGTTGGGCGAAGACTGGATGGCATTGGTAGCTATCTTGCCTTCCTCCATACAGTACGGCGCGCTCTCGTCACCCCCGGTGGCACAGTATGCCTTCGTTGATCTGTTCTGACAATACAGATGAATGTCTCCTTATCCCCCGTCAGTCGAACCACTTTACGGTTCAATGCTTGTCTGTATTCCTTTCAGCAGGTAGCTATTCAGATAAGTTTCTTTCTGACGTGCTGCTAGCTTCCTTTATTTATATCCATACCACGTTTGGGTCGGTACTTTGGTCTGGACATCCCCCACATGATTGGAGATGGAAGGATTGCCTCGCCCTTGACGGGAGTGAGGGCTTATTCATCGTTAATTGACGGACGAGATGGCTTTGTCACCAACGCCTTCTCCCATTTGTTTAGTCTACTTCCATAGTATAGTATAGTTAAGATCCGCAAAGGGAGAAAACCTCAACTCCCAAGTCGTCTGATTTATTATACTGTTTAAAGGTGACTGAGATAGCCATCCAGATCCAAAAGATCCATCTAGCCGCTTGATCGGTGCCTGGGGTCGAAGGAACAGCTCTGATTAAACATTTGGCACGCCCGCGCATTTTATAGCCAACATCCTTTTTTGTACGGTGGGACACTGGGAAGCTAAAGGATGAATCTTAGAAGCGGCAATGTTTATAAGATTCCCGATCTACCGCCACTTTCAGAGTCGGTGGGATCTGGGCCAGCGACGATGGCCCAGGCTATTCATGGAATGAGGACCGATCAACGGACCCTACATGAGTGCTTTAATAGAGAGAATATATACATGCTGTAATAGAGCCGGCCAACCGCTAATAGATGTCCCTAATCTGCAGGCCAACGAGGAATAGAAGAAGCTGTTGTCGCCTTAAGTGTTCTTGCTAAAATAGTAAAGCACCAGTCCTTAGGCCGCATGCTTGATTGCCTTTCTGCCTTTCCTGATTACCTGATTGTTTTCCAGCTTTCCCGCTGACTTTTTTTGAGTAGAAAGTATTTTAGAACTAGAATGCCACTAATCCAATGCCGCTAATCCAATAGTTTAGATATCCATGCACAGAGAAGCTGCTAGTCTTTTCGACTATGCCTTCCTTTCTTACTTTCCTTCTTACAGGGCACGAACGGGAGCCTTTCTTTCCTAAGCTTGAATGTGGCGAGGAAGGCTGAAAGTCTTTCTTCTTTTAATGCCCACAGATCTGCTGGAGGAAGGAAGCCAGGGAGACTTAGCATCTGATTATCGCCATATACTATTTTAGGGAGGTGTGCATGAAGAGGAATTCCATGTAGGCAGCTTATAGCCTTCTATCCTTGTTTTGTTGCACTCATTCACTCCGCAATTCCCTAAAGGGGAAGAGAGAGTAAAAAGGCAGAAGAAGGGCTTGTGCACTCATGGGTGTCAAAATCTGCTGCACATGAATGCACAGAGAAGGCCCTCATTAAAGCAGTGAATCGTCGGGGGGAAGCGAAGGAGATTCTTTTTTCCAGAAGGAATTGAAATGAAATTTTTTGCACTTCCTTATAAAAGGGACTAGCTTTAAACGGATAGTATACGAGTTATCTCCTTCTCGAAGGAAGGAAAAAAGAAAGAAGAGCAATATTCATGAAGAAAGCCCATTGGAGTAATCCTACAAAGGATATAGGGAAAGAAAAGTCTCTCTTATCTAGAACGAACCTATACCCTACCAGGTAAAGAATTAGCCCTACAAGAGACTGCAATAAATTCACCGGATAACCCACCGGGGACTATTATCCCTGTAAGGATAAAGAAAATTCTTGAGCTGGCTTGATCATATGATTTGAAGGCGCACAAAGCAGTTAAACCTTCAAAAGAGTGAAGAGATGGTTACACCTTTAGATATCAGAAATATTCGCAAGAAAGATTTTCTACTAAATTTTAGTGCTCGAAGAATAAATTTACACTTCTGTAAAAGAGGCTAGCTTTCTATTGCGCCTGGACCGCCATCTAAAAAAACTCAAACTCAAAGCGATCGGAAGTCAGAACCAATGGAACTTGATAATATGGCACTCCTTAGGCCTGCTTATGGATCGGCAAGCACCACTTACACATAGTAAACTACTGGATTCAATCCACTTGCTCATTTTATTGAGAAATAAAACTGCTCAGCCCGAAGAAAAAAAAGAAGGTTAGAGTAGTTCTCTAGAAGCCCATTCTAGTAATCCTGCAAAGAACGCATATTACAGTAGTCCTCGAAAGCCATACTCCGCCCTTTTTCCTGACTTACTTCTTTTCTTGGCTTGGGAAATGATACTTCCCGCCTTGATCACTCTCTTACACTAGTGAAATTCTTTTTTGGCATGACAACTTGCTCTCCTGACTCAGTGACGACCTGCGTAGGTAGGGAGGGCACTGATGTAACTGCTTATATCAGGGAAGGAAGGAAAATAACTTAGTAAGCGCAATACACTGGGGGACTTCTACTCTCTATAAATATGACCCCCGGGGACAGGTACTGGCTCGCTGGAACTCGCAATGGAACTAGATTCCTCCCTCCTCACTGGCAGGGCAACAGAAAGATAACCAAGAGAGTACCCCCCTCTAATGTAAATAGAGGGCATAGCACTAAGCTTTCTTCTACGGGGTTATAAAAACTACTGATACTCAGGCTTTATCACAGGATCATGGATTTACCTTGCCTGAAAGCTTTCCAAAGAAGAAAGAAGTAAAGAAAGTTATCTTTCTTGACAGGATAGACTTTTTTTATTAGGATTGCTATTTGAGGGCGGGGAATAATGAACATATTCTTAATAGCTCTTTCCCTTACCTTCTGCCTATCCCCCTAGTTCTAAGGAATTTATCTAAGCTAGCTTTCTAACTTGCCTTTACTTCCGCTTTCGAACCATTTGGAGTTATCGCTGGGAGTGAAATTCCGTTCTCTTACATTTCGACCAGTACCAGTTCGGATCGATCTACTTTAAGTGTTAACTTCCATTTAGAATCTAGTCCAATTTTATCTGCCATCGAAGTGAGCTCTCCAGACCTACCAACAGGGGGGGAAAGGGGCTAATCTTCTTTCTTTGGGGTTTAGTTTAAGTTGGAGTGGAAATTGCAGTAGGTTCCCCATTACCTCTTGAAGGCAGTTCCCTTGGTTCTCCCTGGGAGGGCTGTTACATTACGCTCAATTCTTTATGCCTTTGATCCGAGCCTGTTGGAGTTTTTAAGCAGGGTCAGGGTAAGACCTGAAGTAAGCCTCTTTTGTAATCGCCAAATCGTTATCTTATCTTTGTCTAGAGTAAGTTGGTGTGAATTCTACTAAGGTAGAGGATCTACAATCATTAGCTCTGGTTCACAGGCAAGTAGTGAGGGGATTGAGTTTCACTCTTGTGAGATAGCCAGATAGTTAGGAGAGCTACCTGTAGCAGTCGTAAGGTAAGGCCTCCCAATAAGAGTTCAGTCGTAAGTCCGCCATTCAACCATTTCTCTGGGAATTGCATACAAAAGGAAAAGGTAGTTGATCGATTCCGCCCTTTAGCTTGGCACGTTGATGGAATAAGTGCTCTTCTCTCTTTTTCTACCCTCTTAGACTTCTATAGAATACAAAAGAATGACATTCCCTTCCCCGAAAGCCTAGAAGTAAGCCATAACTTTTAACGATGCAAGGAATAGCTATCGTTTCGTGCCCAAGTCCAAGCACGGGATGGATGAGACTTACCAACTGATCCTAGTGGCTCTGGGTCAGGTCACGAACGGTATTCGATTGATTTGAGCTCTATGGTCCCATTCTCTAACTAAACTAGTCCACCAGCGAGGGTAGGCAACTCAATACAATAGGTAGCTCAAGCCTATCAAGAAGCTCAAACCCGGCTTGTGTAGCCTATGCGAAGCAAGCCTACACTGGCTCAAGGGAAAGAGATGAATAAATAAGAACGATCCCAGGTGCCATCCTCAAGTCTGATTAGGATGATGCTTGAACTGGATCCGCTAAAGGGAGTTTCAACCGGCGTTCTCTCTACTAAATAATATAATGATTGATTGCTAGCAGTGAGAATATCCGATGCAGTTAGCTCGAGTGAAGGAACCGAGGCAAGTAGGACCATTTTCCCGTCTTTCCTCAAAGGAGAGCTTTGTTGTCGATGCCTTTTCTCTTGTTGAAGAAGCCGAGAGTGAAAGAGATACGGAGTAGGGAAATTCCTTAGAAGAGTCGGGATTAACTGATTTTTGAGGGCGATCGTAGAATATCAAAGTATGTTCCCGCGTTCCAGGGAGCGCTAAGAAGCAAGGCCGGGGTGAGGGTTACATGAGTTAGGAACGATCCCTGATGTGGAATAATTAGTAAGGGCGTGGGATACTACTTAATCGACCTCAAAGCGAAAGATATGAGGAGCTAGCCTTATTTAATTTCATTTTCGAGATATGCTTTTCATAGCGTAGTCGTAGTTTCGTACCCAAGATAATGGGAATCCACTTGCTTGCCCTCTGACCTGACCTTCTGAGATGCCGAAAAGACCTCTAATGCCGACTCTCCTGGTATCGAGAAAGAAATGGTCTCATTCATCTCGAAAGTTCTCATCTCTTGTTGGCATCTCGAAAGAAATGCTTTCATATCATAAAAGGCTACTGACTCGCTTGGCTTCCAAGCTAAAAGCAGCCTATCTCTTATATACGTTAGGACCAAACTCAACTGATTCAACTCAAGCAATCACGGCTTCTTCAATGGGTGAGGAAGAAGTCGAACTCTCTTTCGCCTGGTTAAGGACTTTGCCGGGTTAGGGCCTGATGAGACAATAGATGATCCGATCAAGCGGGTGGCCTAGCTAAGACAGCTATGGAAGTCCGAGAAGGTGCTGGAATAAAAACAAACCTCGCTTAGGGCTATGAAAAGGATCTCTCCTCTACTTGACTTATGTTAAAAAAAAAATCTCTCTTCTCCCGCTACACCCCTTGTCTTGTGTCGAAGACTAAGAAGAATCCCTCCTCCAATGAGATGTTCCCCGCATTGATCTGTTCGATTCCCCGCTGACTGATGTCAGTATCTAGACAAAAAGATCAACCATTCACTTTTCATCCTAATTAGGGCGGATTTGGTCAGGGACATGCGGAAAGAGTACTGAAAGATCCATTACGTGTCCAAGGTCTTTTGTTCTTGGCGTCTGTTATTTTGGTGTTTTTTCTTAAACAGAAAGAGTTCGATAAGGTTCAATTGGCCGAAAGGAATTGATAGACTCACGGATTGATCGCTATCCAGTTAGAAAAACATTCCATTCTTCTTGGCGATTATGTATGGAATTCTTGACAAACACTATAAAACGACTAAACACGACAAAAATAGTACTCTAGAAAAAAAAAGATTTGTCATCTTTGAATCAAATGTGTGAACGTGGTAACATAAGGTTGGAATGGAAAAGAGTACGCGCCCGGTTCACCAGGTTCTACCACTGAAAGGGCCCAATCATAGTCAAAAGAAGAGTTTGATCCTGGCTCAGAAGGAACGCTAGCTATATACTTCACACATTCCATTCTATGCCGATTTCCTTAAACAAAAATGCCGTTGACTTTCCTTTTGCAGCTGCTCTCGCTGACTGTCGGAATCTCTACTCCCCGAAAGGGTACTCCCCTTTACTTGCGAGTACATAAGAGATTGGGCTTGGCTTAATACTTCCTTGCAAATTAGTCACTCTGATCGCTACTCCATGAGAGAGAGAGAAGGTGGGTGCGAACTCATCCCCTAATCTCCTTTCTTTGATCCCGGATTCAATTCTCTTCCCTGACGGAAGGGCGGGACGTTTTTTGATAGCGTTGCGTTCGTGCCTCTTTGCTTAAGATAGGGGTTTAGCTCCGTCTTCTTTCATCTTGGCATGTTTCTTCTACTTGAATAGACCCACTTTTTGAGTTGGCTTCACACTCACACCTTCAAAGAAAGATTTTGTGGTGTACTTTTTTTACTTGACAACTTGTTTAGAACAAATGTAAAAATGAAGACAAAGATAAAGATATGTCAAAGTACTTGAGTGCGGTGCTACCTTGGATCAGAGGATCAAGACGAGATTTGGTTTTGGCATTTGTCCTAGAGGTGGGCACGGCAGCAGTTATGCTTGCCTTCGAGGGACTAGTGCGAAGAATGACTTGAGGTGAGGGTAGCCTCCCTGATGAAAGCAAAGCCTGAAGTGTGCTGGCGACAGTTGATACCCCTTCTGAACTATTGTCCGGTAGCGAATTCCCGGTAAAAAAAAAACTGTGGATCTCCCGTAAGCTTAGCACGAGCTAACACGGACCGCTCTCTCCTTCTTTCTGCTTCCCAGCCCAATCAATCTTTCTTTCAATCCTCCTACGGACCTGCCTTTTTGCCTTAAAAAAGCCATCATTTTAAGAAACGCAACTACTATGCCTATTGGTATCATATGATTACTCCAACAGGCTACTTAACCCTTGTCAACTAGCCTAAGCTACTACCGGATTCCAGTTTAGATGATATACCCATTGTCTATTTCCACTATGAAATGTAACTCCTACTAAGTAGTATAATGTCACGGAGAGAACAACTACCCGCGGTTCAGTCCCGTCATCTTCTTTGCATCAGAAATCTCTTTCACCGCGAACTTTCCTTCGTATCTAATGGATTGCTTCACTGGAATGCTTGAATAGCTAAAAACTCTCCTTCTATTCATGGCTGGTCGGCTTGTGATCTCTCGACCCTTTGATGGACGTCCCCATCAGCACCACTATTTCTGACAATCGTGGGAACTGGAAAAGGGTCTGGACTATTTCTTTCTCCAACGGAAACTGGAAATGGGACTCGATTTATATCTGAGGGTACGGCATCTACAACCGGCTTTCTTTCTTGTTTTAGAAGGTGCGCCCGATGAATGTCTTGGGAATTACCTTCTTTCATCTGATGAGTGAGGTATGCTTCCGGAACCGAGATCCAGCCCCTCCCGCTCCACTAGTACCACCAATAGATAGCATCTTTGCCCATCCTAACTGTCAGAGGCAACCCTGAAAGTCTCTTCTTGTACGGACTGAAACAAGATAAACTACCCGACACTTCAGATCTCTTTTGTTTTCTTCTTTCTTCCTTTCTTAGAAGAAAAGTAGCTTCCCTTATTAGTTAGTTAGTAGCGCGTTTATCTTTTGAATAATGATGAGTTTTTTTTTTAAGAGAACTTACTTCCTATATTTTTGGAAGCTGAGGCATTGCCGGCTGGGGGAACAATTGATCGAAACGAATAACAACTTGTCACGATTAGGGACGAAGCTCAGCTAGTATACGTAATGTGTGAAAGGCGCATTTCCAACAAAATTTATTTAAATAAATAAGGGCGGAAGGATTGACTTAAACGTTGTTGCATGAGAGTGGTTGATGATGAACTTTCTGATTATTACCCACCAGCTATTGAAGCAGCAGTGCGACGTCCGCCCACTGCGGAATGGGTGCCACCTAACTATGATTCGGTGAAGGTTCAACCTTCCTTCCACAGATATCGTAATAGTAGTTCCACTCGATGTGGATCAAGCCCATGCTTGCTCTGTAGAATACCGGGATTTCGGATGGCGCGCCGACCTCGCAAGATGGCGTGGTGCGGAGAAATCGCCTCGAGCGTGTTCCATATTGGATTATAGATGAGTTCGGGTCGACTCGGATCTTCGTGGAAGCCCCAGGTCGATTCGGGGTTTTCCCGGCATTGTCCGCCGTTAGAGGACTGGCTTCGGGGAAGCCTCGATTTCGCAGTGGAGTGCAGAAAATTTGGGAATACTTGGAACAGGTGCACTTTGTGTTTACAACGGAGTTCGGGAGGTTCCGGACTGACGCGGAGAATCCGAAGGTGAAAAGTGAGTTGGAACTGGCAGTTTTGGGAGCCGGTTTTTGGATTGAGCACACCGACTCCACGATTGAGCTTTTTGGGGAGAAAAAGTTGTGGACGTGTGTATTTTCAGATTACAGTAGAGCTCGGGAGGTTTCGGGCCGTTGCGGAGACCCCGAAGGCAAAAAGTGACTTGGAGTTGGCTAAAATGGATTAATTAATTAATTTAATTTAGTTGTTGGGGTTGTAGCCTGTGATGAGTGGAGTAGAGAGAAGGAATGCATGAGATATTGTAGGTGCATTTAATGTATGCCAACCACCACCTTTAATGCATCCCCCCCCCCTAATTAATTTTTCCCTCCACGTCATCATCACCATCTTCTTCTTGTGTTGAAGCAGAGGAAGTGAGTAGAAACAGAGGAAAGGAAAGAAGAAGGAGAAGGAGAAGAAGAAGAGGAATGAGAAGAGGAAAAAGAAGGAAAGTGAGTAAATGTATGAATTTTGTTAGTGGGAGCCTGCTGCTGAGCCAAGCGGAGCCGAGCCGAGCGCGCGCGTCGAGCCTCTTGGATAAGATTTGGCGCCGCCTGGCCGACGGGGTTGTTTCCGATGCACGAAGCTGCGGCAGCTTGGAGGCTCGGTTGTGCTGGGTGTGCATAAGGACACCGGCCTTTGCGGCGATCTTCTTGCCGGGGTGTTGTGCGGAGCCCGAGGCAGTGTGTGCGCCATATGGATTTTCACCTGTGCAATCTGGGAAATGCAGGATGTGTGCAGTGGACTTGTGGGTGTGTGCTTGGAGCTGGTAGAGTAGTGTATGTGATCATGTAACTATAATTATGCTGCAAGCTGATGGTGGACTTATGTAATTGGGGGTTATGTGAGCAAGTAATTCTTTTTGAGTGTGCTGGTGGACTTGGAAATGTTTTGGAAGTGTACTGTGAGTTACCCTATGATGCTAGACTTGGATTTATGTATTTGTTTTGTGGGCATGTATTTAATTCCTGGTGGACTAGATTCGAGCATATGTTTAATGTGGTGCTTTCGTGGATCTGAGGTGTACATGAGCCCTTGTTTGTGCTGGTGCCGAGGGATGTTGTTGGTGTACAATTGGAGCTTGTTTGTACTGTGTTTTGGCAGGGGATTGATCAGAGTGCGCCGGGATTTTTGGTAGAGGACTCAGGAAAATTTATTCGAGCTTCCGGGGAATTTTCGTGTTCGCGGCAGTGTGCGCGCGCGCGGCGCGCTTTTCGAAGTTTCGGCATTTTGGTCCGGCACTTTACCGACTTCAGCGTTGCCTATGGAAAGCGTTCCAGGTGGGTTGGAATTTCTCCAAAATTTATGGAATGCCCCTTAATGCTATTGAATGCAAGTTGTTCATGTTTATTTGGCGTTTTCGCTATTTTTACATCTGATAATTGCCTGAAATTTTCTATAAAATTTATCGGAACTCCGGATTATTTTTAGTAGACTCCTGATAACCTATGACACTAGGTTTCATGCTTTGTTTGCATCATGATTGCACCTGAACCGTTTTAAAAATCGAGAAGCCCGTTTTAAGGAAAAATCAATGTTTTCAAAGATGGTTTTTAAATTATGAGTTGCCAAGGTATGGCATAGGTTCAGGGTGCTTGTATACTCGTGCCAGGGGGCCGAGTGGATTTTAGAGCATGCGTGTCGAGTTATAGTGTCATGGTGGATGAGTTTCCTTGTGGGGATTGGATAATTGCTTTAGATAGTGTTTTCCGTTTTAGTCATTGAGGTAGATCTCCGACTTGGCTTGAGAGTTTAGGGTTCTGGCAGATCGAGTCGTGGAAGTTTCGCGACTCAGCCATGGGTCGTGCATTATCAGATTGAGTCGTTGAGGGTTCTCCGACATTGCTGTGAGAGTGTTTGGGCTGTTCATGATCGAGTCGAGGTTCTTTTCCGACTGAGTTATGTTTTCGAGCTTTGAGATACCGATTTGTTTGATCGTGGATTATAGCCTGCATGTGCCGCATATTGAGACAGCGAGACAGATGTGATACTTGAGTTCGGTGGGGTCACTCCCCTCGAGCTACGCCCCGGGTGCGATGATGATACCGAGCCTGACGAGGCTGCGATGATGCGCCTAGTTCATATACTAGAGGTCGCTTGATACCCCTGGCCGAGTTACCATGGGGTCACTTGTGAGAGATTGTGATGGTCGGTTTAGGACGCCCCACGTAAATCCCGTCCTCTTGTGGATGCGTGGTAGTGGGCAGGTGCGTTCCTAGAGGACCGGCGCAGGCTGGACTGAGCCACTTTTGGCAGTCCTTGAGATTGGGTGATTTGAGCAGGTGGTTACATATTATGTTCATAGATGGTTTCTTTCCTTTGAGCATTGATGCCGAGGCATCTTAGCAGTAGACAGTGTATGCATGTCGTGTTATTGGTAGAGTTTCCTTTCGAGCTTTATGTTTGCAACTTTCTAGCTGTAGTTTTCTATTTTCAGCTTACCATTATTTGTCGATCCACCTATCTATCTGCATACCTATCTGTTTTGCCTCCAGTAGACTTAGTGGGCATACCGTGGATATTGGGACGGTACCCACTGAGATCTGCCTTCTGCAGTAGATCTCACACCTGCTGCGGTGACAGGTTTGGGACAGCTGTTCCGGCTTGGTTCGTCTGGAGACAGCAGTTCGAGGTGAGGACGCGGCCGTTTAGTTCCTTACCAGCTTTGAGAGTCTGAGGTAGAGGTACCCGGTGTATTTATGTTTCCACTTTTGTACTGGACATTCTGAGAGACTGGTGAGGATAGTACTTGTTTTATTCTTGTGAGACTATGTACTTTGGGGATTTGTGTACTAGTGGAGATTGTTCTTTTCCAGATGTTCAGTTTATTCTATAGCTTTTGGTTTTTAGTTTCAGCTGTGATACCTGTTTTTAGCTTTAGATCTGACTTGCAGGGTAGACGCTTCTTCGTCTGTGCGGCAGTTTCCGTACAGATGGCGGATCTGTTGGCGAGCCCGGGTCGCAGTTTCAACCCCGCGGCGTGACAGATTTAGGTGGTATCAGAGCCTAGGTGTATAGGTCGTTGAGGACTTAGTGACCCTAGGCTATTGGTTGGACAGTAGGATGACTGTCGAGAGAGACGTGACTTTAGCTAGAGTCCTGATTGGGTTTGTGCCTCCCCCAGAGGATTGGGGTGAGTGACCTTACATGTTAGTTCTCTAAAGATGATTATGTTGGCTGCAGACAACATAATACTTTAGAAAGGTTTACATGTTTAGACTTTCGCTTGATTCGGTCGTGAGAGTTTGGTCCTAATATTTGTTATGTTGCAGTGGCTTCGATGCTTCCGAGACGCCGTACGATGGCGAGGGCGTATTGGCCTTGGATGAGGAATCGAACAGCGGGAAGCTAATTGAATAGAGCAGAGTGAGGTCTGAGAGTTACAGGCCCAAGTATCCCAGACGTTTGAGGCGATGCGGCGCCAGGATGAGAACATGGAGCGCGTGATGCGCATGCTTGAGCTGAGAGCATCTCCCGGGGTATCGCCAGTTGTACTTCAGCCGCGACATTGTCGACTTCGACCCAGGTCGCACTGTGAATAGTGCAGAGGCAGCAAGTGATTGCCGATCAGTTGTGTACTTCATCTAGTTCCATCTCCTGAAGATTTCGGGACTGAGTTTGGAGCCTTGGGAGGCTGAGAACTGGATCGCTGCTATGGAAAAACGGTTCGAGGATTTGTTCATCCCGGAGGAGCAACAGGGCGCTTGGTCATGCACTTTGGATAGGGACGCCGTGAGTCGGTGGCGTCGAGTTCGACCTGTTGGACCACCGGGAGCGAGTTTCCGCGACGGTTGAGCAGTGTACCCCCTTGTTGCCCTGGATGAGGCTTAGAGGTTGATTATGTTGAGAGGGGACTGCATCTGGATATCTATCTCTTTGTGCATTCTCGGCGAGTGCCGGCTTTAGATGCAGCGTTTGTGCACGCTCGAGGGATTGACCGAGGATCAGTGATCTTGTCCGAGAGAGACAGAGAGCGAGGGACTAGCTTCTGAGAGAGGCGTCCAGTATCGCCTGATTTTGGGGACAATCGAGTGGATCGAAGTTGCCATGATTCCAATCTCAGGATCATGAGCCTCAGGGGAGATAGAGACTAGGAGGTTCTCGACAGTGTAGGCACCAGCAGCAGTGCCAGGATGTGAGTCCCTTTTTGCATGGGCCGCATTCATCGCCAGGATAGTGGATCGCGTCTCACCAGGTGTGGTCATTGGAGTTAGAGCATGGTTGATGCCGTCACCACTGGTGTGCTTCAGTAGAGCAGGGGTAGTTTCGCGTGGACCAAAGATGAGACTGTTGGCTAGTGCACGGGAGGATCAGGGTCCAGATCACGTATAACACGTGGATGAGTGTTGCCAGTCCTACATCAGTTTAGAGATGTTGCTACGTGGTTGGATAGGGATTTGTTATCCCGTTGTTTTGCTATCAGGGATTGTCGAGAGAGGATTTTGACCCTCCGTGGACCTGGTCTGGAGGAATATGCTTATAGAGGAAGCTAGAGCACGACGGAAGTTAAGTCGTGGTAGTAGCGCATGGCTTGCGACTGTAAAAGAGGTGCAACAGCGGCACCGGGAGTAAAGATTTTCCTTACCGCTGCGTGATCCCGGGAGTGAGTCTACTTGAGCTGTTAGTGAGCCGCCGTTCAGTGAGATTGAGATCGAGATAGTGATTAACGCGGTTCTGGAAACTACGCCAACTTCGGTAGCACCTCTTGGAGTATCACTCGAAACAGAGAGTGGGGTGATAGCGCAGTTGCGGATTCTGATGGATCGAGAGGTCCGTGTGACCCAGTGCTACGTCGTAGGAATACAACGGTGAGGATGCGAGAGATTGTTGGTTTATGGAACCTTACAGCCAAGGGCTGTGCCCCGATAGTGTTCTGGAACCAGTAGGGGCATTATGAGCTTTTAGCGAGGCCAAGTGGATTGACTGAGGCCCTGCGACCTTTAGGATTTGAGGAAATCGAGTGTTCAGCTGTGTTTGGGCGGGTTAGTGGTAGTACCCGTCGTGGATATTTGGATTATTTCCGAAGTGACTTGGAGCATAACGAGCACTTGAGGATAGTGCTACAACTTCTAAGAGGGAAGATGTTATTTGCAAGTTGAGAGAGTATGCGTTTGACTCCAGAAGATTTTGTAGTTAGGCTATATGATTTCAGCTGCAAGAGCGGCAGGGGACCCAACGAAGAGTGATGCTGTTGGGAATTAGCCTAAGCTTATGTTAGTGACTGAGGTCAAAAGTTTTGGACTAGGCAGGGCCAGTTTAGCTTCGAGGAGTTTAAGCTGCATCGAGTTGCATGATTGTCAGTGGTAGAGAGGACATTGAGTTATTCTTAAATCCTCAAACCTGAAATACTTGGATACTCAGGAAGAGCTTGGTTAAAGCAGCACCGGCGATCAGAGTTATTGGAATTGTAGATTTGGTCTTATAGCATATAATTATCCCAGCAAGAACTTTATGGTCAGTACGCCTTGGTTAGGCGAGCATGCAACCTTGGAATGAGGTCTTCGCTCCGTGGTTGCCACTTTTGGAACTTGGGATTTGAGAGTTGGAATTTGACCATTGTTTTCTGATGTTGAACTACTTCCCCTGTAAATTGATTTAAGAGTTGTATCTGTGGAACTTGGATGTTTGGTTGCTACGGAGCAACGAGAGAGTTATGCCTTTGGGGATCTTGATTTGTGGAAGCCACAATCCGCAGGGGTTTGTAGATTTGAGTTTATGCGGGGAGTTTGATCCACGAGTATTTATCTGACTGGAAGAACTGTATTTGATCTTTGGCATGTTTTGGATTTCACTTCCTTGGAATTGGACGAGGATTGGGTTATCAGGATCGACCGATGCAATTCTTGCTGGTGAGACAGAAGAATTTCGCAGTCGGGTTATACCTTGGCAAGGGTTTAGAGGAGCCATCTTGACGAGAGAAAGGCCACTTGAGAGCCGGGGATGAGTTGAGGTTCTCCTATCCCCTTGGATCGAGACCCCCCTCCTGAGTTATGGATTTATTCTGGTTTCGAGGACGAAACCCTTTTAAGGAGGGGAGAGTGTAGAATACCGGGATTTCGGATGGCGCGCCGACCTCGCAAGATGGCGTGGTGCGGAGAAATCGCCTCGAGCGTGTTCCATATTGGATTACAGATGAGTTCGGGTCGACTCGGATCTTCGTGGAAGCCCCAGGTCGATTCGGGGTTTTCCCGGCATTGTCCGCCGTTAGAGGACTGGCTTCGGGGAAGCCTCGACTTCGCAGTGGAGTGCAGAAAATTTGGGAATACTTGGAACAGGTGCACTTTGTGTTTACAGCGGAGTTCGGGAGGTTCCGGACTGACGCGGAGAATCCGAAGGTGAAAAGTGAGTTGGAACTGCCAGTTTTGGGAGCCGGTTTTTGGATTGAGCACACCGACTCCACGGTTGAGCTTTTTGGGGAGAAAAAGTTGTGGACGTGTGTATTTTCAGATTACAGCGGAGCTCGGGAGGTTTCGGGCCGTTGCGGAGACCCCGAAGGCAAAAAGTGACTTGGAGTTGGCTAAAATGGATTAATTAATTAATTTAATTAATTTAGTTGTTGGGGTTGTAGCCTGTGATGAGTGGAGTAGAGAGAAGGAATGCATGAGATATTGTAGGTGCATTTAATGTATGCCAACCACCACCTTTAATGCATCCCCCCCCCCCCTAATTAATTTTTCCCTCCACGTCATCATCACCATCTTCTTCTTGTGTTGAAGCAGAGGAAGTGAGTAGAAACAGAGGACAGGAAAGAAGAAGGAGAAGGAGAAGAAGAAGAGGAATGAGAAGAGGAAAAAGAAGGAAAGTGAGTAAATCTATGAATTTTGTTAGTGGGAGCCTACTGCTGAGCCAAGCGGAGCCGAGCGGAGCGCGCGCGTCGAGCCTCTTGGATAAGATTTGGCGCCGCTTGGCCGACGGGGTTGTTTCCGATGCACGAAGCCACGGCAGCTTGGAGGCTCGGTTGTGCTGGGTGTGCATAAGGACACCGGCTTTTGCGGCGATCTTCTTGCCGGGGTGTTGTGCGGAGCCCGAGGCAGTGTGTGCGCCATATGGATTTTCACCTGTGCAATCTGGGAAATGCAGGATGTGTGCAGTGGACTTGTGGGTGTGTGCTTGGAGCTGGTGGAATGCCCCTTAATGCTATTGAATGCAAGTTGTTCATGTTTATTTGGCGTTTTCGCTATTTTTACATCTGATAATTGCCTGGAATTTTCTATAAAATTTATCGGAACTCCGGATTATTTTTAGTAGACTCCTGATAACCTATGACACTAGGTTTCATGCTTTGTTTGCATCATGATTGCACCTGAACCGTTTTAAAAATCGAGAAGCCCGTTTTAAGGAAAAATCAATGTTTTCAAAGATGGTTTTTAAATTATGAGTTGCCAAGGTATGGCATAGGTTCAGGGTGCTTGTATACTCGTGCCAGGGGGCCGAGTGGATTTTAGAGCATGCGTGTCGAGTTATAGTGTCATGGTGGATGAGTTTCCTTGTGGGGATTGGATAATTGCTTTAGATAGTGTTTTCCGTTTTAGTCGTTGAGGTAGATCTCCGACTTGGCTTGAGAGTTTAGGGTTTTGGCAGATCGAGTTGTGGAAGTTTCCCGACTCAGCCATGGGTCGTGCATTATCAGATTGAGTTGTTGAGGGTTCTCCGACATAGCTGTGAGAGTGTTTGGGCTGTTCATGATCGAGTCGAGGTTCTTTTCCGACTGAGTTATGTTTTCGAGCTTTGAGATACCGATCTGTTTGATCGTGGATTATAGCCTGCATGTGCCGCATATTGAGACAGCGAGACAGATGTGATACTTGAGTTCGGTGGGGTCGCTCCCCTCGAGCTACGCCCCGGGTGCGATGATGATACCGAGCCTGACGAGGCTGCGATGATGCGCCTAGTTCATATACTAGAGGTCGCTTGATACCCCTGGCCGAGTTACCATGGGGTCACTTGTGAGAGATTGTGATGGTCGGTTTAGGACGCCCCACGTAAATCCCGTCCTCTTGTGGATGCGTGGTAGTGGGCAGGTGCGTTCCTAGAGGACCGGCGCAGGCTGGACTGAGCCACTTTTGGCAGTCCTTGAGATTGGGTGATTTGAGCAGGTGGTTACATATTATGTTCATAGATGGTTTCTTTCCTTTGAGCATTGATGCCGAGGCATCTTAGCAGTAGACAGTGTATGCATGTCGTGTTATTGGTAGAGTTTCCTTTCGAGCTTTATGTTTGCGACTTTCTAGCTGTAGTTTTCTATTTTCAGCTTACCATTATTTGTCGATCCACCTATCTATCTGCATACCTATCTGTTTTGCCTCCAGTAGACTTAGTGGGCATACCGTGGATATTGGGACGGTACCCACTGAGACCTGCCTTCTGCAGTAGATCTCACACCCGCTGCGGTGACAGGTTTGGGACAGCTGTTCCGGCTTGGTTCGTGCGGAGACAGCAGTTCGAGGTGAGGATGCGGCCGTTTAGTTCCTTACCAGCTTTGAGAGTCTGAGGTAGAGGTACCCGGTGTATTTATGTTTCCACTTTTGTACTGGACATTCTGAGAGACTTGTGAGGATAGTACTTGTTTTATTCTTGTGAGACTATGTACTTTGGGGATTTGTGTACTAGTGGAGATTGTTCTTTTCCAGATGTTCAGTTTATTCTATAGCTTTTGGTTTTTAGTTTCAGCTGTGATACCTGTTTTTAGCTTTAGATTTGACTTGCAGGGTAGACGCTTCGTCTGTGCGGCAGTTTCCGTATAGATGGCGGATCTGTTGGCGAGCCCGGGTCGCAGTTTCGACCCCGCGGCGTGACATGCTCAGCTCCAGGATCAGGCTCTTCAACCTATTTTCTATATTCCATCTGATCTATGTTGTTGTAGTTCCGCATTCCGCGTTAATCCCACCTCTCTGTCTAAGGAATAGCCTTTTATTCTTTATTGTTCATGGGAACATGTAAGATCAGCAATGGAAATTTAGCTACGGCCGTCCCTGAACTCTTGCGGCATTGCCAATGGGCAATCGCACTATGTATGGGCGATCCCTCCCTATATGGATACCTCAGATGTGTGCCTACAAAACAAAATGACCAGGGAATAAATAGACTGATCGAGACGAGGTGACTCACAAACACAGACGAATATACCTCTGCACCAGTAGCAAAAGCAGTCGTTGGAGTTTCGCCAGCACCACCCACCTGTGTTGGCACGGAGACAGAAGCATTCCATTTCCCCATGAAGATGAACTGACTTCTGGATTAGCGGGACTGGAGAAGCGGACGTAGAAAGCCTTTTCTCCCGGTAGGTCGGTCAGTATGTCCTTCCCTGACCTACCAGCAGAAAATGACAGATGGTGGAGTCACACATTGGCCGATGTATGGAGCAGCAAATAACGGTTTATTGGGCAGCTTTGGTCTTTCCTTTAGCTGAAGCCCGAACGGAGTTGCGGTATCGGTATCGGCGGAGGTTAGTGAGGTATGGTTGGCATATTTTATCAGGCCAGTTAGTGTTAGGTGCATCCCTTCTCCTTCGGAAGGAGATCACAAGAGAGTATCTTAGTCAAATAGAGGGGTCTCACGAGAGCGTAGTCCACGGCTTTAGCCTTAAGCTAGTTTGGGCTCTACTCTAGTTCTTGTATTGAGCGAAGCAAAACCCGCCCTTTAGTGGCGTACAAAGAATAGTCGTCTTCTTCTTGGTAGGTGCGATTCAATTATGTGAGTTGAAAAGAATAGATTGCGCTATCTATGAGTCAAGATTTGTCTTAGTGATCCGGAGGGAGCGACTTCCGCTCCGCCCCTTCCTCCCATATACCCTGGGTGATGCTGATTCCCTACCATTGAAGAAAATTGAGAAAACTTTAGATCTCACTCACGACGAATTAAAAAAATTCTTTTGAATGGGAAAATATGAGCATCGAGTAGAGGTAGCATCAGCGATCTCTTTCCCTCCTCGATATGTGGTCTTCGAGCCTTGTTACGAACTAAAGAAAAGCGACCCCAATCTCTCCTCAGCCCAGGTCACTGGTCTCCCCACTCCACTCTTTGATTTTAAGGTCAGTCAGCAAATCATCCTCGCATCCTATCGATAGCGATTTAGATCACCTCCCCAACCAAGCCTGCCTAACCTAATTCTTTCTGGGAAATCGATCGTGACAAGTCGACCTAATGAAAGCACCTGTAGATTTTAGATAGAAGCCCTTTGTCCACCGCTGGACTCATCCTCAATGCCTAAAATTGCCTAGTTCAGTTGCTTGTCTGCCACTTCCCATGCCCGAGATTCCCTTATGGGTAGCATTCTAAAAAAGAGATTGCTTTGTGGTCAACTTCTATTCTGCTTGTTGGAAGCTTTTTCCGGGAAGAGATCCGGAAAAAAGATATTGAAGAGAATTACGCGAGATCAGACATTACCACACCACTTTTTATGGTCAAAATCAAATTCGTTTAGAAGAAAAACAGAAATTGCGTTTTCATTATGGTCTGACAGAACGACAATTACTTAGATATGTACATATCGCTGGAAAAGCCAAAGGGTCAACGGGTCAGGTTTTACTACAACTACTTGAAATGCGTTTGGATAACATCCTCTTTCGATTGGGTATGGCTTCGACCATCCCCGGAGCCAGGCAATTGGTTAACCATAGACATATTTTAGTTAATGGTCGTATAGTGGATATACCAAGTTATCGTTGCAAACCCCGAGATACTATTACTGCGAAGGATAACCAAAGATCAAAAGGCCTGATTCAAAATTATATTGCTTCATCCGTCCATGAGGAATTGCCAAAACATTTGACTATTGACTCATTCCAATATAAAGGATTAGTAAATCAAATAATAGATAGTAAATGGATCGGTTTGCAAATAAATGAGTTGTTAGTCGTAGAATATTATTCTCGTCAGACTTGAACCTAACAAAATTAAGAAAGAAAGGTTCATAGAATTTTGTCCCCTTTTCGCCGAACTAAATAGATCTAAGGGCCTTAATCCATCCGCATTTTTTCACCTATCACAAATGGTAGGATTTTTTTTTTTAGCTATTGTTTTGTGATGTGATGATAGATATCACATTACCTATTAGATAACGAAACAAACAGGTTTTTTTACACTACTAGAGACTGTTTCCTATAACCAACCTAATTCCTGTAACCAAACCAACTACTAAAACAAGTACCTTTTCTAGTACCAGCACGGGGAGAACCTGTACCTCAAACTAGTTCCTATTACCTGGCTAAAGCCCTAATATCCCGTTACTGTACGGGAGCGGAAGCGAGAAAAGAAAAGCAGGTTTTAGATACTATACTAAAGAGACTCTAGTCCGAGACTTGAAACTAGCAACCATGAGATCCTTACTAGAACTCTAGACGTAACTAGAACATAGCACGAAAAGAGGGATACGTATAGAGACCGAATCGGATGGATAGGAGCTTGATTGTAGGGGATGCCGGGGCGGGTCAAAGGCTGAGAATTCTCTCTATCCAAGTGCAGCTACTGTTTTTGAAGCACCCTCCCGGAGTTCTGGTGAAAGCTATCCTTCTAGGGACCTCTCTTATCTACCAACTTATGACCCGGAAGGACAAGTTATGCTTCTCCGACTGTTGCTGAACCTTTTAGTTAGATCTCTAGAGAAAGAGGGAAAGAAAAGGGATAGATGACTGAAAATCCCACTGTGAGATCTTATAGTCAGAGTAGGAGGCTCCCATCCATCATCTCCGTCGAGGCCTCATTTTACCTGCAAATTACGGAATTCAATTTCGGATTGAAACCGTAATTAGATTCGGTAACTAAGGACGAGATTACCATAGCTTTTATGCCCCGAATGTTCTTCTTTAATAAGGTCGCCTTGAACTTAAAGTATAATCTTTACCCGAAAAACTGGAGCACAGCTATACTTTCATCGCTTTCACTAGAACCAGAGTCATAGGGGCACTTTTTGTTTTGCCTTCCTTAAGTCCAGGGGCGACCCCTATGTTTTTTTGTGGAGCGCCGAATTTGCCTTAATCGGCGAGAGTATATACAATCTATGCCACTGGCAAGAGCATGATTGAGGGCTTTATATTTTAGTCTGTAACTCTTCAATTGGTCATTGGCCCTACCTCCAGCCCCTTCATATTCCGTATCCTGCTGCTTTTTTACTTGGCACACTTTTCTCGATCAAGCATTCCTGTGCTTAGCAAAGAGGTAGTAGCATTTGGGGAATTTCATCATTTTCGGGATAAGCCGGCACAGCTCTTGCTTGCTGTCTGTATGTGGTAGGGTCTGGTCAACTGCCCGGCCACTTCTTTAGCTCATCTCTTGTCAACGCTAGCACTTTTTAATACATGATGCCATTCCCGATTCGCGAAGTGAAGCTCAATCTCTATTCATTAGTTCAGCGCTAAGATGTAGAACTGGATCGGATATGGGTCAAGAGATCTTCAATTTTGAATTATCTTTTTGCTTAGTTCTCTACAGACTATGTAGGGGAATGCACTATGGGGACTCAAAAAAGACATTATTTGAGACTTAGGAAATGAAACTTCCATTCAACTATAGTCAAGAGGAAATAAGTCTCAGCAGGCACTAAAATAAAGGGGAAGCTTAGAGACGGAATTAAAAGTACGTGGGGGGTGAAGTAAAGAGAACTCTAGCAATATAGACCGGACCTGCTTCCCATTCATTCTTTTATAAGGATGCTCTTCGGCTGGTCAATAGGGCGCATCGCTTTCGCTTCTGTAATAGAGGCGCTGTAATAGGCGCGCTTGGCTAACGAATAAAAACCTTGGTCCGCTTTCATTGGCCTAGTCCGGGCTTATCTCTTTCTTCTCTATCGGTGAATTGGGGG
Organism: Tillandsia fasciculata; assembly: GCA_029168755.2. NCBI lineage: Eukaryota > Viridiplantae > Streptophyta > Magnoliopsida > Poales > Bromeliaceae > Tillandsia > Tillandsia fasciculata. The sequence goes on from CM054948.1 coordinate 13,797,881, forward strand.
AAAGAGTGCACCAATAAGGGGAGGTTAAAAAGCAAGAAATAGGGAAGTAGAGTAGTTGGCACACGCTGATCAATCCAGTACGTACGTCGCTTTCGTTCTTTCCATTCAATATCTCATTCCCGGTCGCATCTGTTCTATTCAGCCAATCCCTTGCTGCTTGCTTCATCCCGCCCTGCCTGGTCATCGGTCGTACCCTATCTTTGAATCTAGAATCGAATCTGTGTCGACATTTGTCCCACTGGCTGTTGAAGGTACTGGCTGATGAAAGACATCCCCTGAATGCCCCCTTTCGTGCCTATCTCACTTGTTTACAGCTCTTATTGGTCTTTTCTTTTAGCGCAGCTTTCACATGATGCAATATCTAGGCTTCCTAGACCTGCTCTCTCGCCCAAGCCTCATAGCATTCATATTCCAAGCACTAAGTCTTCCCTGCCTGCTCAGATGCGTCAATCCCCTTTTCCTCGAAACTGAAATCTTTCAAGCAAGCAGTAGTCATAGGCATCTTCATACTCAAGCCATCAATCGACATAGTAGTTAAGCAAGCAAAGCCAGCCCGACCTTCCCTCTCTCCTACTCGAGCTTCGAACTTCCCGAAACATCAAGTGGCACAACATCCGTAACCGGAAGAACATGAATCACCCTACCGGAAACCAGTTCTCCTGTGGTTAAGCAAGAAACTTCCTTTTCACTGGTCCCTATACCCCAACCGGCATAAGCACTCGTAACAGCTTCATTTATAACATAAACACAAGTTTTTCAATTAGATATAAAGTATATAAGAACCCTATCCAATGCTCCTGTTTAGCCTGTTCCGATCTTCCTCGATAAGCCTGGTTGGCATTCCCATTCTTTTTTCTACTCGTCTTCTTGCTCCAGCTACGATTGTTTTAGTAGATAGGGGAGAGTTCCAAACGGACTGACTAAGCCATCGAAAGAAATCAACCGCAAGTATTGGATTCAATGTGAAAGGACAATGTTCATTTCCTTCAATTCATAAGCCCGAGTATCACGATCCCAAAAAAGTAGCCCGAAGTAACTGACCATATAGTCTAGTTTTTTCCCTTTTCCAGAGAGAGAGAAATAGCAACCATGGACCTAGCTCACAGAAGAAGGGGACTAGTTGCGACAGGAAAGAGGGAACATGGTGTTGTGCTTCTTACCTCAATGAATAATATAAAGTGCTTCCGCCCTTATTTTATAGGAACCCCGAACACCATTCTTTTTCAGGAACTAACGCTAATAAGGCGTAAGAAGGCTTCCCCGATGGAACCCTTTAGGAAAATACGATTAGAAATACGATAGCGATTCCCTTCCAGTGTTTTCTAGTAAACTCTTCTCTTCAAGTACTTTTCTTTGTCATCGCATATAGAATTCCTTTTCCTGTTTCGAGTTTCAGGTCTAGTGTGGGAGCTGTCCATATAGAAGCTTTTAAGTCAAGTTCTTGAGGTTTAAAGCCTTTTTTTTTTTAGCGATAGATTTCTGTCCGCACTCACTCCATTGTGCACAGGTAATCAAAGCCCTACCGAAACCGGGCTCAACGCACTACGACCATAAAGTAAAGCCATCTCACTTTCCATCATGCTAGGTGCAGTAGTAGTAGCGCAGGCCTTAGGAGAAACAGTCTCCACATTAGTTGCTAAGCAACTAAGGCTAAGGTTATAGAGTCAAAAAAGACTAGGAAAGCGAATCTTACCGATAAACCTTTTTTTTAGGATGGTATATTTCTTTTACACACCTGTGTCGTACAACCACCTAAAGCGCTTCACTCTTAGCTAGACGAATGCTTCTCACCTGAGAATCCCTTCCGGAAATACTTGCTTCGAACTGAAACTGACTTAATAGGATGGGGCGGCTAATGAACTAATACGACTTTCGTCATGGATGCAGGAGAACACTTTGCTACCGTTAGCCTTAGCTAGCCAGAAGTGAGCTCCTTTGTCGACTCAAATTCCCCCCCTTCCCTGTCGCCTTTAGCTAAATTCCTTGCTTCGCTATACAGCTAAAGAACAACTACGACTGCACAACGACTATAAAGGTGACTAAGGATAACACCCTTTTTTCTAGCCTAGTTGAAAGAGAATCCTCCCTTTCCTTATCTGTCGTCAACTGACTTATGAGCTAACCTTGTTTCTCCATAGCATAGTTAGTAGTGGCCACTCGACCGACTATCATGAACGAAGTGAGGGAAGGAGTTCGGATTGGATCCCTTAGGAGAGAGACGGAAGGTATTAAGAAATGGAATCAGGTCTTTGACGATCCAGTATTAGCTAGGAAGTGTATGGACTCATACTTTGATGACTCCCTAGTGGCCAGGGAAGCGTTAGCTTCATCCTTGGAACGTATCATTTACTCTCTCTAGCTCTCGACTTGACTAGAACATTTCTTTAGGGCATCAAGAAGCGGAATTGATATCACATATGCCCTTTTCTTTGCTTTGGTCCATAGCTAGCAACTCACCGTACCAAGCGCGGCAGCCTCACCCCCTCGGGAACGGAATCCTACCCTTTTGATATGTCAGCCAAACAGCCCAGATGGGACGAGACTAGTCCGGTCAAGAGAGACTAGATGATACCTCGTATTCAGTACTCTCAGTACTCCCAGACCAGGGCTGGTAACTTTGGATCCCCCTAAGTACGACAATCTCTCCTTCACTCGGCGGGGCACGGGCATCAGCCTTAAAAAAGTACGTTTCCGTTTTCACGAGCAGAAAGACGATTGATTGAAGCAGGTCGGGGGGCGGGTGTGTCCTGTGCCAATCAAATATTGATTAAGCAAAGTCCAGTCGTTTGTGTTTTTGCCGGTTGCTCGGATTCGGTTGAGGCACGGAGTTCTCTTTCCCGTTCTCCTTATAGATCAAGTCCCAGGTCAGATCTGAGGGCGAAAGCGGGTTGGAACCCCACGAGGCTGGAGCAGTTCTCGAGTCCATAGTATCGACCAATTATATTGTTATTGATCCGGCATTATTATTAATATCAAATAATCCATTAACTAGTCTCTAATTCGAAATCTTCAACAAAAAATGGGCTGCCGCGATCATGATGAAATGGGCCCTTTGAAAGGAAGACCTTTTCGGGTTTTAGCTTACGGCTTATCTTTCCTCATCTAGTCCAACTAAGAGATCCGGCGGAGTGAAGTCGAAATCCAGCTTCAAGGTGTCGGCATCTTTCCCTAAATAAATTAGAGCAAAAGCAAGGGCGGGCCTGGTCAGGTCAAGTAAGTAAGCAGTGAGATGAACCAAAGCACAAGCTATGAATAGCATGAGACATGACAAGTCCAAGCTTGGAAATACAAAGCTATATATTCTGCAAGAAATCACTAACGGATGAATGGGCGATTATCGCTATATAATGAACGAAAAGAGGAATGTTAGGAAGTTATATAAAGGACGAGACAGAGCCATAGATTAGAAGGAATTTCGCCTTAATTAGAACAACCGGGGTAAGTCAGGTCTTAGCCGGGTTAGGAAAGTTCAGCTAATTTGAAATTTTTAGGGCGTTAGAGACTAGTTACTAGTTAATCATATCCCTTTCTCTAACGAAGTTATTAATAACTCATTGATAGTGGGCTTCAAGTGATTGAAGGGAAGATGCCAAAAGAGAAGGGCGGGCACGAAGGAGTTCGATATCCGTCTAAATGGAAGAGAGAAAGTCGAATTTCACATCTCTTAGGAGCACTGAGTATATGGTGTAAGTCTTTGCTGTATTAGCTAGGCCACCCGACTTCAGCGTTGAAGATAGAGAATTATGGTTGTTTGTTGATTGATTCGGCGTAACGAGTGATAGAAATACCTTACGAGGGCTAATTTCCACAAGGTGTTGGGTTAAGTCCCGCAACGCACCTTAAGCGCTAATTTGTCGTTTACTAAAATATCTTTGTTTGATTGATTTCGAAAACAACCTAGGTATCACAAAGAGCCTCCGTAGAATCTCCTAAGCATGGTTGGTCTTTATGCCTGTGACCTGAAAAAGCTTTCTGAGTCGCTCAGCGGGAATATATTCCCTTTCCTTCAAGTAAATCTAACCGAGCCCAAGCTAACCCCGATTCTTGCCGGATCTTATAGAGCGAGAGTAGTCTTACTCAACCGAAGACGCTCCCTTCCCTTTGAGATGTAGCTTCGAAGCAGTAAGCTCTGTGCTCTTATTCTTTCGACCAATACAAGCCCGAAACCGCCTCCAACCCCTAATTATACGCCGACCCGCTTGCTTGCCTATATCAAAGAAGGGAGCTTCGGTCCCGCTTGCAGCCTCCTGGAATGCAGGATACTTACCTATTATCTTGCATGGTTAGTAGAGGAACGATGTGCGCTAACCTTCTAACCATATTGGTATCTGACTCTTGAAAAAAGCATTTCACGCCCTTTATTTATATGTAATTGTTCGTTCGCTTGACCTGGAAGTTCGGTTATGAAATCCACCCCTTTATTAGTAAGCCCCTGCAGGAAAGCGCTTAATAGTGTGGTAAACAAAACCCCGCCGACCTTGGCTATCGCCTTTCAGCGCCGAAATCATCTCACTCAAGCCTTCTCCGCCCTTATTAGGATGCTTTAGCTCCCGCTATTCCTACTGAAAAAGCCTCTCTATCTCTCTTTCCTTTTTTCTGGTTCTCACCCAACAGAAAGAGTAGCCCTTGCTTAGCCACGATATTTTTCTTATATATAAATGAAATGACATGCGCAATATACTCTTTCTTTAGTGGCATCTGCTGCTTGAGATTCAGATCGTGATTGAGGCCTAGGCCCAACCAAAGCCCTTACTCCGAGATTTCGGTTTGAGTTTGCACAGGGAACCTCTTTCTTTTAAGTATAAAGAAATTGGTGGAACCGGAGCCCTTGAATCGAATTTAGCTCATTCCTTTGAGAATTATAACTCAACTCGAGGATCAAAGTCCTTCCTTTCGTGGAAATCCGTCCTAAATTAGCTTATGCTGCCTTTCTTGCTGCTTTTGATTCAGTTGTTGAATATGTCTGATGAAACTTCAAAAACAGTTGTTAGCGCGCCACCACCTTACTCTACTATACGAACGAAAGAAGCCAATCTAGCTGTTGTGTCGTCAACCACTTCGGTGAAGGAATGGTGGTTAGCTCAATTTCCCGGTATTGGGTCAATATGTGCAAAACCAACGTTAGTAACGGCCTTAGCCCTATAGCTTCGGGCGGGTACCTCAATACCCATACTCTGAGCACTTTACCAATCTAGAACTTTGATATCATCACAAGAAAAAAATAAAAATGTGAATCAAATTGATTGACGAGTATAAAATAATTTCAGATCTTTATGAGATCAAGCACGCACATATTCAAAAGGAGAATCTATTCCCTTCCCTATATGGGGTTCTATACTTGAGATCGAGGAGAGATGCGAGAATTAGACGAGACAAAGTGGATGGTCTTTATGCGAGCACAGCATCCCTTCCTAGTAGAGTAGTGTGTAGGAACTGAGCATAGGCTAGAATCACACTCGCATTAAGCACTTCCACTAGGGCTACTAGGCAATCGGACTCTTCCACTACCGGGACGACTATTTACTGACTTACTTAAGGACTGACTGATCCAGAGAGCTCAGACTGACGGTTAGGTGGTTCGGTTGCTTCAAAGGAAGGGGTTCTTCGAGGAAAGGTGAGGGTGGGGAAGGAGGTGCGAGATCCGGTCATTGAGAACAAGATATTGAAAGCTTAAAACAAGTAGTCCGCTAAGGTATCAAAATTGAGCTTCCAGAGGCAAGCCGAAGCGGAGAATGTTTCTCCTAAAGAGTCTCTCTGAGTAGTCTATCAAAGCACAACGAGAATGGCTCTGACTAAGCATCTGGTGAGGGATCAGCTGTGAAGCTAGAAAAGCGCTGGTGACAAGTTCAAATTGTACTTTTTGTGACCAATATCTGACCGAGAAATGAGTTGATGAACCCTCATGGGTGGTCTTACCAGAGATAGGAATTTCTCCATTCTTCGATGATCCAACGCGCGAAGGGAATTCATGTTCTCAGTATTCACCACTACCCTTGATTCTTCCTTTAAAATAAAAGAGGATCTAGCCCTGGAAATTACGCCAGCGTTCTCACCAGCCAAATTGGAAGTGAAATTCCCGAACCTGAACATTGCTGATGCCACGTTATTGTATCCTTCTTCCCCACCCGAGACACCCCTCTTTTCTTTGGGCGAGGAGATCACTTAGCATTGGCCAATTCCCTCGCTCTAGCCCTGCCTGCTTCGGAAAATGCCTTGCTGGCGAACTATAAAGAGTATACTATAGAATAGTACCTTTTCGGAGGCATAAGGCCGGTAAGTCCAGTGTGCTAAAATAATGGCCCTTGATCCAGGGAATTGACATTGCGACTCCTAAGGAAGAGGGGCCCATCCAAGCGTGGTTTTATATTAGACAAAAGTAGCTGGCGTTACGTAAAAAGTTCCTTCTCATGCACAAATCTACCCGTAGCATAGACTTGATCGATCACCGCATCTCTATCCATTAAGTAGGTTTTTTCCTTTGCAATCATGAAATTTGAGATCCAAGAAAACCCCATTGCCTTAAGCTGCGGTTCATCTTGTTTCGGTTGACGATTGCTTTATTCTATGCGTAGATTGGTTGGACCCTGCTTTGACCTAGTTGTGAGACGAGCCGCAGGAAACAACTAGGTGTCAACGGCCTTGAAAGTTGGCAGATCGGCATGGGCGGTATGGTTAAACTATTAGCTCCTCCGGTCACTCTTACAAAGCCTTATCCTTCATGTCTATCTTCCATGACAAGATGAATCTATTGCCTCCTCGCCTCACTTCCACTAGAAGTTATTCTGTATGGGACAAACGCCAGTCACGCTCGTCATTGTCCACCGCACCACTTCCGTCCACAATCTGCAATTTTTTTATGCATGCGGAGGAGATGAATACCAGAAAGTGAAGGGTCTGAAAGAGAATACCTACCATATTATTGGCGAAAGGGAGCCCTCCCGCCAGAACTAAGATAGATGTATGATGAAGCAGTTCAGTCCTTCTGCGTCCAAGCCGCGCTGTCCTTTGCGTATTCATCACCGGCGTAGAAAGCCTCAAAGGAGTTTTAAGAGATAGCGGGAAAAGATGATTGAGGAATGGTTATGAAAGGCCATGAGGCTTCGAATATAAAGATCGATATGTGCGCCTTTAAAATATCTGAGGCAATGAGGATTGTCTTTTTTTTTCCGTTAACTTACCTTACTATTCAACGGGCCAAAGGATAGTAAGTTATATGATAGCCAGAAGATCGAATCGCAGATTGAGCCTGCTCCAGCCCCAGCTTCTATTCAACTGCGTGTTTGATGGCGCGGTTGTGTTGCTGCTGCGTAGTAGAAGGAGCCCAGGGTTGGGTTCTATGGGGTTCCAAGATGCGCCGAAGGACTCCACGAAGAAAGAGCTGCGTAAATGATTAGCCCGATGAAATGGCTCTGTGAAAAAGGGGCCTGGGTTCCTTGGGGTTCTACAAAGCTATAGAAAGAAGGGGGAAGAGCAGGGTAAAGGTTCAGGACGGTTACGTTGTGGCGGGAATGCGTGAGGGTCTGCAAGACAACGGACACAAGGAGGCGACTGCCAATACTTCCGACTCTTATTCATATGACGAAATGACGAGTCTGATTTTCCTACTACTATATGGAGTGGAGTGGCGTTCCGGATATATGGTTGCGTGAGACGATTCATTGCGCGAAAAGCGGGATTCTATCCTTATTTTTAAAATAGAAGACTTCGCTTGTTCCGGAGGACGAAACGAGCTATATTCCCTTTCATATTAGCCTAGCCCAGTCTAGGCCTTACATATGGCGATGCGAGAGACCTCCCAGAGATAGATACTTGATCCGGAAGGGGAGGGGAACGCTTGCCGGCATCGGCATCAAAGGATGGGCATGGGGTGAATGGCCTAAAAGTTTCTAAAACTATGAAGCGCTTTGGTTTCGCGGGAATAAGATATTTAGTCATCATCGCGTCATAGGGCTGGCCCTACTATTTATTTATTACAGTTGGAGGGGAGGGACTTTCGCCGCTAGCCGGGGTTGTGGATGAGAGGAAGTTACCCACTAATTACAGGGCTCTTCTGCCTTTTCTTATAAGCCCTTGACTCCTTTACTGGAATATCCGCTAGTCGGTTATATCTAATGAGCGGGAATAAGGGGGAAGCGTGCATATTCACCATTCTTCAACCAACCCTTGGTTGGTGTGCTGGCATAGTGGATTGAAAGGACAGCCGAGCAATCTTCTGACCCGAATAATCAATTTGGGCGGTACAAAGAAATTCGGAAAGAGCAGGATCATAAAAACGTTCTTATCTACCTTAGTATCTTCACCTTTCCCTGGCCAACCGCACCCTCAGGAAAGCGATGCGGCGACCAAGGCCTCCCCTTACGACGATGGAATTTCTTCCACTAGAAAGGATACCCTGACCAAAAATCACCTACGTGGACGGTGTCAGAATAGGAGAGGTATCCAAACTCGTGTTTTACGCCCTACGCCTATCTGTCCATTCTTGGACTTTATTAAGATAGCAAATTCTTTGAAGGGGAAGAAAGAAAGGATCGGTTGGTAGCAAACCTCGGAAACTGGTTCCGAGGGGGCTTTTGGCCTTTCTTTCAGTACATACTTTCTTTCTATGAACCAACTAGCTATGTTGCTTCCACAGCATCTGTACTTGGGTATACACCTCTTGGTACTCAAACAACACTCTTTCATACGTCAGTATAGATTCCGATTAACCCCACATAAATGTGCCTTTGGAGCGATGCCCGGAAAAGCTCCTTGGATTCATTGTCAGCTTGCCTAAGGTGGTGGAGGGAGGGAAAAACCATTCATCAGGATGCAAAACGTTGCTGGTACATTGGTAAAGCCAAAAGGCATCATCAGAAAGTCGAAGGCCCCCATATCGGGTGACACAAGTAGTCTTTGCCTCGTCGCCCTCCTCGATTCGGACCTGATAGTAGCCTGACCGAAGATTTGACTTCGAAGAGTACCGTGCTCTTCCTAGCTGATCAAACAGATCCGCAATGAGAGAGATGGGGTACTTGTTCTTGATTGTTACCTTGTTGAGGGTTTTATCATCGATCAAAGTCGAAGACTCTCATCGTGCTTCTTTTGAAACAGTACTGGTACACCATATGGGGCATTTGATGGCTGAATAAATCCGGCATCCAGCAACTCCCTCAATTGCCTCCTCAGCTCTTCTAGCTCTGGTGGGGCATTCTGTGAGGTGCCATTGTCGGTGTCTTAGCTCCCGGTTCTAGCTCAATGCTATGATCCACCTCTCTCCTAGGTGGAAGTCTCTTTGGCAGCTTCGGTGGCATAACATCTTATAACTTTTCAAGGACTTCTGCTATTAAAGAAAGTCGGTAGCTCCTGACTTGACCCATTTTCTTCATCTCCAACTAGCGCAGCTACAAAGCTTTTTTCGCCCTTCTTGACTCCCTTGACAAGCTGCAAGGCGGATAAAGTGGGCACACTAGTCTTCACATTCACAGTTGGGATCATGTATGGTGTTCCTTCATCCATGATCCTAAGGTGCCAAAGTATGGCATAGAGACGGCTTGGTTCCAAGAACTCTATCCCTAAGACGACGTTGAAATCGTATAGAGGCACCACAGTCAAATTAGTCGTCCCTTTCCACCCTCTCACCCCTCTTTGAATGAGAAGCTTCACTCTTTACAAAAAAGACTCCCACTCCTAAACACGGAATAATCAGACGAGTGAAATTCCACGCTGGAAGCCCCAGTTACTGATCCCAACTTGACGGTTCAGACCTGTTCCCTGCTCTACTTCTGCAAAAGATCCTGCGGAAACCCACTCAGCTTTATCTTCTCCAAGTTTCTCCTATATATGGCTGAGCTGAGTCTGCAGCTTCAAGCTCGGATATTTAGAAGTCCGTTAAGGGATCAGGTTTTGCATCCTTTTGTTGAGCTTTCCCTTCTCTGGGAGAGCCTCTACCCCGTAATAGAATTCTTGCCCCAGTTTCCTGATCCATTTTCTTTTGGGTCTTTCCACGGGGCCCAATTTGAAGGCCAATGACAAGGATCTTTTAAGGGCGCTAAGCATGGACCTGTGTTCTAATGAGCCATCTCATATCACATTTATTATTTGCAGATGATACGGTGATATTCACTAATAATATTTCTCCTCCAAATCATTATCTACTTTAATGCTTATGAAGCAGCCTCAGGACAGCGTATTAATAAAAACTAAAGCGGTTGGGTTGGTTTTCTCGTGGCTCCTTCTACTCCAGCTTCAAGGATATTATCAATTCAAAGGATCACGGGTATGCAGCAACATATTCCACCCATCCGCTATGAAGGAGTTCCATTATATCATGGAAGGTCCAAAATATCCATCTTTGATGATATCATTCGTAAGGTCCAGGCTCGGGTCTCTGGTTGGCATGGTAAATACCTTTCCTTTGGAGGAAAAAGAATGATTGTGAAACATGTTCTTGCCTCTTTGCCTATTTACCTGTTGGCGGCGGCTTCACCCCCAAGAGCTGTCATACGGAGATTACACTCCATATTTGCCCGATTCTTTTGGGGCTCAAATGAGGGCAATGCTAAACATCATTGGCTGTCCTGGTCATCTTTGTGTAAGCCTCTTAATGAAGGAGGAGTGGGTTTTCGAGATCTCAATGATATTTATAAAGCTCTTAAATTCTAACTCTGCAGGACTTTATTGCATTCAGATGGACTTTGGGCTAGTTTCTTGAAAGCCAAATACTGTGAAGGGCTGCCCTTTGATGCTGCTAAGCCTAAAACTTGCATGTCTAGGAATTGGCAAGAATTATTGCATGTTCGCTCTGAATTTCATGACAAGATTCTGTTTATGTTGGGTGCTGGTAACTCAGGTTTCTTCATTACCAATTGGAGCGGCAGTACGAACATAGGGCGCATTACGTCATTTCTTTCAGCTTTTACAGATGATTGGCGTTCTTTCAATTTCAAGAGGATCTCTATACAAGAAGCATTTTCATGGGGCAGTCAGCTTGTGGATGTTATTTCACCTCTTCTTCCTGCTGACGTCCTATCTTTTCTAACCAATGTTGCACTTCCTTGTATCCCACAGTCAAGGGACAGGTTTATTTGGTTACCAGATAATCATGGGGAATTTTCAACGAAATCGGCTTGCGTAGCCATCAGAGGTAACCCTCAATCAGTCACTCATCTGCTTTAAAAACGATATGGAAGGCCTGCTTCAAAACTCACCTTTGTTTGATGGCTTCATTTCTCTTGCTACGGGCTATACATGATCGTTTACCTCTTGATGCGAATGTTCAGCTACTGGGTGTTCAGCTGGCTTCTAAATGCACTTGCTGTTATCAACATGCCCTTGAAAGTACCACACATCTCTTCCTTCAGAGCTCCTGGGCACTTCAGCTATGGTCTCATTACCTAATTCTATTCAGAAATGAAGTCGATCGCAGCTCTATTACAGCATGTATATATTCCTGGTTCACACGCCCCTCCAGCTCTGCCGTTGGTCATTTACAGCGGCTGGTTCTTATTTTGATCTTTTACGAGCTTTCAGAATTTACATTTTCATAGTCCATCTGTTATTCGCGAATCAATAGACACTGCCGATGGATCATGATGGATCGTAACCCAAAGGCTTCAACAGAACATGAAAATCATCTCCTCTCTGACTTCGGCCTTCAGCCATGTGCTTCCTTAGAGCCACGAGTCACCCTTGTTCGGTGGATGTTACCTCCCCACTGTATGTTCAAGCTAAACACAGATGGTGCTTCCAGGGGCAATCCAGGTCGTTCTGGCGGTGGTGATGTCCTCCGAAACCACGCGGGGGACATCATCTTCGCCTATGCTTCTCCTTATGATTGCTTGAACAGCCTACAGGCAGAGTGCCTATCTCTTCTCCTCTATAGGGGTAGGGAAGGAAGGCGCTTGCGGGCAAGTAAGCTAGAAATTTCGTATATAAGAAAGAAAGACCACAAATCTTGGCTTTCAATTTCTCATTGGTTAAGCAAGAGAAGCAGTAATAAAGTTGTAGTAAGCAAAAGTGAAGTGACCCGGCCCAGTTAGTTGGGCCAGTTCAAGGCACCCTTCGGATTCAATCCAGCCACAGGTTTCCCTATGGCTACCCTATATTACGACACCCCAGCCCAACTTTTCAGGAGAAATGTTCGCACTAGCTTCTGGTTTCAACTCCCTGCATTTCCCATTAACAACCATCACCTTCGGAGCACAGTTTTTCCTCTCATTTTCCTTTCACTTTAGCACTAGGTCACAACGATCTCAAAAAAAGTCAAGCGAAAGAAGCCCGCATACCCACTCTTCTTTCCCCCTATCGCTAGGGGCCTCGCCTTTTTAAAGGCTACATTTGATCAAAAAAAAAAGATGAAGATCATTAGAAACCGTCATCCTTATCATCAAAATAACCCAAAATCCTCTTAATATAGTATGAGTTGGGGCCTGATATCGTGATCCATTTTAGTGAAAATGGCAACTTCTTCTCTGTCTGCAAGGTGGCTTGACTGTGGGAGCTCGTTATCTAGTTCTTCACGCGTCTCGTCAAAGAACGAAAGAATGGCATCATGAGGATTGGGCTGTTCCAACAAGTCAGGATGCTCAGAAAGCGTTTTTAGAAAAAGAAAATAACATGAGTGTTTCAGCTCCCGGATCTGGAGATCCAGATTCTCAACCTCGACCTAGACAAGTTGTTTGAGAACCCTAAAGTTCGGCCCACGAATGTGGTTCCGATCCCTCCGGTGATGCCCACGACTTCCTTCCCTTCGCATAGCTCAGGTGACTCCCTTCCCTTTTTTTTCCAGAATGAATTCGCCCGACCACGACGAATCCTGCCCTCCTGTCTTTCTTTCTCATTGAATGAACCACTGCCTGGGACGCCCCTATGCCTATGAATTCTATGATTTTTTGGCCCCCTTCGGAAAGAAAGCCTACAGGTTGGTCTGGTTGTCCCCCCTAGGTGGCCGGGCGGGCCTCGATTCAATCTTGCCGATTCCACCGCTCAAAACGAAGGGGTAAGGTCAAGTGTTCTTAAAACAAAACTCTCAGTGCACTTCGGAGCACGGTCTTCCGTTAGGTCCTTTACAGACGACGAAAGCCTCTTGGCTATACTCTACTCTTCGCCTCCGGCGGTTCTGTTCTTTCCTTTTGGCTCGGCGGAGCTGAGCTGGGTTCCATTACACTCTGTAGGAAATGCATAGGAAGTCCACGCAGCAAACCGAGGCCCTGCGTGCGCCGTACCGCCTACGAATAATAGGTACCCCCACCCCAGGCAGAGTTAGTGAGCCGTGTAATAGGCGACCATTTCGCGCGGTTCGGGGGGCACTTGAATAAGCCGCCGGCGCCCGGCTGCGTCTTTACCCCTATCCAATTTTTGGGCCAATTCCCCCTTCGTACTACCAAAAAATGAGATTCTTGCCGAATCCGAGTTTGCTGCTCCAACCATTACTAAACTAATACCTATTCTGTTTAGTACTTTAGGTGCTTCTCTAGCGTATAATGTCAATCCCGTAGCGGATCAATTCCAACGAGCCTTTCAAACTAGTACTTTTTGTAATCGACTCTATTGCTTCTTCAATAAACGCTGGTTCTTCGATCAAGTTTTGAATGACTTTATAGTCAGATCGTTCCTGCGTTTCGGATATTCAGTCTCATTCGAAGCTTTAGACAAGGGTGCTATTGAGATATTGGGCCCTTATGGTATCTCGTACACATTCCGACGATTGGCCGAGCGAATAAGTCAACTTCAAAGTGGATCTGTTGTGCGAAGAGTGCGTTATGAACCGTGGCCGCCTGCCTGCTTTGGTTGGTGGGGGCGGCTCCTCCGTTGTGGGTAAACGGGAAACCCGACTCTACGAACCCGAGGAAAGGCTGCACAGCTTCCGTAGGGGCGTTAAGACCGGAGCTTTTTGTAGTGCTAGCAGGAATGCAAGTGAATGAATCCCATCCCCTAGCGAGCTTTAAAATCAGCGAGGGCGTAAGCCCTTATTGAAGTAGGGCGCGCTACGGCAACACAGGACTGAGGGGGTGGGGGCTTGCTGTCTACTTCGCGAGCCTTCACTGCCCCCTTCTTTCGTCCGTCCACGAGGCAGTCAAAAGAAAGAGAGAAAGGGGCGGCTATAACGCAGGAGTCGTGGCGGTTGTATGCCACGAGGTCCCTATAGACAAGGGGACAAGTGAATCATCGCTTTTGGGCGCAGGCAGCCCTCTACCATCCATCCCATTGCATTCCTCTCGTAGAGTACTGTACCGTCTCAGACCAGATACAACTATGGAAAGAAAGGATTTCTTAGAAAAAAATAATCATCTTCATTTTCTATTTATTTTTATCCCCATTCATTCCGTTATTCCCGTAACTATGGATTGATTGTCCCTACCTAACTACATGGTAGTGGTCTAGGGAGCGCAATTGCTAGAGCACGGGAGAATGAAGAGTAATGATTTAAGCAAGAGCAGCCGGACGGACTACTATAGTGAGTCTAGTGACTACGTTAGTCTTTTAGAACTTTGTAGTTAAGTAATAATGTTTGGTATAGCAGCCTTTCCGAGCGAGCCTCTGGGATCTCCTGTAAACCCCCATGATGTGGTAAAGGGAGGATATTAGGGGAAGCAGTGAGTGGAGATTCCCCTGCAGAGAGCCGGATGAGGGGAGACCCTCACGTCCGGTTCGGAGGGCGGGGATATCCCGACCCTACTATCATTATGCCTTTGCAATGTTACTTGGTTTAACTCCATTTGTGACCTTTTCTCGTATGTGGGACTCTCTATCTTCTTGGGTAGATTCTAGATCGTCTTTCATTTTTTTAGTTAGTAGTTTTATTAATAATAAGTCAAGTAAAGAATAATAATAGAACTGATTGAGCTTGCCAGGACGGCTTGGTAAGCAAGCTACCTGTTATGTAGGCGCCAACTCCCAATTTATTCTCTTCTTTCTTTTCTTTTTTAGTGTCAAAAATTGTCCAATCATCGAGCACGCGCATTTTAGATAGTCCAAAAGCTGGTTGTCTCCTCTTCTTAATCTCTACTACTTCCTTGCCTCCCTCTGCTTTCTTCATCCAACCCAACTATGATACTTGCCTCACTCTCCAATCTTCCCTTTCCAAGGAAGCAAACGAACCAAAAGCAGCCTATTCAGTAAAGAGCAAGCAATGAGACAATCAGACCCGTCTTCATGGCTTGATTCCCTCTTCTAATCACGAGAAGCGGTTGATCGCCACTGGAAAGCATTCGGTTCGCGTTATGGGGAATCCTTCTGGCTGATGATGGTAGAACCCACTCGAAAAACTCAAACATGGGAGGACGTCCAAATGACTGACCAGCGCGTTATGGATGTTCCCTAGGGTCACGCGCAGAGGATGCAAAATCAAAACCTTTTTGTCATGTTTATTATTTGAAGCAAGAAAAAAAAACCAGAAGGATGAGAAAGGCAGAGACTCTCCTTTTGGGCGAGGTCTTCCAAACCTTTGACTCATTCAGTCAATCCCTTCTTTCTCTGGCTGAATTGCCCTACTCAAGGTCTCAAACTGGGGGCTTTTTCACGGTTGTGGAGAAAGCTTGTGTTTTTGTCTGACCGGACCATCGAGATTCTCATTTACTTAGTTTCTCCCTTTTTCGAAGGCCTCAATGATAGAATTTTGCGTGTAGTCTCTCTCGCATGGTAGGAGGGACCTATTCTTTTTCTCGATCCTTAGAGCTGTATGCTTATGCTGAGTGATCGCGAGACATTCGATCACCTCGTCTGCTTCAGTAGATGCCTCGTCTTCAGATGGTGCTTATTCCATGATTGGGGCCACGTCAGCTAAAAGACTTACAGAGAAGAGAAGCTCCTCACTCGCCTTCTCCACATTTGATTCCATCGTGCCCACCTATGGTTCATACTCGAATCGAGATTCATTCACCCCAGGACCATCCTCAACCGACAACTGCACACCACTATAGGGTCGTGGCTCTATGGGACCTGAGAAAGCTCCGACTGCGTCAGGGCTAGGGATTTCCTCACTTTCCGGAGAGCAGGCCTTAGTTTCACACTTGTGCCCTTGCGGAATAAGCTCCTCCAAGGGTATGAGAAGCACTTAGGGATAGGGCTACAATGTGGTCGCCCCCTTTTCTCGGCTCATTCTGTCACTGTGCAGTTGACAAGAAAAGGCCCTCTATATCCCATCCCGCAGCAAGGCCTGTCTGAATAGGCAGTCTTTTATAGAAATCCATAAGATGGCTGCAAATAGAAAAAGAAAGTAAGTGCCAAAGAGAAGTGCAGCTGGGTTTTCAACTAGCCGTCGAAATGCTTGTTTAGAATTTGGCTAGCTTGCAGCAATCCTCAAAACTTGCTTGTTTTGACCTTCTCTCTCATTTTTGAACTCAAAATGGAAAAGCAGCTTTGTCGGCCCATCCATTCATGCCCTGCCCTAGCTGAGATGTCGATCTAGCCCTTCCTAATTAATCCGCACCTCAGTTCATCAAGGTATGTGATTCGTCTCTCTTCGAGGGTTGGTTTCGGCTGCTTTTCAGTCTTTATTCCAGACTGGAAATAGAACTCAGAAAGCTGAACCTTGACGAGCTTTAGAGGAGGGAAAAAGTCTTTTGGGAGCCATAACTACGAACCCCCGTAGCAAGGCCTAGAGCACCACTATGAGAAAGACCACTCCAGTAACCTGGGCAAGGAATTTCACCTCTTCCAAACCTTGGCTGCTTTTCTTTCGCGCTTATGGTGGTTATCGCTGCTCATTTGGCTTCCGTATCCTGCCCTCCTAGCTAGCAAGCAAAGCAAACAAAGCAATAAGTAAGTTCAAAATAACTCAAAGCTTCGCAAGGCAGGCAGCAACTGTCACCATTCTCAGGCGAAGGAAGGCTGGTGAATAGTGCTCTGAGGAGATCTGATTCTGGACAACGGAGATTCGACTTATTCATAAGCTAGCCTGGTGCCATAAACCAGCTTCAGGATGTCCCGTGGGAGAATTTAGTAAATGAATGTTCCAAAGAGGGACAACATTGCTGACAAGCAATAGCAAAATCAATCCACCGGGGAATGCATCTTTTTAATGACGTAGCAGATCAAGCAGACGAATAAAGCCTAGGGTAGGGGAAAAGAAGTTCCAAAAGGCCCTTAGTCCTTATAAAATTGGGGGCTCTGATACCCGGTTCCTATGGCTTTTCCTAAAGAGACTTTGATGGAGCGAAACTTCAATCTTGGAGGAAGGGTGCTTTGACGCCCGTTGCATAAAAGCGGATGGGGCACCCGTCAACATGAAGCTAGATAAGCAAAGGGAAGAGCATATTATGGAAAAGCATCAATCGAAAGATTGAGTGGACAATGAATGGATAGCGCACAGTTCTTCATAAATAAGTCCGATAGCACGAACGATAGATTGTACATCTTCAATCCAGTGCTTGTTTAGTTGTCACAATCTCTATTCCGCATCTTAGTCTTTTTCATGTTGTTGGAATCTCGAATCATCCGTTGATTAGAGTATTTCATCTTGCTTGGAAGACCTGTTTGAGGATGGGTGGACAATTTGTGGAGCAAACCACCCCGCTTAGTGCAATCATTTCACCAATCTCTCATTTCTACGTTCAGGTTCATGTCGATTCTGCTTGTTGATCGACTCAATCTGGCCTGACTTCTTTTGGCATAATTTCCCTCGGGGCTGGATATCAACGGAAGTTGTGCTAGGGGAGAATCAGTTCTAGGTGAGTGAGACTCTCCCTTAGAGAAGGAATCGGGGCGTCTTGATTCTCCTGTGAAAGCTCAATCACTATCACTCACTGGAAGCATCTCTCCTTTCGAAAGAGGGGGATAGACTCAACCAAGGAAGGGAAAAGAGATGGATCAGGAGTTTACTCGATTTAGTTGGAGAGGGAAAAAAAAGCTAGTCAACCAGCTTGAAAACTAAATTCGGGTTCATAGTTTGAAGTAAGGTGAGAGTTCTATCGTGCAATAAGGGGGGGCAAATTATGACTCAAACGTACACAAATAATGGTCAGTTTTTCCTTTGTTTGATAGCTCGGCACACTTAAGCCCGTAATTGTTGGCTTCTATCTACTGGCACTACCCCGAATCTTGTTGTGGTGCAGGAAAAGATTGATTTCCCCTTGTTTCAGGTCGATAATAACCTTTCTTTTCGGCATAACACGAGCACTTGCCTTCAGAGGAAGGGGCTACTACTAAACTTAACAACTTTTTTGAAGGTGATCGACGAACCCGGCTGAAATGAGACTTTCTTATTTCGGGATTTTGATGATGATCGACTTCTTTTTTTTTTCCTTCTAAACCGGATGCGAGTCTTCCTACTATTCCTCAAGCCAGTCAGGAACCAAAGCAAAAAAGAGGCTGATAAAAGGAAGATCTATCATTTAGCTTTGATCTAGCTTTGGTCTCTGCTAACTTGATTCTATAAGTACTATACTACAAGTTAGTTAGTTAGTGTAGTGAGACTTTTCTCACTTATTGATCACATAGCTTAGAGTTGTTCTCGGTTTTCTTTTGCAGAATGATTAAGTGGAAGCGAACACGCGTAGGACGAAAGGACGGCGCACTTCTCTTTCTTCGATGGACAAGACTTTCAGTTACACTTTCCTTTCCTCGCTCGGTTCGACCTTTAGTTGTTAGGGAGAGGGGATCCGAATTTGCTTTACGTGTCAAAGGGAAGGACAGGACCGTTTAGTAGTGTATCTTTAGAGTCAACTTCTTTCTCTTTGTTGGGAAAGGATGAAAGACTAGTTTTCAACAATCATTACTGGAACTAGCTAGGAAGAATGATACATATTCGTAGAGAGGATGTTGTAGTCTAGTCTCCCCCGATCTTAAGCTAATGCGATTTCTTTGGTCTTTGCCTTGAACCAGTGATCGCTTGGTCTGGATTACCCTTTTTCTCTTATTCGTGGAAGCCCTCTTTTTTTTTTTCGAAATGATTGCTATTTGGAATCGTCTTAGGTCTAATTCCTATTACGGCAGGATTTTTTTTGACTGCATATTTACAATACAGACGTGGTGATCAGTTGGACCTTTGATTGAGTAACATTTCTTTTTTTGATTGACCTCCTCCCTTCTTGAGGTCAAATTCCAGTAGCTTTGTTTTGTTATTTTATTGTGATTCGACATAAGATAGACGGAATCACGCTCTGTAGGATTTGAACCTACGACATCGGGTTTTGGAGACCCACGTTCTACCGAACTGAACTAAGAGCGCTTTCTTACGACAGGAGATAAAGCAGTAAAGAAAAGGCTAATTAAACTCAAAATTTTGTCCAATTTGAATCGAAAATAATTAATCCCTCGTTACTGCCCATACGATAAGTAATGGGTAGGGATGAGAGGATTTTAACTTGTTCCAAATTGTTGTTTACCCCAATCAAACGCGCTACCAAGCTGCGCTACATCCCTTTTCTAAATTGTTGTACAGTGTCATTGTACAAAATCCCTGTCTAGTTTTCCACATCTTGATTTTCTCCTCTATCTATATACAACTTTCTTGTCATTTCTTCTTTATGTTTTCATATAATATAAGAATTATATACATCTGAACCCCGTATAAAAATCGAATTTCTATTTATTGGTAATGCTCAGGAAGAAGGGGTCATCTTTTTCTTTTTTAGGGACAGGAAAATCTCATCTATTGGTTCATTGTACATATCTATTTTAGTTAGGTCGGAAAAATCAAATAATAATCTTGGCATCTGACCATATATTATTTAATATAATAAAGAAGGTCAATGCGAGATAGAAAAACATATCTCTCCGTGGCACCTGTGCTAACTACTCTATGGTTTGGGTCTTTAGCGGGTCTATTGATAGAAATTAATCATTTTTTCCTAAAATAAAAGGCAAGACTAGCTGTTGAGTCAACCTCCCCTCGGGTCTAGGCCCTCTTTGTTTTAGCATCAGCGATTGAGAAAGATAGTAGGAGCGCATTCTCTCCATCTCAGAAGGAAAGTCTCAACCCTTTGGTACGAAAGTAGGCTATGATTCCCAAAGAGAGAGAAATAGAGATAAGTTGATTAGTAAGCATCACATCTCGGGCAATTAGTCCCGCCATTCCGGCTAAGGTTAATCTCAACGGGAGTGAAAACTAACCTTCCTCTGTGCTGGCAGAAGGAGACAGGGCAAAAGCAGACCCAAGTCATAGGGAAGACCGGAAAAGAAGTGACTTCAGGCTATACTAGCTGTAAGAAGACGTAAGGAAGTAGTTCCGGGAAGGGAGTTTGTTCAGTGATCCGAGGGGAGAGAGCAAAAAGCTGTAGGCTCAGATCTTTGAAAGGTAAAGCTTGTTGAACGTGTCGAGAGGGAGAGTGGGTATTACGAGTGAACGACGGAGATCTTTGATGCTACCTCTAATAAGTAGAATTAGCTTGACACGTTGATGGAATAGAAGCAGCTCTTGCTTTTGTTGACTCAGATGTGATTGCTCCTCTTTCTCTTGGAATTGGAAGAAGAATTGCTACTTTCAAGTGTGAACCAGGTCCAGGATTCGAACTAGGAATTGCTATTTTCTCTGATGCAGTTAGCTCTATTCTCTGACCTGAATTAGACTTAGCATTACAGATAGTCCATCATAGCTATCTTGCATGCTTTAAAGGTGTGCATCGTATATGATGATGTACGAAATCGCTGAGCCGCTCAAAAAACTTTGGAATCTTATGAGGAAGGGAAAGAAAGACGTCTTCTTGGGTCAGTCAGGCACGTCACGCTTGCATACGGCAAGAATGAACCTAGATTTTGATCCATTGACCGACCCTACACATGGAAAAGCTCTCCTTCTGCGCGCATCGAGCCGCCGGCAGTGGATGGGAATGGTATTACAAATAAAAACTAAGAACATAAAGACACGCTATATATATACCACCAGAGGCAGAGAGACAATCCAACTAACCACTTCAGAAATTGGCCCGATATCGCGACACAATATCGGATCGGGCCCAAATCACCGAGAAAAGATAAAAGATGAGATTCAACAAAGGACCAATAACTGCAAAAAACACTATAATAAAGAACTAGAGAGTAGATTTTACTAATCAATCGTTTCTCTCGCCCTTCAAAAAAGAGGGTAAGATCAGAAAAATGAGGAAATTTACCCTAGTTAACAAACCAGATGGCAGTTGGCAGCCTGGAGAGCGTATCCGGGTAAGATCTTCAATGACTACGTCGGTGATGACATTGTAATAGCCGATTCAAAAGTAGCGCAGGAATATCTGGCAATCATGAGGGATGCTGAGGTGACAATCTCGAAATAGAAGTCACTCATATCTCTCGTTGGAGTTTGCGAAGAGATTTATGACGGAGAATGTCACTGTGGAATTGTCACCAGTCTCGTTTCAAGTTTTTACTCTATTATAAGGCTTCGCCCCTGCTTTTCACTTTCGGGAGGTAGGAGTTAACCTAAAAAAACTCCTTACGGTTGGGGTACCGACGCTATAGTTCTCTCAATTCACCACATGGTAAATAAAAGAGATTGACTAGGCATTGGTTGCTGGCTCATTCGACTTCGGGCATCCGAACAGTGCCCTTTGAGTTATGGTTCACTCCACTCATTGAGATTCTCAAACCCACTTTGGGGTGTTAGGACCCTTCCAGGTGAGCCTATGAGAGAAATCTCTATGTTCGCGACGGATTGTTATTTCAGGCCGGGGGGCGGTACCGTGAAGAACCAACCAATGGGGTGACTGACAGCCTTAGGAGTTCCGTTCCAGAGCTTATAGATAGAAAACCGATAGAAACAAAAGGGTACCAAGGGAGAGATAAACTACTTTACTGTAGCTGTTCTCTTAAAAGCCTTGCAAACAAGGAGTGTACTATAAAGCTAATGACCTAGCAAGTCATGAAAACTTAACAAAATAAACCAGATGCTGTAAACCAGACATTTAATGGGAACACGTCAAGAGGCTAAAACACACTTTGGCAGAAAGACATCATCATGCATGAATCAACAACCTTAAACCACGAACGTGAACTACTTATATAAAAGTATGAGACCCATTTGGCGCGCCGGGAGCTGAGCTTGTGTTGTCCATGGATGTACTTGAGGGCTTTATAGTCATAATACAACATGAACGGCTTGTGGATCAGGTAGTGCCGCCAGTATTTGAGCGCTTGGATGATGGTGAAGAACTCTGGTTGAGTAGTGTTTGTTTTGGGGTCCTGATGTAACTCAAGGTCGGTACTCCGAACCTAACTTGAGTCACAGGTTCCAAAAATGAAACCTAAAACTCTGGGATGGCCTAAAATGGGATGAACAAACTAAAAGATCCTTCAGCTCCGGGATGGATCAGATGGTTTGGCAAGTTATCTTGATTCAAAACGAGTCTTTCTTGTTTGAATCAATTACGAAAATGACTTGCACTCCTTAATATGTTTGGCCGAAACCTCATAAGTTTGACCGATTCGAACGAAAAGTGAAAACTTAGAAATTCCTCAAAGAAAATGAAACACAACAAAACAATTGGCTATCAAACACTTAATTCAACGATTCAAAACAAAGACTTACTTGACTTAGAACTGTACATGTCCAACCTTGTACTTCACCCAAATCAAAGGAAGTACAAGCTAAATTAGAAAAAGCCAAATTCGAATCCAGGAAACTGGCCCTCTATTTATAGCTGATAGAAGGGAAAATGAAGAAAATTACAAAAAATATCTTAGAAAAATAAACTTGTAAGATATTTTAAGGCGTGCAAGCTTGTTTGTCTCTGCCAATGGGATGCATTGGTGCAGTGTTCCATCCAATCTTTTGTTGCCAAAAAACCCTGATGACATGTTCTGCTCAATGAGAAGCTGCCACTTAGGAGTCCAGGGAGTCCAGGCTGGTGAAGAGTCCAACTATCCATCAGACTGATTCCCTGAAGGTAGGCTACCTGTGGCTATCAAACTATCTCTGGCAGTAGTAGTCTCCCTGGCGTCAAAAACTGCTTGGACGCCCAAGGCCTTCTAGAAGGTGCACACGCCTAGTTGTGCTTTGTTGTGGTCTCTGCTCTGCTAGTTGTGAAACAGGCCATGTGACTGTCATGTGACCTTCTTGGTGGGTCCTGCTTAGATTTTGTTGCCATTAGGTAGCAAAAATTAGACTCCCTTTGCCCTGACTTCATTTGAATTGCTCGCTATTCTATTATACACAACACCTATAGATTCTCTTAGTATGTCACTAACTTTCTTTTTGAGTTGAAAACAAACGAGTGAAACCTTCTTTTCTTTTAGGCTTACTTCCTGTAGTTGTTTCAAAGCTCAACACTACTGTAAGCACTTGACAATGGAAACTTTAGAGCTTTGTTTGAATGTTTCGACTTGGCTGAAAGAGCAATTAAAGGAAGTGAGGGTAGTCCCTCAAGCCCGATTTTTTTAATGTTGAAGCTGCACCTGGATAAGGCACCATCTGAAACCACAACAAATGGGTCCAGTCCCTACACAAAAGAAGAATACCCGGGAGCGGACACGGGAGGAGAGGCAAAGCTAGCAGCTGGAGAAAAAAGCCATTCCTTTCTCCTTGAACCGAGCCGAGCTTCCCGGTAAAGGAATGAGCTAGCTTATCTTAATCCTGCGCTGGTAGACGCATCTTCAGCCTGGTCCAAGGGATTCTTCTGCCTCCTATAGTGGACTTCCTTGATTTCCCTTTGCTTGCCGAGAAGATATAGACCCAAGTCACTCTCGAATGGTACCTCTATATCCTTTAGCGTTTACGGCCCCTACTCCGAAAGCAATTCTATTCCATTTTGTTTTTCCCAATCTCTCTATGTTGACGAAGGGAAGAGAGTCTCGAACCTGGCCGGTGAAATGTGAACAGTCTTTTTATATAAGGGCAATGTCTTAGTCGAAGAGTCTCTATCTGCCGTGGATCAATGTAAAATAGTGAAATGGCCACATTCCCGATTCTAGCGGTTACGACTGCTACATGTCAAGCAATCTGGATGCGGCGAATCTTAACAGATTTAAAGTACGAGCAAAATGATCAAACTGTAATTTATTGTGATAATCAATCAACCATCGCAATGGCGAAAAATCCAGTTCATCACAGCCGAACCATACACATCGAACTATGACATCATTTTATTCGTGAACATATCACTAACGGTTAAGTCGATATACACTGCTCTACCGAAGAGCAGATGGCCGATACTTTTAGAAAGTCGCTACCATTGGAAAAATTCATATTTTGCAGAGAGAAGATCGGTGTGAAGAACATTAGCATTATGGGGGAGTGTTAGAGATAATGCTAATTAGTTAGAATTAGATTATCTAATATATTTGGTTGTTTAAATTGTGATAAAGATAAATCTAATTAGATAGGATTTCTAATTAGAATAGAATTTTGTGTAATAATCTATAAATAGAAAAATCGGGGCTATTATAGCTTAATCTACTTAACTATAATAGCTTAATCTGCTATGTATTCGGCTTCTGAAGATGATACAGCCGTCGACTGCTGTTTTTTGGAAGACCAACATATTGCTCCTGCACCAAAATTAAAGACGAACCTGCTCGTGCTTCGTCGATCATCTACCGAACCTGCCCAGTCACTATCAGAATAACCAAAAAAATAAAATTCGTTAGCGTTAGTATACCAATGTTCGTGGTCTCTTGTTCCTTTCAAGTATCCCAATATCCTTTTCGCCGCTCCCCAATGGATTTTACTTGGGCTTTGCATAAATCTCGATAATAAAGATGTCGCATATATAATATCCGGTCTACTGTTACCAATATAGAGTAAACTCCCAATCAGGCTTCTGTACAAACTCAAATCAATTTTTTCTTCTCCATCATCCAATGATAGCTTCGTATTTGTACCCATTGGATTTTGCACAGGATTGCAATTTTTTATATTAAACTTCTCAAGTAAATCATCAAGATATTTTTTCTGACAGATAAAAATTTTATTATCTTCTTCTTTTACCTCTAGACCCAAAAAATAACTCATGGGGCCAAGATCAGTCATCATATTTTTCTTAAAATCATTGATCAATTCTGTACTGTTTCTAGTGTAAATCAAGTCATCGACATAAAGGCAAACAATCAAAATCTCCATACCTCGAGATTTGATATAAAGTGTGGGTTCACTTTCACTTCTAGAAAAATCGTTTTGAATAAAGTGTGAATCAATCCGACTATACCAGGCTCTTGGTGCCTATTTTAATCCATATAATGCCTTTCGTAGTCTGTAGACTTTATCTTCTTGTCCTTTAATTTTGTAGCCCTGCGGCTACTCAACAAAAACTTTTTCATCCAAAAATTCATTAAGAAAAGCTGATTTAACATCAAATTGAAAAACTTTTCATTTATTTTGTGCAACCAAAGCCAAAACAGTTCGGATAGTATCAAATCTAGCTACCGGTGCAAAGGTTTCATTAAAATCAATACCTGCTTGCTGTAAGTAACCTTTTGCAACTAAACGTGCTTTTAATTTTTGTATCGATCCATCCGGTTTATATTTTGCCTTGTATATCCATTTCAACCCGATAACTTCCTTTTCTATGGATGGTTCAACAAGCTCTTATGTATTATTTTTCTCTAGCCCTGCAATTTCTTCATTCATAGCTTTACACCAATCATCAGAATTTGCCGCTTCCTCGAAAGTTTGTGGTTCTCCACATTGTGTGTACATGCACTGCTCATATATTTCACTAAGCAATTTTACTTTTCTCGGTGTTGTCTCAGGCGAAGTTTCTGGTGAAATTCGTGGTGAAGCATGTGGTGTTGTTTCAGTACTTATAGTATTTTCACCATTATTCTCAATAGTAGTTTCATCTCCTAACATCGGAAGTGGATTATCCTGTACTTTTGCACTCCAATCCCAACATTTTTGTTCATCAAATATAGCATCACGACTTATAATTAAGGAGTTAGTGACAGGATTATAAAATCGATAAGCTTTACTTCTTTCGCTATAGCCCACAAAAATACACTTGCTACTATTATTATCCAATTTTGACCTATTTTGTGATTGAATATGAACAAAAGAAACCGATCCAAAAAAATTAAAATGTTTTACCTTCGGCTTCCAACCTGTCCATACTTCATAAGGTGTAATATTATCCAGCGCCAAAGTTGGGCTTCTATTAAGAATGTATGCTACAGTAGATATCGCTTCTGCCCAGAATTTATTTGGAAGTCCTTTCGCTTTCAACATACTTTTTGCCATCTCTATTAAACTTCGATTTTTGTGTTCAGCAACGCCATTCTGTTGAGGCGTGTAACTGGTTGTCAACTGCTTGCGAATATCATTCGTTTCACAAAAATTTTCAAATTTATTAGAAATAAATTCTCCCCCTCGATCTGTACGGAGTGTCCTAATATAATAACCGGATTCGTTTTCGACCAAATTTTTAAATTTTTGAAAAACATCAAAAACTTCATATTTATTTTTAATAAAATAAATCCAAGTCATCCGACTGTAGTCATCCACGATAACCACAAAATAATAATTGTTTCTGAGCGACGGCGTCTGCATCGGCCCACAAACATCAGCATGTATCAATTCTAATGGTTCTTTGGCTCTCCAATTGCAGTTTCTTGGAAAAGAGTCTCTGTGATGCTTTCCTAACACACAATTTTAACATACAGAACCATTATTATGCACCTAAGGCAAACCATCAACCATATTCTTTTTGTGTAATAAATCAAGCCCCTTAAAACTCAAGTGACCATATCTATAGTGCCATAACCAATCATCATCTAGCACTACTTTCATTGCAACATGAACAGGAAAAACTTTATTTTCTGTCATCGAAACTTTAAAACATAAATCCCTTTTATTTTTATCTTTATAAATAGTGCACTTAGAATCTTCAAAAGTAAGTGAATAACCTTCTTTCAAAAATTGGTCCACACAAAAAAGATTGGAATTCAATCTAGGAACATATAAAATATTATTTATTTTTTGAATTCCAAAAATATTTGCCTCAATTGTAACTCTTCCATGCACGTCCTGAACATAGCCATCACCCATTGTCACTCGGCCTTTAACAGATTTTCCAAATTAATATTATCCTCTTTTCCTGTCATGTGACTGCTACAACCACTATCCACATACCAAATACTATTAGCAGCTTTTTCGTATGAACGATATGCAAAAAGTACATTATCATTTTCATTATTTCCTTGAGCAAAATTAGCATTTTGTTGTTTCAATCGACAAAACCGCTCGATATGGCTAAATTTCTTACAATAATAACATTGAATATTTTTATAATTATGGGGCTGATAATTACCTCTGTAGGTTCTCTGATTTTGATTACCTGATCCTTCACCGTTTCTGTTATTGTATCCACCCGATCTACCGCCGCGACCTCTACCACGGCCACGACCACGACCACGACCACGACCACGACCTCTACCATGGTCTCCAGATGCTGAAGCTTGGCGATTAAAAATATCTGCTTTATCTTTTTCATTGCCTTTCGATTCACTTTGAAAAGCATGCTCAGAAAAATTTTCTGTTCTATCTTTCATTCCTCATGTGCTAAGAGAGAACCAAGTAGTTCGCTACAAGATAATTTAGATAAATCTTTTGCTTCTTCTATAGCAGAAACTATATCACCGTATTTTTTCGTCAAATTTCTTAAAATTTTTTCAGCTACTGTTTGATCAGTAATTTGTTCACCATAGGTACGCATCAAGGTAACTAATTCCATAATTCTAGAATAAAAGGTATGAATATTTTCTTTTTCTTCCATAAATGAAGTCTCAAATTTTCTTTTTAAAATTTGAATTTTAATTCTGAGTACTTTTTCGTTACCTTTGTATTCCTTCTGTAATATATCCCATACTTCTTTCGATCGGATAGTGCCGACAATGTGGGAAAATATTGAGTCGTCAATAGATTGTTGAATAAAGAAAAGCGCCTTTGCATCTTTTTCAGATTCTCTCCAGTTGCTTCCTTACATCATTTTTCAACAAAATTCCATAGATCTTGGGATCGCAGCAACGTCCGCATCTTCATGCACCAAAAATCATAATTGTCCCCTTTGAATATTAGGAATCCTTGTGCAACTCTGTTGGCACTGTTAAACGCTATCGGTATCTTCTTCTCTTGAAAACAAAGCTCTGATACCACTTGGTACGGTGGTGGGTCTCCAACAAATATCTTCTATATACTTATTATGGTCTATAGAAATCTCCACAAAAAATAGAATAAAAAAGATAAGAGAGAAAGACAAATAATAAAAGAATCTGGTACGTTTTGATGGAAGCAAACTAAACTTGCCTTTATTGAAAAAATAACTTCATGCCCTAAAGTCTTTCTTTGGGCATCACTAATTAATTAAGACAACTCCGGCTTCATTAACTATAATAGTCCCGGTCTTTCTATTTATAGATTATTACACAAAATCCTATTCTAATTAAAAATCATATCTAATTAGATTTATCTTTATCACAATTTAAACAACAAAATATATTAGATAATCTAATTCTAACTAATTAGCATTATCTCTAACATTAAAGCATCAAGATTTTAATAAATCCTGACGCTTTAAAGCGTTAGAATATATTTTACCGATGCTTGCCATGCATAAGTGTCATTATATACGTGGTGACACTTCATTTACCAACTCTTTAACCAACACTTTCAAATATGACGTTAGACTATATTGAGACGTTTTTAAGCATCATTAAGTATAAAAAAAAAAAACGTTCTTAAATATTAAAATTTTTGTAGTGAAATACTTCTCAAATATGCACAATCATGAGAGCAATAATTTGCTTTTCAATTTATTTGGCCATGAGGAAATTCTTATGTTCAAACTACAAGCTAAACTTTGCTTTATTTTGTTATGCAAGTCCATAAGAGTTATAACATTTAGATGTCTCCTTCGAGTTAAAGCCAACCGACAATGCCAACCGACAATAAGCATTTCATGCAGGAAATATATGTAGTTTCATGTGGTTCCATATGAGCACTCCGAATTCGTGATGAACATATTCAAGTGTGCTTCTTCTCCTTGATCGGTTGTCGCGGGATCTTGTTGAGGACCCTCGAATCCAACCTCTGGTAGAACTTCTTGAGGTCATGAATCGCCTTCAGAAACAGATGATCGACTTCCGCCTCGTACCGCTCGTACAGCGCTGGCAGAGTATGAATGCAAAGAAATCCTGCCGCAACCATGAAATGCCTCTTGTCATATGTAGCCAATTAAGGTCAGTAAATGAATATGTTTTCATTTATCCTTTTTAGTTCTTTTGTGAGACATAGAATGACAAGGGTTATTTGAAATTTTTAGACCTTACACTACAACAAAATTAAATTATAGGGATACATATTTGTGACACTTTTGTATAAGTGTTCTATCTATATGCCATCTATATCTAAAATTAGGTTATAGGGACACATTTTTAGGACACATTATAAAAATGTGTCGCTATACATCCTAACGACGGCACATATAGCAACACTAATAATAAGTGTCGGTATTTTTGTCATCATCACTTTTTTTAGATTTTAAAAATACTTAAAAGTATCGCTATAGCATAATTTTATTATAGCGTTAAAATTTGAGTAGAAAACCAATATATATAGCCTTTACTTTTGTTAAGTATAACGATCAAGTCCACCCATCAATCTTACGTTCATTTGAGCATTTGACGGCAAACACATAACAAATTTATATATGTTTCTCACAAAAGTAATATTTTGGTTATCAAAGTTCTTCATATATAGTGTACAGAAACACCGAAGGACCGATCGACTTAATTGTTATCATTCTCAAAAAGTGGATAGATTTGCTTGTCACACTTACGAAAGTCTCTAATTTGAATTTTTGAAAGTGTAGGAACTAGTTTTGACTAAAAATATAAGTAACTAACCGTCGGAGCAAATATAGCTTTATTTTGGCGAGTTGATTGATGCTTACCAAGATATAAAAGGGTTATGAAGCTGCAAGTACTCCCAAGAATTGATAAGAACCAGAGAGAAACAACAGCCTGATAGATCAAAGGAAAGAAAAGCAAAAAATTCATGCGTAAGATTCAAGTAATGCAGGAGTTGTGAAATTATTATTCAAAAGATCGATCTGATAAGAAACGACAAATATACAATGCGTGAGTAATATGATACCAGGAGGAAGAGCTTGAGATCTTTGCCACAAGCAATCTCGTAAAGGATCGACAGAAATCGACTAAGCTTGGCATGGAAGGCAAACGCAACTTCGCTGAAGGCTTTCTCGGATACGATGACTTCAGGGATTTTCGGGGGAGCCCTGCAAAGTAGAGAATCAACTATCACTACAAAAAAAATTTAATATAAGGACGTTTTTTAGATGACGCTTAGAATAAGCGACTCCTAGTATCCCTATAATATAGGGAATGCTGACGCTTCAAAAAGCACCGTCATGTGAATCCTTTATTATATTAAACTAATTTATTAAATGATGAACTTTACTATTATTTTTAATTTTTCGACGCTCTAAAGCGTCAGAATTTTAAAAAAATTCGACGCTTTAAAACGTCAGAACATATTTTACCGACTCTTGACATAAGCATCGATATATACGTGGCGACTCTTCATTTGCCGATGATTTTATCGACGCTTTTAAATATGACGCTAGACTATATTAAGACGCTTTTAAATATCATTAAGTATACAAATAAGTGTTCTTAACTATTAACTTTATTGTAGTGTATGTATGGTTCTTTTATTTCTCTTATTTTGTTTGAGAGAAGTTCATGCTAGAAAAGCATGATGCTTTCACTCAAAGTCAGAAGCAGGAACTTCTAATTGAAATTTCTTCTTTTTATTTTTTTTTTCTTTTATCTGTTATCTATTCGATATGCCGCGCTTAGTTTACATTTCTCAATTGAAATTGCCATAAAAAATAACTAGAAAAAAAAAAAAAAAAAAAAAAAAAAAAAGGTTACCTTTGGAAAAGAGGTGCACCATTGGACCAAATGAAGACCACAAGCATGGCCGCCATGGAGAGATGGCAAAGGAGGGTGAGCACATGGTACTCCGCCACCTCGAAAAGAAACCATGCTACCGTCACCGCCGCGAGGATCCCTGCCGATAAATTCTTATTCCTCCACAATAAGACATCTGCCACTGCATTCGACAACGTAAACAGCATTAAAAACTTAATTTGCTGAAATAGAAAATCACCATATTTTCATCATACGTACGTGTTCACTTGCTTTTCCGTAATTTTACATAAGCATATTCCCAAAAAATAGGTTGATAATTTACATATTATTTTACTCTTTATTATTGTCGTTTAAAATGTTAATAACAGGTGGTAGCTATTATATATTTACCATCTTAATTAGAGACCGTCTGGTTCTAAAATAATCTAAAATTTTTTAAAAACTTTTTTGTTTGAGAGTTCATAAAAAACTGGTGTTTTTGTTTTTCAAAAAAAAAAATCAGAAAATAAAAATACTAGCATTTTACAAAATTCGAAACTTTTTTTAAAAAAACTAGTTTTCTTTAGAATCAAACTGATAGAAAACTGAATTTTCTTTTTATAAATTGTTTTTTTTCTTGAAACGCATCTTAAGCAGTCAATATCACATGAATTTTTTTAGAAACGCACACGCACGTAGAGAGATCATTAAAAAGTCAATATCACATGCAGTTACTTTGCCACGATTAAAAGTGTTGTCATAAATAGCAGCATTCATGCTAACTATATATTTATGCAAAAGATTGAGAGAAAGAATGAGATGTAGAGAGAGAGAATTGCACATTTTTGGCCCCCTAAGATTTGATGAAGAGGCCTTTGTCTGCCGAACGGCTTTCTGCCAGCGCCGGCAGAACGGTGTTCGTCGGAGTCGGAATCGTACCTCAATTGCGGCGGCATTGTGCGTTACGTGTTATCTTTTTAATTTTCCCTTCGTTGATTAGGTATAAAACTATGTGTTTGTTAACTTTGGTTAGAAACAAATGTGACATGCAGGCCCTTATAAGGACTTTGAAATACTAAGCTTATAGTAGAGACATAAAAAGCTAGGGAGCCCACAATAAGAAGAAAGGAATAGCTTTAATTGGCCTCCAGAATAAAGCTGGGAATAAGGGATACAACTTGCTTCACTGTAGGGTTTTCCTAGGCTGAAGAGAAATATTAGATTAGGGTTAATTATTTGTGGAAAATGCTACATGTAAATTATTTTTGGGGTGTACATCTTGTTAAAAAATAGTGTCAAACTTATTTTTTATTTTTATTTTTATTTTAATTTAGTACATTAATAAATATATTTGTATGGTCTCATTTGATTTATTTGATTCAAGTTGAATCATATGGTTTACTTTTGGATTAAGTAGGCTAAGTTAAACCACATGAATTTTAAGTTATGGTTAAAAGAAAAAAAATTAAGATTATTTTTTTTTCTTTTTTTCTATTTTTTGTATGTGATGTTTTTCTCTTAAAAACAAGAGAAGCGTGAAAAAGGATCGCTAGATTTGAGATGGGTTCCTATCTATCTTTTTCTCTCTCTTGTGAACATTCAATGTAAGGTATTTTCGGTAGAAGATTTATTTGATATTTTTTTGTTTCAATCGTATGGTGTTTTAAATATTCTTGATGAAGTTTATTAGATTCATACATGGGAGTTGTTTAATATTATTATTGTGAGCTTTTTATTTCTCAGTTCTTGTCTTCTACAGTGGTTGTGCGATTTTGGGCGTGTAGGAAACTCGATTTTTTGAAAAGGGATGTGCTTGGGTCTGTTTCTATTTTTCTCTCCACATCCCACACTTCATCCATTCAATGATGAAGGGTCACTTCACTAAAAGAAGCTCCATCCTTAAATAGATGGGGTGTTGGATATACATTCTATATACATATAACATTGCTCATTATTTGTCTCCAATTTTTTCAGTTTGGTCTACAATTTTTTCTTTTTCTTGCAATTAGGTCCCTTATATTCTTTAATATTTGTTTCAATTAACCTTCTACCTTTAGCTCTAACTAAAATTGCCATGTACAAGGTTTGTGTTGCTAGCGCGGCAGTTTTTGTTAAAATCAGCGGCGTATGTTGACAGCTGGTCTTTTTTGAAACCGAAATTAAAGATTAGAGACCGGATTTAAAAAAAAAAAAAAAAAGAATGAAGATCAATAGAAAAACAAAAAATCTGGTAAAGATTGGGACGAGTGACGCAATTAACCC
The DNA here is from genome assembly GCA_029168755.2 of Tillandsia fasciculata. NCBI lineage: Eukaryota > Viridiplantae > Streptophyta > Magnoliopsida > Poales > Bromeliaceae > Tillandsia > Tillandsia fasciculata. The sequence continues at coordinate 13,830,914 of CM054948.1, forward strand.
ATTAAAATTTCTCTCAACAATCATAAAGGAAATGATTAATGAGGAGAAATAAATTTGGGGGAAATAATATTGTATGCATAGTTGTTCTAGAAATATATATATTCTCTTGGAGGTATATAGAACAACAAGTTAAATTCATAAGAATATGTTTCTTTTATTCCTACATGAGAATAACAAATATTTAAACATTCAGAAGGGTTACCAAAACTTGTTTAGGCAGATCTAACCATATGTAGAAGTGTTATTTTAAATAAAACAGTAGAAAAAATATAAATAATTTTTAATTAAAATTAAGTTAAAATTTTGAAATGACCCTTTTTGAGAGATAGGTAAAATGCTGCGAAGCTGAAGCAACTAAATTTCGAACTCGAATATCAATCACCAAGTCCTTTGCCACTTGCGCTAGAGACAATTGATTTTTATTTATTATCACTTTCGTTATGTTTTGATATTTTTTGTATCTTGATTTTTGTCCACTAAATTAAAGTTCTTATTAAATTTATTTATGAATGATTCTATCAAATTTAATAATTTTAGTTACCTTTTAGCAAGGTGTTATAAACACAGACATGGAATATAAAATATGACACAACTCCACACAGTTACTTGGCAGTTTTTAAAAAAATTAAAACACGAACACAATATGAATATAGTTAATAAAATATAATATTATTAACATAATAATATATATTTATTATAAATATAATATTAATTATATTAAAATATTATTATATTTCTCATATGAATAAAAGTTAATAAATTTATCATTAATATTTCATAAATTTTTTAAATTGTTTTTTTACAATACGTTTAAATAAAAATTTATTTGTACTCATCAAAAAATTAAAATATTTATTCTTATATATACATAAAAATTTAAAATAAAAAACTATTCTTTTAGGCAGTGTTTGGTTAAGGGATAAAGATGGAATAACCCACTTTATCCTACTATTCAAGCCAAACGACATGATTTTTAGCTGGGATATTTTATCCCGGTCAAATCTTGGTATTCTCGGCTATCCCGGGATAGCTTGGAATAAACTATTCCACCATTTTGGTGGAATAGTGCTATTCTAAGAATTAATTCTAAATTTTATTAAGATTATAAATTGAATTAAAACTAAATTATGTAGACACAATTTATTATATATTATAATATATTACTTTTTATTATAAAATTATTAATTATATATATTAATACATATTATTTTTATTTAAATATTATAATGAATTATTTTTATTAAATTATAATTTATAATAAATTATTATTTTTTAAATATTATAATAATTTTTTTTACAATAAATTATTTTTATAACAAATTATTTTTATTAAATTATATTTTATATTAAATTTAACTATCACTTTTTTTTTTATTATTCTCTACTATTAGATTTTTTAAATTTTTAAATTTAGAAAAAATTTAAATTTTATAACTTTTGAAATTTATAACTTTAATTTTTAATAAATTTATAAATTTAATAAATTTTAAAATTTATACAAATTTTAAATTTTTTAACTTTAATTTTAATAAAATTAAACGGTATTATTTACTAAAATATAAACTTTAATTTATACAAATATTAATTATTATTTAATTAATATTTTATATTAATTAATTAGATAAAATATTATTATCCCCAGCTATTCTTAAATTTAAATTTTTTATTTATAAATTTTAAAATTTTTAACTTTAATTTTTTATAAATATAAAATTTTAAAATTTTAAAATTTTAAAATTTTAAAATTTATACAAAATTTGTATATATAAATTTTTAATTTTTTTTATAAATTTATTTTTATTTATAAAAATTTAAAAATTAACATTTTTGCATAATCTTTTACACATTTTTTGAGATAATTAAAATTTAAAATTTAAAATTTAGAGAAATTTTAAATTTTATAATTTTTTAAATTTGTAACTTTAATTTTTAATAAATTTATAAATTTAATAAATTTTAAAATTTATACAAATTTTAATTTTTTAACTTTAATTTTTAAAAAATTAAACAGTATTATTTACTAAAATATAAATTTTAATTTATACAAATATTAATTATTATTTAATTAATATTTTATATTAATTAATTAGATAAAATATTATTATTTTAAAATTATAATTATTTTTATTTTTTCACTATTCTCGTTTATTCTAAGAAAATGAACCCAACACAATTTCAGCTATTCCTAAGAATAACAGCTTTACAAACCAAACACTATTTTTTTTTTATCCCTGACTATCCCGGAATAGCAAGCTATCCCAGTAATAAAAAAATTTATCCCCAAACTCATAATCCGCGAACCAAACATTACCTTAGCCCCCGTTTGGTAACGGGGATAAGGAGGAAATAACCCCTTATCCCCGGATTTATACCCAAACGTTATTTTGTGTGTGTGTGTGGTGGGGGGGGGAGGGGGGAATTGGTAAACCCGGGTTTAAGGGTTATCCTAGCTATTCCCGGGTTTAGCTATTCCAACCAAAAGCTGGAATAAGGAGGGATGGGAGACCAGGCACGGAAATCGAGGGAGAGGGGAGGCTTGCTCCCCAAGCAACCCTTTCTCTCTCTCCTCTCTCTCTCACTCACGGCATTTTTTTTTTTTTTTCCTTTCTTTTGTATACACCTAATAAAAATTAATTTTTTTATTTTTTTAAATTAGAATTTTTAAATTTTAAAAAATATTTAAATTTATAAATTTTAAAATTTAAAATTTTTTATTTTATTAATTTTAATTTTTTTAAATTTATTTTTTAATAAATCTAAAAATTTTATTTTATTTCATTTTTGTAAAAAATAATTATTAATTTTAAATTATTAAAATTTATACAATTATTTCATAAATTTTTTAAAATTTATATAAATTTAAAAATTAAAATTTTTACTGCCACTTAAAATTTAAAAATTAATTTTTATTTACTCCCACTTAAAATTTTTACTCCCACTTAAACTTTAATTTAAAGGGCAAAATAGTCAAAACACATATTTATTTGCTCTCAATTCATCTTATTCCTCTATACCCAATCATACACAATTTTTTCTTATTCCTCTTATTCTTCTTATTCCTATATAATTTACCAAACACAATTTTTTTTATTCCGGTATAACTCAACTATCCAACCAAACGTAAATTTACATTAGTTCTTGCTTATCCCATAACTTATGCCTATTTCTGGTATAACTAAATTTTTTCTATCTCCGAACCAAACGCAGCCTTAGTGGTATATGTTATGTACTTGCCTCGAACTTGCGACTAACACGTGTCTCCAACCGACACACAAAATTTTTAGAAATATTCACCATACATAATTTTTTAACCAATAAAACTTAAACTAACAAGGACAAATGGCTCACATAAAAAAGTTAACAAACTTTAATAACTTGTATTAGAAAAAAAAGTTAAGATTGTGTCAATCGAGGTTAAATATATATATATATATATAAAACCTTAGAACTTATTTCTAATCCTATAGTTAAGGGAATTCACTATGTTTAAGCAACTTAATTAGAAGCTGCACAGAAAAAATCATTTCTCTCTAAAAACTTAAATTATTAAATAATAATATTTTTATTATTTACATATAATATCAAATAGCAACTTAAATTATTAAATAATATTATTTTTATTATTTGTATATAATATCAAATAGCTGATAAATCCGAACAAACTTAAATGATTAGAATTATTTATTCAAAATTTTTTTGATTTGTAAATATATTCTTCCAAAAATTTTGATTCTTTCGTATATATTCCTATCGTTTGATTTAACATTAACTTTTTAACGATAGATACGTATAATAATTATATTGTACTTACAAATTTGTTTATGCGAAAAGCTAATTTTATTTTTTTTCTCTCAATTTTATTGTGACACGTGCAGTGTATTTTATTTATGCCGTGGCCAAGGGTCTATCTCTGCGTCTATCTCTGAGGTTCCCGCCTCTGCATGTAGATCACACCATCATAATGATAATGAGAAGATAATGAGAGAGATAACGGAACTCAATATTAAAATGTAAATTATATATATAAGCGGTTAAAAGGTAATTTTATTTTTTAAATTAGCTTTTTTTTTACTCATAGTTTTTTAAATTTTGGTAACATAAAAATATATTTACAAACAGAAAAATTTTTGGAGGGATAAATCTAATAACTTTCAATGTTTATAGAAATATATTTACTATTTGATACTTTTAGGTCCCATTTGGTTCGAATATAAATTTAAGAGGTATAAACTTTTTTGGCTAAATTACAGAAAACCTCCCTGTCATATCCTGCTTTTCCACTTTACCCCCTGTCATTAAAAAGTCGACAATCTGCCCCCTCGTAATTACCGAATTGTCTTTAGGAGGCAACGACGTTAACGGAAATGATAAATTGACGAAAATGCCCTCTTTTTTTTTTCTTTTGAAGTTTTTTTTTTTTTTTTTTTTCTCTATTCCGAAGTTTTTTTTTTTTTTTTTTTTTAAGGAATATTTTCCAAGGGTATTTTGGGTATATAAAATTATATTTTCAAAAAAATTGACGGTCAACTGACGGCGGGGAGTTATTGCACAATTCGGTAATTATGAGGGGGGCAGATTGTCGACTTTTTAATGACAGTGGGTAAGGTGGAAAAGCGGGATATGACAGGAGGGTTTTCTGTAATTTAACCAATTTTTTTATATCTGGGATAACTTGTTATTCCGGAATAATCAAGTATAAAAGTTAAATTGTGTTTGGTTCGAAAATTAGTATTTTCTAAAATAAAAAAAATTATGTTTGGTTAAAATTATGAGATAGTAAAAAATAGTGGAAAAAAATATAGATTTTTTATCAAAATGCTAACTTTGTCCTTACCTTCTATATATATAAATTAAGTTTAATTATTATAAATTAATTAAAATGATAATTTAATTGTAAATAATAAATTATATCTTACCTAAACAAAATAATTTTTTATATTTTATAGTATATTTTAGTAAATAATAATTAGTAAACAAAATTAGAGTGTAATTTTTTATATTTTATAATAAATTTTAGTAAATAATAATTAGTAAACAAAATTTGTACATAGCCTCATTTTCATATAGTCTCGGATTGGAAGGTAAGGTAAAGTAAAAAAAAGAAAATTCATTTATTATCCCTAGGTATAAACTCTATTCTGGAGGAGGGTGGAATAAAGCTTAACGGGTTATCCTGAAATAACCCGTTAAGCAAGAAATATTTTAAACCTTTATTTTTAGATTTTTTTTATTATTATTTGGCAAGAATTGAGAGATAAAGGAGTGTAATAATCGTGAATTTTAAAAGTTAAATTTTAAAGTTTAAATAATTTTCTGGATTAATAATTAGCAAAAATAAATAAATTATAATATAATTAAATCCTAAGAATATCGACTTTTGATCGGGGTCTGATCTCGAAAATCCGAGATCACCATTGCGACCGTCTCGTCGAAACATGAAAAGTTGATATTCACATGTTTTCAATCCGATGGTCGAATCTTCCGCAAAACAGCAAAAGAAAAGCGGGCCCCACGACTTAAGTGAATAGTAACCCCTGATTTCGATCCCCTCTCGATCGATCGCTGACCAATTCACTGTCTATGACCCTAGTATAGCAGTATGAGTAGTCAATCCTAGCTATTTTTGATGTTCTGAACGCAATGGCATTAACAGTTTTCGCGTTTGGCGATCCGGATGCATCGAAATACGTGCGTTGAGCTACGACCTAACGGACTTTATGGCCCGAAATTTTATTCGTGCACCAAATTGATCAAGAAAGGGCACTTTCTGAAAGGTTTCGACGAGCCGGACGTCGTGGCGATGTCCGTTTCGCAATTCGACAATCGGGTTGTCTCGAAATGCGCGAAAAGTGCCGAAATTATCATTTTTTTCAAATAACTTAGATGCTCTTGGGCCAAAGCCTTTGGGGCTTTGGAGTTGGGCTTCTGCCAACATTGGGAGCCACGAATGCTGCTGGTGGAACTGGGGAGGCTGCAAGGGGCGGTGGTCAAAGAATTAAGTAAATAACCATTATTGCCACCTAGTGTTTTGGGGCTTTTGAGGGGTATCTGAGGGGCCATGGGCGGTCCCTAGGAACCTCCCCCGTTCCCTCTGCAGCTCTGGGTTAAACCCAGGTGCTGGGATGGCCGAGGGGTCATCCCCTCCATTGGTGTAAACCGAGAAAGAGTGAGAAGGGAGGAGAGTAGTACCCAAGGGGGCTCCAACCTGTTCCTCGGCCTTCCCTGGTGTTCTCCTGCTTCCTGGAGTGTGAACTGAGGGTGCTGGGTGGCTGCGCAGCGCGGGGAAGAAACCGGCTACTTCCTTCTCTTCTCCGACTCCGGCGAGGTAAGCATCCTTAAACCACTGGCCGAATGGACCCTAGACCCCTAGCAGTAGCTTAGTTAGGTTCTAAGGTTGCTCCCTGCCAAGCCCCGAACCCCCATGCACGGTGGGTTGCCGGCGGGAGAAAACTCCTCGCCGGAACCCTAGGTTGCTCCGCCGCGGCCAATCTCCACAACCAGTGGATCAAAGTGGAAAATAAAATGATGGGAACTTACTGTAGGACCTAAGGATCATCTCCACCAAATTTGGTGGAGTTTGATCAAGTGTAGAGGTTGCAGATCAAAACCCTAATTCTCGGGTTTGTTGCACCAAGCCGAGCTTGCTGCTCCGGCGCCGGCGGGCCACTCCACCGCCGGCCACTTGTCCGGGAAGCTTCCTGAGTCCAAGTAGGCCCCATCCATGCTGTTACATGGCACCCATGCAGGCTGGAGGTGGCGCGACCAAGGATGACCCGAGAAGGAACCAAAGTTGGGTCGCCGGCGCTCCGGCCATCTCCGGCAGGTTGGGTGTGGACAGGAAGGTTGCTGGGACCAAGAGAATGATATCCATGCAAGTTGAAAGGCTCCATGAAGCCTCAGGAGAAATCCACCATTAGATGTGGTGATGCTCGAAACCGAGCTTGCTCCACCGCCGCCGCCGCCGTGTCCTGTCGCCGGGCACGGGTTCAGGTAAGTTTGTAGGGTGGTATGGCACCTGTTGGTGCAAGTTGTTCAGGCCCAGAACCTGTGGGTGGGCAGTCACAGATTTCGAGGTTGGAGCATCAACTTCCTCCTCGAGCTACGGCTAAACCGAGGAGGGAGAGGGCTCCAGGTTGCATGGATAAGCTCCTGCAACCTGGAGGAATGTTTCCCTCCATCTTGGGAGGACCCTGGAGCTCCCTCTGCAGAGAACCAACTCAGGCATGGTTTGGGTCCTTGTTCACAAATTGTGCACACCAAGTGCTTGAGGAAATGCCTCAGAGAAGAAAATATTTGTTTCAGGATTCGGGCAAAATATGGAAGTTGCTCCATTTTGTTCCCTGAGCTTGATGCTCACTTCAAATCAAAGCAGATCTGTGTGGATTTGTGTGTGGAGCAATGTCGAATTGTTAGAAAGTTTGGGCCTTGGATCTTGTAATCCTGCAGCTTCTGGGCTGCACTTGGGAAAGCCCCTGTGTTCCTGGGGTACCCTGAGCATGATGCTCAAGTTAGTTTGCCGTAAGCACTTGTAAATGCGTAGTTGTGATGTTAGTAAGCTCTAGGTTAGTTGTTTGGCCTAAGTCCTGTTCTGGGCTGTTCGCAAAGCCGCGACAGTGAGCTCCTGGCTATTTTGGGGTCACTGGACGCGATGCTCGCGTTAGATATAGGTTTGGTCGAGCCGAAGAAACAAAAATGCTTTTCGGCTATGTTAGTATAGTAAGTTTTGGCCCGAAGTTTTCCTCGGGTCCCGTGCTGCTGCAAATTGGTGAGCACGGTGTTCAGCGAGTCGAGGGTCACCTACTGGAGGTGACGGTTTGTAAAAATAACTTCCCGATTAAGAAAACGAGCCGAAACGGGGTTAATTAAATGTATAGTGCGCAATATAGAAAAGCCCGAGGGGCTTGCTGCAATTGTAACATGTGGAAAAGATAAAATATATATATTTAAATACATCATTGACCCTTCGGTGGGATTCCCGGGGTTCTCGTAAAGCTAGATTTGCTTAACGATACGTTAATCGACGAAATGGTTGATTTAACGGTGGTTTCGCGCTAAGCGCGCATTTTGAGGATTTTGTGGGATCCTGAGTTGTCACATGGTATTATTGTAGGCCCCAGTCGTCAGGAGCCAGCCTGTGATCCGTCCTGTGGTGATCGCGACCGTCTATCTTGAGCTGGATTTATTTTCGGTCCGCGTTTTATCAGATCGGCCCTACGGATACCGTTGTAGGACGGACCCCTTTGGTACTTGGTTGTTCATTTTTTTATTTGCGATATATCATATTTTCTTAGTTGCTCAATTTTAATATACAAAAGTGTTACACAGATATATCCTATAATCTAATTTTGTTGTAATGTAGACACTCTTTACACTGAACAATATTTAATAATTTGTATATTAAAATTACAATTTAATTTAATAAATCTTATATACTTTTTTTAAAAAAAAACTATAATCGAGAAACAAATTGTTCCAAAAATTAACGCAGAAAAGGACAACCATGTTATTTAAGTAAGATCCGTACGTGCTTAAAAATTATAATTTTTTAATAAAGTAATATTTTAAATATTGTAAAATACAAATAACAATGAGTTAAATCTTGATTTTAAGATATTTATAATAAAATTTTAAAATTGTGTTTGATTCTCTCTTTCTATAACCTCCTCTCGAATTTCTCTTTCACTATTTTCTCTCAGAGAGAGAAAAAAAAAAAAAAAAAAAAACCTGCCTGATGATTATTTAAAAACTTTCGAATCAAAAAAATTAGTTTTGAATATTTTTTTTTACTAATTCGCAACTGCATGTTTTAGGCACGCTCTGGAGGAAACGATCTAAATTGAAAGTAATACAAATAAAAAAAATATTAAATTTGCAAATCAATAAGGGTGGAAGGATTACAAATCTTTATCCAATAGTTATAACTTTTTCTGTAAAATTTAATTTTTTTTAAAAAATTTACTGTTATAAAGATAAAATGACAAGACTAGGAAAGAAAAGGTGGTCCTTGTATGATGCAGTTGTAAGTTTACAATCCTATTAATTAGTTTGTAGAATTAATACACAATAATAAAATTAGGTTATAAAAATATATTTTTATAATATTTTTGTATAAATATTTTATCTATATTTTATTTATATTCAAAATTAGATTATAAATATATATTTTTGAAACATGTTACAATAATATATCGCTATACGTACACCCTAGCGACTGTATATATAGCAACATTAATAATAAGTGTCGATATTTTAGCCAGCGATATTTTTTTTAAATTTTAGAAATACTCAAAAATATCGTTGTAGCATAATTTTATTATAGTAATAATAGTTGATAAAAAAAATAAATTGTTCTTAATAATTATTGATAAAAAATATATCATTTTACGCATAAAAGATCGACATGTAAATCATTTTTTCCACAGCAGATCTAAAACTGGTTTGAATTTTTTAAAAAATCATTTTTTTTTAAAACAAATATGTAAAGATAGAATCAAAACTCTTCAATAAAATTTTGAGAAATTTCACGTAATTTTTTTTTTCCCTGCTCTCCACTTTGAAACTCCATCTACCCCTTCCATATATATATATATATATATATATATATATATATATATATATATATATATATATATATACCGGTTACTATCGATAGTACCAAATAATTTATGTTATTAAATTATCTGTCGTTAGATTTACTCCTCTGATTATTTTCACTCCTTAAAGAATACTTTTTTTTAACCACCCACTAAACTGTAGGTGCTCACTATCATTCTAGCCGCATATTTTTTAATCCTAGAATAAAAAATTTAATAGTACCAATAACTTAGTACAATAGCCTATATATATATATATATAGAGAGAGAGAGAGAGAGAGAGAGAGAGAGAGAGAGAGAGAGAGAGAGATTGAGTTTCTATACTTTTAAAAGTATCAAGTCATTAATGTTTGTAGATTTTTAGCCCTTGAATGAAAAGATGTGTGGTTAGGATGATAGTGGGCCACTTGGATTTAGTGGGTGATTGATGAAATAGAGTAATCTAAGAAATGAAATTAATCAAAGGGGTAGATCTAACGGTAGAAAACTTATAAGCAACGGAGCCTCAGGCGGCCTCATCACCTGTTGGAGCTCAAGAGATTTCTCTTGCACTGAAGCTGTGGTTCGTCGCTTCTCCCTGACGGTGAAGCTGAGACACCGTAGCTCGGGCAGCGAGCCGTTCTTCGTCACGAATGTTTACGGTCCGCCTACGTGGGAGGGAAAGGAGGAGTTCTGCGTTGAGCTGGAGGAGCTGCGCGAGGTCTGCAAGGGGCCGTGGGTACTCTGCGGGGACTTCAATCTCACCAAGTCCCAGGATGAGAGGAAAGGGAGAAGCTGGTGCCGTAAGCTTATGTCTCGGTTTGAGGATATGCTGAGGCCTTCCGAGAATAACGTCGGACCACACCCCGCTTCGTCTATCCACCGGAGGGAACCTCCCGCCTCGGAGGTTCAAATTTGAAGCCGCCTGGTTGCTCAGGGAGGACTTCTCTACTCGAATGCAGCAGTGGTGGGCTGAAGTGCCTGGGAGCGAGTCGAGTATCCTTTCTTTCAACGCTAAACTGAGGCACTGCAGGATTAGGTTTAAGGAATGGAGTGCGGCCAACTTTCATAGCATCTCCAGAGCGAAGCTAGAGATCGCTAAGGAAATACAATCCCTGGACCTCCTTGAGGAGTCTTCCCCTCTTTCAGCAGCGCTTTTGGAGCATCGCAGTTCTCTGAAGCTTCAGCTGTCTAGTACTGCTGCAGAGGAGGAGGCACTCTGGAAATCCAGAGCCAACCAGCATTGGCTGAAAGAAGGTGACGGAAACACTAGCTTCTTCCATGCCGTGGCCAATGGGCGCAGACGTGGTAACTTTATTGAGGAGGTCGAAGATGACGGGATCAGGATCACCAGAGACAATGCGAAGCGGGATTACTTTTATCGTAAGTTCAGGGAGGCGTTCTCTCCGTCTGGCAATGAACCTAAAACTGATCTCACGGGGGACTGGAGCGGGCTTTTCGGAAACACTCCCTTGCTGGCCTCCGAGTCACTCACGCTACCCTTCAGCAAAGAAGAGATCAAGATCGCGGCCTTTCAGCTCGGTGGAGATAAAGCGCCAGGCCCTGACGGTTATAACCTGAGGTTCTACCAGAAGTTCTGGGGTATCATCCAGGACGACATCTTTCGGATCTTTCATGACTTGCACGAGGGGAATATCAACACTGGACCGATCGACTACTCGTTCATTACCCTAATCCCCAAGAAGGAAGGTGCGAAAACCGCCAGGGACTTCAGGCCGATAAGCTTAATCAACAGCATTCAAAAGATTATCTCCAAAGTCCTAGCTAATAGACTAGCCAGGGTGATGGACGGCATTATTTCCCCTTGCCAGTCGGCGTTTTTGAAAGGCAGATCGATTTTGGACTCGTTTGCGACGGCAAGTGAACTCATCAACTGGGGGTCTAAAGTCAGGGCAGAGTGCATTGCAGTCAAAGTGGACTTTGAAAAGGCGTTTGACAGGGTTAACTGGAAGTTTCTGTTCAGGGTTATGGGCTGGCTGGGGGCCAACTCCCAGTGGTGCGGATGGATCGAGCAATGCATAACTAATGCGAAGATCGCGGTGCTCGTGAACGGCACACCTACGAAATGGATTAAATCCCGCAGGGGCCTTAGACAGGGGGACCCTCTCTCACCTCTGCTCTTCCTGCTGGTAGCGGAAGGGCTCGCGCGAATGACGGAACGGGCAGTTGCCAACAAGCAACTTACAGGGATGGGCCCAACGCCGGGGTGCTCCGTGCCCATCATTCAATACGCGGACGACACGATTTTCTTCTGTAATGCTAAACGAACTGAAGTGCGTAATCTCAAGTTCTTGTGGCAGTTGTTCGAATGGGCGTCGGGGTTGAAGATTAACTGGGATAAGTCCGAACTCATTTACTTTGGCAGCCGGCCAAGAAGGGGGTTGAGATTGGCCGAACTAATCCGCTGCAAACTGGGGAACCTACCTTTCAAGTACCTTGGCCTGCCGCTATCTAACAAACGACTATTGAAAGAAGACTGGTGGTCGATCATAACTAAGTTCAGAATTAGGATCGAAGGCTGGCAGGCGAAACTGCTCTCACAAGGAGGCAGGCTTACCCTGGTTAACTCGACTCTCACTGGGTTGCCACTCTATGCTCTGTCGGTTTTCAGAGCCCCTAAATGGGCGATCAGGCGGATGGAAGGCCTTAGGAGGTCTTTCTTTTGGAAAGGAGCGACATCGGCTTTAGGCGGCGACTGTCTGGTTAATTGGAGACTGGTGTGTCGAAAACGGTCGGATGGTGGGCTAGGGGTTCTTAACCTTGCCAACATGAACTCTGCCCTGCTGACGAATACAAGATAGTGGGATCAAGATTTCCCTTTTTGACCAGCTTTGGGTAACCAAAGCACCGCTGAAAGTCAAGATTTTTGTGTGGCTGGCGTTGAAAGGGAGGATCCGCACAAAGGACAAGCTCGCCGCCAGAGGCTGGAACGGGGATGTGCGATGCGTCTTCTGCGGGGCAACCAAAGAGACCGTTGACCACCTACTCTTAGACTGTGGTGTCAGCAGGGCGCTGCTGGCCAACCAGCTAATCCACAAGCGGCTAATGGGCAGCAGCGACTCACTGGTGATACTTTGGGAATCCTTCAGTCGACTAAGGGGCAAACGAGGGAATATGGAGCGCACCGCCTTAATGGCTTGCTGGTGGACGTTATGGCTGGAGCGCAACCTTAGGATTTTTGAGAACAAAAATACAGACGGAATCCAACTGGTGGACAAGGCGCGCGCACTCCGTTACCTTTGGGGCTCTTCTTTGATTATTATTTTTATTTTTTATTATTATTATTATTATTATTATTATTATTATTATTATTTTTTTTTTTTTTTTCTCGAGGCCGTGCTGTCTCAACTCTTTGCTAAGTTCAATTCGACTTGAATGAAGCGGTAGCATGCTACCTTCTCTCAAAAAGAAAACTTATAAGCAGCAGTTGTTTGGTGCTTGTACAAGCATAGTAGCCGGACTATATTATATAATTATATATATATATATATATATCCGACTATTATGTTTGTAAAAGCACTAAGTAATTAGTGCCCTTAGATCTATTTTTTTGACTAATTTCATTACTTAGATCATGCTATAGCACAAACCACCCACTAAATCCGATGAGCTCACCAGTATATATTCTAACCGCACATCCTTTCATGAAAGGGCTAAAAACTTACTAGCACCAACCTTTGACTAATTTTACCTCTTAGATCATACTATTCCACAAATCACCCATTAAATTTAAGAGGCTCATTATCATCCTGTTGGGTCAAAAATGTGGCTTGCGCGCGATCGTCCCCTGGGTGACCCTCCTAAAGGTGACGAAGTGCGCCACGTGCCAACAATCAAGTGATAGGGCCGAGGAGGGATCCTCTCGACCGGGTCCTCCATTGGTAACTCCCCGCAACCGCAACGACCGTTGACTGCCGAAGCGTGTTCGTGGAGCTAGAGAGGGATCGCTGGTTTCGACTTAGATGAGTCGAAACGTTAATGGGTAAATGTACGGTTGATGAGCCGATTATAACTTTAAAGCGTAAGAAGCAAATAAAGACACGGCTAAGCCGGTTTACACTCTAGACTTTTGTCTTTAGTCGTGCAGCCCACTCTGTTGGACAGGATTCGAGAGAAACAGAGTGAGGACCCCTATTTGACCAGGATTAGAGAGCAGATTTCGAGTGGTCAGGCAGGGTATTTTTCAGTTGATGCTTCGGGAGTACTGCGGTACAGGGACCGAGTTTGCGTGCCTATGGACTCAGAGATTTGAGAGCAGATCTTGCGGGAGGCCCATTATACACCTTATACCATCCATCTTGGTGGGACTAAGATGTATAAGGACCTCAAGGCACAGTTTTGGTGGAGTGGTATGAAAAGAGACATTGGGAGATTTGTGGCACACTGCTTAACTTGTCAGCAAGTAAAGGCTGAGCATCGTGTACCTGCTGGCAAGTTGCAGAGTCTCCCAATCCCTGAATGGAAGTGGGATCATATCACTATGGACTTTGTCACTGGATTGCCGAGAGCACAGACTGGGGCGGATGCGATCTGGGTAGTCGTGGACAGACTCACCAAGTCCGCTCACTTTTTACCGGTTCAGATGACTTGGCCGTTGGAGCGACTGGCACAGATGTACTTAGCTGAGGTGGTCAGATTGCACGGGGTACCCGTTTCCATCGTATCAGATAGAGACCCGAGGTTTGTCTCGCATTTCTGGAGGAGTTTACAGACGGCCTTGGGGACGTAGCTCCGTTTTAGCACAGCATTCCACCCACAGACCGATGGACAGTCAGAGTGCACCATTCAGATCCTCGAGGATATGTTGAGAGCATGCGTCTTGGATTTTGGAGGAGGGTGGTACCGACACCTGGGATTGGTTGAGTGTCACGCCCCGAGACCGTCAATTTGAACAGTTCGGGCGCGCCAACAGACCCGCCAATCGGGCATGACCTTTCAAGACCCGAAAGGAACGGTTTAATCCAACAATATCATTTCAATATAGCGGAAGAGTAAGCAATCAGAGGAAAGAACTATAATTTAAACTTTCAATCATTCAACAGATAGTTAGAAGAAATGAAAGTACATCACTTGAGCGAAAACAACTACTTTTGTTTATAATACAACTCTCTTTTAACATGCAATTACTATACAAAATTACATCATATTTTTTTTTTTCTCTTTCCAACTTGAAGCTTAAACATTCTGAAAGATACATTGTTCCTCACATACAAAAGTTCGCTCAAGGAAATAAAACACCAAAATGGTACTGGCGACTCTAGACTGCTAGGTCGCTACTCTGCTGGGCCCTTGCCCCTGTCGCGTGCCTCGCTCGATGTGCCTGGACCTGTGGGGATGTCACCCAAAGGGTGTGAGAACTACAACCAAGTTCCCAGTGGGTTCAACCACCGAGAGAAAATGCCCTGCACCGCTTAGTCTAATGGAAGCAATATAATAGAGAACGAAATACAGTAAATAAAAGCTGTAAATCTTAGCTAGCATGCTTAATACTTTTACCTTTGCCATGACATAGCTCTATGTCGCTGTAGGATGCCAAACTAACCAACCTGTCCCTTGTCAAATAACTTTCATTAACTTTCTTTGTGTTTCAATTCAAGTTGCTAAACCCTCAGAGAGGCTTGCCCAACGGGCCCTAGCCCGGCAGACATGCTGCCATAAGACAAGTCCTCTAAGGTTGCCGATAACACCCGCAAGTGTTACCCCGCCCTACGGGGAAACGTCCCGAACGGGTCTCTACCCGGGAGAGGGACACTGCCTGCTACTCCAACATGGGCCACGTTTCGCCCCGTAGGTACGCTCGTTTTATTATTTCTTTTATTACTTTGCATTTAGCCTCTTTGCTCTTTTAAGCATTTGCCTTTCTTTTGCTCTTTAGCACTTAGCTTCCATCTCAATCGAGCTTATAGCTCACATTGCCTCTTAGCCCTTTTTCTTTCTTTGCAATTAAGCTTTTAGCTTGTCTTTTTTAATATACTCATGCATTTACCCTAGGTCCATGCCTTAAGGTACATAAGTCCCTTAGACTCAATTCTTAACTTTCATTATGCTCAAGTTGAAGTTAAAGTGTAGGTATATTAACCCAACTCCCTATGGGAACTCTAGGGATTTCAAATACTTTGGATTTTAACCTCAACTAAACTATGCTTTCCTTAGAGACATAACTCTAAATTAGGCCCTAATTCCATCTACACACTTGTTTGACTCAAACAAACATGCCACTCGTGAAGTCCTATGGTGAATGCCACACGTTAGAGCCTAATCTACGTTTTCTCCTAAGTCAAAATTTCCATAAACCACAAACCACTTCTACATAAGCATGAAAATACTATCCTAGCCACTCTATTAACATGCTTCTAAGAAAAGCAAAAGATAAGGGGAGAGGTCACCCTCGCTCGATAGAATCCCCCACCTCGATGTGTTCTTTTGGTCCTTGCAGGAGACAATTCCAGCTCCTTTGATCCGTGAGGCTTCCCTACATTGTAAGGAAGGCGACGATAAAGCAATTGCTTTTACATGATCCTCTAAATTCAGTAAGGCGGTAAAACTACCCCCTTTTCGCAAGAAAAGGGGAAAAACTCCAATTAGGTCACTTTTCTCGCACGAAAAGGCTACTTTTTGACTGGTTTACAGAAATAGGAGAAAAATGATCCTCCCATGGCCTATTGCCAAAAAGAAACTTGCTCAACTCGATCCGGGGTCAAAAAGCCCTCCAAATTTTGAGAAAAGCTCAATTTGAGCAATTTTCCCCCCAATTCTTCGATTTTGCACTTGGTAAGTCGAGAATTGCAATTTCATATTGGAAGCAAGCCCAATGCTCTCTAAATTTTAGAGGAGCTCAATTTAAGCAATTCCCCCACCCCCAATTCTTCGATTTTTTTGCATTTTTGCAAACATTGAGGAATTGGGAAGTTTGCATTTGGAGAAAAGAAAAGAAGAGAAGAAATTTTTTCTTCACTCTTTTCTTTTCTTTTCTTTTCTCTTCTTTCCCCCTTTTTTTTTTTTTGTTTTCTTCCAAAATCTGCTGCTGGGCAGCAGCTGCAAGCTGCTGCCCAAGCAGCAGAACCAGCAGCTGCTGCTGCTGCTGGTAGCAGCAGCAGCTGCTGCAGCACCAACAGCTGCGCAAGGCAGCTTGCAGCTGCCTTGCGCAGCAGCCTTGCTGCCCAGCTGCTGCTGCTTAGCAGCAGCAGCAGCTGAGCAGCAGCTCTAGCTGCTGCTTCCCCCCCCCCCTCTCAACATATATATATATATATATATATGTATATAAATATACATATTTTTCTCTCTCTTTTTTTTTTTTTTTTTCTACAATTCTGCTGCTGGGCAGCAGCTTTCACAGCTGCTGCCCAGGCAGCAGATTCTGCAGCTGCTGCTGCTGCTGCTACTGGTGGCAGCAGCAGCTGCTGCAGCCACAGCAGCTGCGCAAGGCAGCCATGCAGCTGCCTTGCGCAGCAGCCCTGCTGCCCAGAGAGAGAGAGAGAGAGAGAGAGAGAGAGAGAGAGAGAAAGAGAGAGAGAGAGAGAGGGAGAATACCTTTTTTCCTTCTCCTTCTTCTTCTTTCTTCTTCTTCTTCTTCTTCTTCTCTTCTTCTTCTTTTTTCTTCTTCTCTTTCCCTTCTTCTTCTTTTTCTTCTTCTCTTTCCCTTCTTCTTCTCCCCTTTTTTTTTTTCTTCGTGTCTTGCTTCTGCAGGAGAGAGAGAAAGAGAGAGAGCAGGGGAATTAATTCCCTGCAGGAGGGTGGTTGGAGAAAAAGGGGAATTTACTAAAATGCCCCTCAATTTCAAAAATATTCCAAAACTGCCCCTTTTTCCTGCAGTTTTTCCTGCAGTGAACTTTTTCGGATAGCCCTCTTTCACCACGTTTTCCCGTCAACTGAGAAATCCAAATCGAAATTTTTCTTCGCCCCTTTAATCTACAAATTTTTCTTAAACTTCCCACGATTTTATTTAAAATTTTGGACTACTCTAAGCCCTCGAAAGAGAGCCCCGAAAATGCTTCGCGATTAACTTGCACTGTCCAAACTGCAGTTTCAGAATTCGCGAAGCATTTTTCTTCGCTTCGTTCTCCGATTTTTTCTTAATAACTTACCTAGGTTTTTCACCCCTTTTAATAAGAAAACTTTTGTGAGACACCCCACGATTTCTTTTAAATTTTTGGGGCACTCTAAGCCTCCGAAACAGGGCTCCGAAAATGCTTCGTGATCAAAAATTTCAGCAATTCCAGATTTAGCTAAGTCCTCGGGTTCAAGTCACTTTTCGACCCGATGCCCTTCGCGTCAGCCCGAAACGCACCGAACTCGACTGTAATCGTATTTAAAACACGTTACAAGTCTTCTTGCCGAATTTTGCCATTTTGCGAACTCGGCGAACACGAGTCCCAATTTGCAACTTGAGGCTTCGTTTCTCAACCACAACTCACTTTTCGACTCAACGGCTTTTGCGTTGATTCGAAACGCTTCAAACCCACTTGTAATCATATTTGAAACGTGTTACAAGTATTTTTACCGAGTTTTTGCTATTTCGCAGAAATCGGTGCACTACATTGAGTTTGCGTACAACAACAGCTATCAAGTGAGCATTCAGATGGCTCCGTTTGAAGCGTTGTATGGACGCAAGTGTCGGTCACCCCTATATTGGAGTGATGTGGGTGAGAAGAAGACTTTGGGTCCTGATCTACTGTTGGAGGCAGAGGAAAAGGTCAGATTGATACGACGACATCTTGAGACCGCCCAGAGTCGACAGAGGAGTTATGCTGATACCCGACGGCGAGACTTAGAGTTTCAGGTGGGCGATCATGTCTTTTTGAAAGTCTCGCCTTCGAAGTGGATTCGAAGATTTCGGATTCGTGGGAAACTGAGCCCTCGTTATATTGGACCTTTCGAGGTATTAGAGCGCTTAGGGCCAGTTGCCTACAGGCTTGCACTTCCTCCCAGACTTGCTAGTGTTCACGATGTGTTTCATGTATCCACTCCGAGGAGGTATGTTTATGACCCGTCGCACATCATTGATTTCGCCCCACTGGTGATCGCTGAGGACTTGAGCTATGTCGAGCGGCCGTTGCGGATTTTAGATCGCGAGGTTAGGGAGTTGCGCAGCCGGGCCATTCCTTACGTGAAGGTTCTGTGGAGCAGCCATAGTGAGCGCGAGGCTACTTGGGAGCTGGAGTCAGCGATGATGGATGCCTACCCCCACTTGTTCGAGGCCCCGGCTTGAGGTATAAATTTTATTTCGAGGACGAAACTTTTTTAGTAGGGGAGGATGTAATGGTCCAGATTTTCATGCTATTTCCCGTGAATCCAATGTGTAAAACACCTGTTGATGGCGTGTCTGGTCCATAGTGTATCAAAGGGATAGCACAGATGGACCCATTGAGGTATTTATTGTCAGATTGGCCTTCGATTGTATTTGCCGAATTTTAGAAAGGGTTTTGGGCCAAACATAGGTTGGATTTGGATTCAGCGCGGAAAAACGCTTGAAAACGGCTATTTCCTTGTTAAATTCTGAGTCCGGATGCCCAAAAACGGACTCCCGGAAGTTTTTAGTGGTCCCTGGTGCATGGGGGGACCGTGGACCGCCGGCTTGCCACGTGGCGTCCCGTCATTGGCTGGTTCGCAGCACTCGGTCCACGGAGCGGCGCGGCTGGGTGCACGAGCCCGGCGCAGGACACGTGGCAGGGGTGGATTGGAGGGCTTTCGGTGCGCGGTCCACGGAGTTTGAGCGGCGGTGCAGGGATTCGAGCCGGAGACACGTTTCGACCCACGATTGGTTGGCGCGGGGTGCGCGGTCCAGGGAGTTCCCCGCGCGGGTGCATGGACCCGGCGCAGGGACACGTGGCGGCATGCCATTGGTGGGCTCACGAGGCGCGGCGCACGGGGGGTGCGGGCTGGCGCCTCGGGGCGCGTGCCTAGCAGGCGGTCAGGCTGCGCCTGCCCGCACGCCTGACCGCGACAGGGCGGGGGACGCGTGGCGCTCGGCCATTCGCGGGCGCCACCTACCCGCCTGCCCGGTCGGTGCCCCGCGCCGGCACCAGGCGCGCCCGCACAGCTGTTTGCTGTGCGTGACACGCGTCCCTCACCCAGGCGGGCCACGCGGCCGCGATTGACGCGCCCCGCACAGCTGTTTGCTGTGCGGGACACGTGTCAGCACGGGGTGATTCCGGGCGCTAGGTCGGACAGCAAAAATCCGACCAATCGGATTCGGGCGCCCGAATTTGAGCGCCCGAATCCGATAGTAAGTGGGCTGCGGGTTGGGCCTATAAATAGAAAACTTGGAGGCCCTTTTAACTCTTTTTCTGGGCAGTTTTTCACAGAGGTTTCTTCTGGGCTTTTCTTCCTCCACCTGAGCTACACCCCACAGAGGCTTACTAGGATTTTTAGAGGTACGCATCCCGAGGTTTTCGTTTTTACGGCACGGCGCGACGCTCGTTCACCGGCGACCCGTTTCGTCACATTTCAGTGCGCGGACTCCCCCGGCTTACCCCGACCTCCGATTCAGGCGATTCTCGCACCGTTGGACTCACGACCGGTAGGGCTCCGATTTCTCTGTTTGAGCTCCCCCTCTTTTCGAGTTTATCTTGGAGTTTTCGGAGCTTCCTTTTGACCCTTTTTCTTTCGCGGAGTTTTGGACAGCGCTGTGGTATTTTGGCCATATCTTCGCGCACAGGCATCGTATTAGGAGTGCTAAGAGGCGTTTTGCATCTACACATCACAAGGAATATCCTCAAATTTTCTTTGAATTTTTTGAGTTCTCTCCGAAGGTGAAAAATCCCTGTTTACAGAACCTTGTGCTACAGATTTTGTGATTGGTTTATTTCGGGGTGGTTCCCTTGTCGAATTTGTATCTCAGCGTAGGAAACTCGGATTTGAACGTGTAGGTACTCGTTTCGACCGATTCGTCGCGAGTATCGTGACAGCATTTTTTCTGGAATTTTTCGAGCAGATCTCGCAGGTGAAAAAAGCAAAACTGTGGACTGTTGTGTTTTGGGACAGATTTCGTTGGAGCATTGTACGCTAATTGTGTATGTTCTTTTGGGGTATGTTGTGCAGTGTTGTGGTGATTGTTTAAACCGGGCGTGGACTTCACTTTTGGGATTAGGATTTAGCGCTCGGGGTGGGTACCGTTGTAAACCTCCTACTTGTGATAACCCACTAGGCATATTGGAGCTATCCCTATGTTACATTGCTAGTAAACCGGTGAAATAAATATAGCATGCTTAATTGAAAGAATGGACTTGTGGTTAGCACTTGCATCTCTAGAGGACTAAGTATTAATAAAATGTTAATTCTTGCAAAGGATATGTTGTCTAAACCCCTTGGGAAGAGTTTGCTAAACCATACTATGTTGTATATATATTGGGACCCCTTATGCATATATATAGACCGGCTTGTGGCAACTTAGTACAGTGGATATTCATGAAATGACATACTTTAATTTTGTAATAATTAGAATACTTGAAACCATGTTATTAAGTAAAGGACTTTGCATGCTTGAATGGTCACCTAGTTAGGCCACCTTTTTCTGCTACACAATCATGCTGGAGCTGACTTAGGAGAAACCATGCTTTCATTTCCTTCTTCTGTAATCTAGACTTAGGGGATAGTGTGCTCGGGTTCGAGCG
The DNA here is from genome assembly GCA_029168755.2 of Tillandsia fasciculata. NCBI lineage: Eukaryota > Viridiplantae > Streptophyta > Magnoliopsida > Poales > Bromeliaceae > Tillandsia > Tillandsia fasciculata. The sequence continues at coordinate 13,852,119 of CM054948.1, forward strand.
AGGGACTTGATAGTGTTGTCAGATACTTAGAGTCCTGGGGCAGATGGGGACTGTTGGTAGGGTATTGCGGTAACCGCGAACTGTGGGCGGTTGACCGGATTATTATTATTATTATTGCATCAGATTTTAGGTGAGGGATCGGGCTTCCTTTAGTGGAGGGTTTTTCCCACTTATTTAGAGTCATGATCCAGTCCTGCTATATCAGATTTCTTATGGCTACATACTTTACTCGTGTGGGTCGCTCCCCTCGAGTGCCACTCCGGAGTAGGCTTAGGACCGAGCCGTGTACCGGTCGATTGGACATCTTTAGATCGAGCCGTGTGCCGATCAGATACTGGGTTCTTGAGTTTGACAGCAGAGCAGGCAGTGCCAGTGATTACTGGTTTATTGATTGGGTACACTTGGTCGGGCATTCTAGTACCGTTGCATACAGTTAGCCATTCATCTAGCTTGGTATTTTAGAGGTATACTAGTGGTAGCTTTTTATCAGTTGTTATATTTATAGCTTACCACCTTTGTTTTATCTTTCGCCTCTGGTAGTCCTGGTGGGTATGTCTGAGTTTGAGGTCTAACCCAGTAGGGGAGGCTACTGTTTTTATAGTAGTTCTCACCCCCACTGTTTTCTTTTGTCTTTTTCCTCTCTGTTTTGCAGAGTCATCTGCTGGAGTTGCTAGACCTTTCTCGGCGGATCGAGGTAAGAGGATCGCGGATTAGATAGCGGTCTACCTGGTCACCAGTTTAGCTGTTTGATGTATCCACTATACACTCAGATACTCGTACCTTTCATTTCTTTTGGGTCTGGCTTCGGCCAGCTGATTGTATTTTGATTAGTGAGCTGGGAGAGACACTTGTATATTTGAGAGTTTACTTTTGTACTTTTACTTTCCAGCTTTATCTGAGATGTATTAGTTGTAGTTTAGCTCTGTTTTATACTCTTTTGTTATATCATTTATATCCGAGCAGGTTACCAGCGCTTCGTGTACACGAAAAATTCCGTGTACACGGCGGATCTGTGGACGAGTCCGGGTTCTGGTTTACACCCGGGGCGTGACACGTCCCCTCTCCGTTGCGCCAGAGTGTAATCCTCGGCACTTTCTGGCACTGGACGTTGCTTGCCCTTCTGGGTTAACCCCTTAATTGCTGCATCGAAGCGTGATCTTCAGCCCTTCCCTTTGCTGGACGCCGCTTGCCGCTTCGGGGTCTGTTATGAGATTCACGCCCGAATCCTGCCTTCATTCTCTCTAAGATCTCTCCTTCTATAGCTTGCTTCGAGCAACTGAGGATTAATCTTGACGTTGCCTCTGCCGTCGCTTAACTGAGGCGGTCTGGTATCTTTCTTCCACTGCAGTCTTCATCTGATGGCATGCGCCTTGTGTTATGCGCCTAGGACCAACCTAAAACAAAGTACGAGTCTATTTTTCTTCGGCTTGATTGACCGAAGGTTGATTTTGACTCCGCCTGCGTTGTCGACCGTTTGGGGGCGGTCGAATGCCTTCCTTTAACCGCAGTTGACCCTAGCCATTGTGATGATCCTCGCGTTGGCTGCCTTTTCTATTGGCTGATACTGTTAGCTGACAACCTATGTCTTTGACCTACGATATGCATCGCACGCTGCTCTTTTCTGCGACTGAGGCAAGCCTCAAATGAGACGCGAATCCTTTGTTGGCTATTTATTTATGGGTTAAAAATAGGTCCAACTCCTGCCCGTGACAATAGGCCTAGGAGACTAATATGTTGAGTTGGGTGAGCCCAATAAGTTAAGTGGGGCTGCGGTCTACAATAGACCTAACGACAAGATGCCCAACAATAGACCCAACGTCCAGGTGGGTTGAGTCCGGTCGAGACCCGTGGGCGCTGTATTTATATGCTTTAAGTGAATTGGTTGCGTATTTCTAATAGCTCGAGCTTTTGGAATTAATGGTTAGCGCGAACGATCCTACATCCTTCTTTGGTTAACCCTTTCTTTCATCGGCTGATGATTTTAGCCGATGGTGTACGCCATATGTCGCTTTCTTGTATGGCAACAAATATGGTCTAAACAATGCCTCCTCGGCAATCGGCCGACGCACCGTTTGGGAGATTGTCGAAAGTGTCTTGCCTCTTTGCACTGATATCTGCGTCCAGCAAATTTCTCATACCTTGGTAGGGTCTCTGCTCTTTGCTGTTACGGCATTTTGGTGTTGGCATATTTCGTGAGTCAAGTCAGTAAGTTGAGTCGGAGTCTTGAAGTGATCAAATTGTCAAATCAGCAATCGAAGACTTAGAGAAGATTCAACAAGAGCTCAAGTTGACACTTAGTGTTTTGAGTCTTGAAAATTGAAGGTGAAGAATTGTGGATCAATTACATCAATCTTAAGGAAAATGGATTCAGAATGATCAGGTACGTTTAACTAAATAATTTTGGTGATCCGAATACTTTCTTATAGTGTAGAAACACTTGGTTGAATTTTTAATTACATAAAAATCAAAAACTGGACATGGGACATGTTCAGGATCCGGATCAGACAATCCAATCCGGATCCCGAAGGGTGTTAGTTCATTGGCAAATCCAATCCGGATCAAAGGCCATTTCCGATCCGGATCCCGAACATGGGATTTTGCTGAAATGTATGAACGATCCGGATCGGGCTTAGCAATCCGGATCCCGAACCCTGGTTCTTCTGGAATTGTCTATCACGCTACGACGATCCGGATCACAGTAAATCCGATACGGATCGCCGTCCTGAAAATTTTCAGATAAGGTAAGTTTTTGATTCTTATCTCTTTCCAAAGGTTTCTAACCTATAAATAGACATTTAGGGTTTCTCAAAAACTACCGATTATTTTTATAAAACACTTGAGAGCAACCCTAGAGGCTAGGTTTTTATCGTTCTTCTTTATAGCCTCTTTTAGGTCAATTCGATGGTTCTTTCAAGAACATATCTTTTGTCGAATTGATCTAATCTTTGCTTAGAGATTCCATCCATGGTTCTTCATTGATAATCTAAGCAAAGGATCACCATCGAAGCCAATATTCTTACCGGCTGAGTTTGCGTCGTGGATTCGACGTGGCATCGTGGATTCGGTGTGCTAAAGGCGTTTCGTGGATTCGAAACGTGTGCTTGTGGATTCGAGTGGCGTTCGTGGATTCGAACGTGTGCAGTGGACGTTCAATCGGTGAGCGCAAGGTCCGAAGAAGTTGAAGGAGGGGTTTGAGTCCGTGGAGTCGGTAATCACCTTGTTATTCTTCTTTTCTTAGTGGATTGTTATTGCGTGTTGGTCCCGTGGTTTTTCTCCTGGATTGGAGTTTCCACGTAAATCTCGGTGTGCTGTTTTTTATTTCCGCATTGGTTTTTATTTTGCACTGAGATTGGTTTTATAAGTATTACACCTATTCACCCCCCCTCTAGTTGTTTGATAGTACCTATTTAGATCCTTGTGGATCCTTAATATAAAAACCAACAATTGGTATCAGAGCGGGTTTTAGGTTTATCTATCATGTCGGGTGAAAGTGGTAATATTTTTAGACCTCCTCTTTTTGATGGGACCAATTATGCATATTGGAAAGTGCGGATGAGAGCTTTTCTCATCTCAATTGATGAGCGTGTTTGGCAAACCGTTGAATACGGTTGGGTGCATCCGGTTGAGGAAGTAGGAAATTCTACTACCCCAAAACCTCGCTCTAGATGGTCTAAAGAGGAAATCGAAAGATCTTCTTACAATGGGAAAGGTATGAACGCTTTATTTAATTCTCTTTCCTCGACTGAGTTCACACGAATTTCCGCGTGTGAAACCGCGAAGGAAATTTGGGATATTCTCAAAATTACACATGAGAGTACTAACCTAGTAAAAATTCAAAAGCTCCACATGCTTACCAGTCAATTTGACTCTATTCATATGGAAGAGCATGAATTGTTTACAGATTATTACACTAGACTTCAAGATGTAATTAATACATGTGCTAATTTAGGAGAAAAGATCCCGGAGTCGAAAATTGTAAGAAAGATACTTCGGACTCTTCCGGAACGGTTTAGGGCAAAGGTTACCGCCATTGAAACCGTTAGTCATCCGGATGAGATGAGTGTAGAGGAATTAGTAGGTGCTTTGCAAACTTATGAGATGACTTTTCCTACTAATCAAATTTCTTCCAAGTCTTCTTCTAAGCTTACAGGTATTGCATTCAAATCAACAAAGGAAGAAGATAGCGAATCAAGTTCCGACGATGAAATCTCTTTTGCCGATTTTGAAGAACAATTGGCGCGGATCACAAAGAAATTTCGTCGGAAATTTTGGAAGAATCGAACCGATGGATCTTCATCCACGAAACCATCTAAAGGATCATCGGGTTCTAAATCCTCTAAACTCAAAGGCGTTGCAAAACCTTCTAAAGAAAAAGAAAAAGATGATTTCGAAGGGGAAATCCGATGTTATCGATGCAAAGGCTACGGCCATATTTCAACGGATTGTCCTTCTAAGAAATCATACAAAAAGAAGGCTTTGCAAGCAAAAACTTGGGACGATTCTAGTTTCGATGAATCGACCTCAAGTGAAGAGGAAAAAGAAAAAGTTGTTGCTTTTCATGCCTCTCAAATTCCCTCTTCTAATTTTTGCTTATCATCTTTAGTCACTGACTCTATTCCTTTGATTTTGCATGAAACATCAACATCCGATGGAGAGTCATCAAGTGAGGGGGAGTCGGATGAAGAAGAACTCGTTGAGGCATACCAACAACTTCTTGAGGAATCTAAGAAGATGGCCAAGCATATCAAGAAGTTGAGGAAGCAACGACTTGAAGTTCAAGACGAGAATCAAGCTTTAAAGATCAAACTTCATGATCTCGAGGAGGAACAAGGACGGTTATTGGATAACAATAAAATCCTCTAAGAAAAGTTAAACCAATCGGAGACGAACGCAAAATCATATATGGACAAGATTGGTTTTCTAGAAAAGCAGTTTGAGGAAATTCATGTCACCAACCAAGCTTTGACCAAGCAAGTTCATCAACTCAAATCCGACATACAAAGGCTTTCAACCGGTTCCAAGAAACTTGATTGTATGTCCAGATTAGGTCAAACAAGCAAAGCTGGTCTGGGATTTAAAAAGAACCAAACTGTGAAGGCTTCAAGTTCCACAATCGAATTGAAAGGAAGAACTTATCACCTATGTGGACTTGAAGGACATTTGGTGAAGAATTGCCCGAAAAAGAGAAAGAAAAATCCTTCGGCAACTTCATCTACGGAGCGGACTCAACGGAATCAAAAGACACATCAAGTTAAAGAAGTTCACTCAACCCACCAAAGGTCCGAGTCACAACATCAATCATACAAGTGGATCATTGCGAGGCAAAGACCTAAGGTGGATCAACAGTCAAAGCGGACAACCCCCGGCCACAACGAATCAAGACAACCCAAAATCCAGCGATTTTGGATTCGGAAAGGTGATATCTTTCCTTGTCTTAAGTTCTAAATAGCTTATGACTGTATGTAATGCTTTGATTGGTTTTCCTTTCATATTTTTCTTAATCTCTGCATTACATGTTTTACAATGCTCTTCGTTTTTATACTGTTTTTGAACAAAAGGGTTTTTATTGAACAAGTGCATTGAATAAAAAGGATTTCACGTTCATTCACTCCAAATTAATTTTATATGGATTATCAACTTTACTCCATAATCATAATCATGAAGATACTTCATTATAGGAGTTTTTGATAGTTATAAGCATCAAATTTTAGAAATCATGTGTGATCTTTAGATGCTTAATCTATCTCGATTGTGTGAATTCTTTGTGACAACATAAGTGCTATAAACATTTCTAAAAATCCTGTGTTGCACTCAAGAACAAAACACATTGAACTTAGATATCATTTTCTTAGAGAGCTAGTTGAATCAAATATTCTTCAACTTTCATATATTTCAACTGAAGATCAATTGGCTGACATTTTAACAAAACCTTTGGATCAAAAACGATTTATTCACTTGCGTAAGGCAATTGGAATGCTTTCCTTGAAATGATCTCCTTTTTGAAACCAATCCTTAGGTTAGGTTTTGTTTGTGTGTTTTTGTTCTTCATCTATGTTTGTACATAGGACATTAATTGAGCATTGGTTATATTGACTTTAATTGCATCTTTTCACGCATTTAGAAATCTATTATGCTTTTGACATCATAATATTTCGATGTTGCAATGATCATTTATGTTAATTAAGTCATCTTTTAAGTGATCAAAGTCAATTTCTCTCTCAATGATCTCTTGGTATAGTCATTATCTTATTTGACTATTTAGTCGAGTATGAATGCGAGATCAATTTTTGGTTGAATACCTTATATATTAAATAATTGATAGCCAATTGAGGGGGAGTCAAAGAAAAGTAATATGCTCAAAAGATGTGGAAAGAGTTACATCCCAATGAGGAGTGTGAAAACTACCACCACATGGAGAAAAAAAAAATACCCCATGAACACCAAGCAAAGTTTTTTTTATCAAATGAAATGCATGTTGAAATACTTGACTCTGTCAAATTTCAAGGTTGGTATAAGGTGGGATTTTTAACGAAAGATGCTCAAAGAGCCACTCTCTTCAACAGATTGTCTAGATATATTATCTACCATATTTGGGATTTCAAACATCTATTGATCTTGGTATTTCATTTTCTTTACCAAATTGATGATTTGATAAAGGCATTACGCATAAGATCATGTTAGATGTGATTGAAGTTGTTCAACTTTAAGGGTTTTAATTTTCATAAATTTTCGTTTCATTTTTGAGTATTTTTGATAGATTTGGTATAATCTATTTCTTGTTGCATGAAACGATGACTTTTGTTTAAAGTTGATGCGCTAAAGTGCTTACATACTCTTTCTGGTTTTTATGGAATTTTTCTAAATTATTCTAATGAAAGAAATTTGGATCATATACCTCAATCTCAAGAAAGGGTAGAATTCAAGATTGATGTCATTTGGAAATCTCCGTAAGTCATCTTTGTAAATTCGTTACATCTTGATAGAGTTTGGATCTCAAGATTATTTTTGATGACTTGTGTTTGATGAATATAACATGAAAAACTGTTTATAATGTTTTATCTTTGTTTTTCATGATTTAGGAGTAAATCTTTTTAATTTTGTGAAATTAATTGGATTGAATGGCATCTGTGTGAATTCATTGGTTAAAGCACTTAAATTGATTTCTTGATGGAATACAAATCGGTATTTGAAAAGATTCTAAAATCTGGATTTGTTTCAAGAAATTATTTGATTTTTGCTTTCTGGTACCGGTACGCAATCTGCATTTTTGTTATATACCGGAACTGAGCTTTTATCTCTCTTTCTCTATGAACTAATGTTGTTAGTGATTTCCTTTTGTCTAGTATGTTCACTGTTTGACAATTTGTGACAAAAAGGGGGAGAATAGAAAATAATGATCGTATCACAAAGGGGGAGAACATAAATGCTCAAGACAGGGGGAGAACATGGAGAACATGGAGAACATGTTAGAGATGCTCAAGATAGGGGGAGATAAAGAAAAGATTGAAAGAGCCGAAAAACAAAAGAACCAAAAGGACGAATCAAATGTAGGATTTTAATTTCTAACGACTAACATTTGATTTTGTTTGGAGTTTTGTTTTGCAGGAATTACATCACTTTAAGACTCCAAGTCCTAAGTCATAGAGTATGTTCTAAGACTGTTTGGTTCAAATGTAATTTTGTATTTATTGGATCTTTCACGCAAAGAAAATCAATGTTTTGGTGATAACATTGAATTTCGATTTTTTTGTTTAAGATGAGTGACTTGAGCGTTTTTATGTATTTTTGGGTTTTGTCACGAAATTGCCAAAGGGGGAGATTGTTACGGCATTTTGGTGTTGGCATATTTCGTGAGTCAAGTCAGTAAGTTGAGTCGGAGTCTTGAAGTGATCAAATTGTCAAATCAGCAATCGAAGACTTAGAGAAGATTCAACAAGAGCTCAAGTTGACACTTAGTGTTTTGAGTCTTGAAGATTGAAGGTGAAGAATTGTGGATCAATTACATCAATCTTAAGGAAAATGGATTCGGAATGATCAGGTACGTTTAACTAAATAATTTTGGTGATCCGAATACTTTCTTATAGTGTAGAAACACTTGGTTGAATTTTTAATTGCATAAAAATCAAAAACTGGACATGGAACATGTTCAGGATCCGGATCAGACAATCCAATCCGGATCCCGAAGGGTGTTAGTTCATTGGCAAATCCGATCCGGATCAAAGGCCATTTCCGATCCGGATCCCGAACATGGGATTTTGCTGAAATGTATGAACGATCCGGATCGAGCTTAGCAATCCGGATCCCGAACCCTGGTTCTTCTGGAATTGTCTATCACGCTACGACGATCCGGATCACAGTAAATCCGATCCGGATCGCCGTCCTGAAAATTTCCAGATAAGGTAAGTTTTTGATTCTTATCTCTTTTCAAAGGTTTCTAACCTATAAATAGACATTTAGGGTTTCTCAAAAACTACCGATTATTTTTATAAAACACTTGAGAGCAACCCTAGAGGCTAGGTTTTTACCGTTCTTCTTTATAGCCTCTTTTAGGTCAATTCGATGGTTCTTTCAAGAACATATCTTTTGTCGAATTGATCTAATCTTTGCTTAGAGATTCCATCCATGGTTCTTCATTGATAATCTAAGCAAAGGATCACCATCGAAGCCAATATTCTTACCGGCTGAGTTTGCGTCGTGGATTCGACGTGGCATCGTGGATTCGGTGTGCTAAAGGCGTTTCGTGGATTCGAAACGTGTGCTCGTGGATTCGAGTGGCGTTCGTGGATTCGAACGTGTGCAGTGGACGTGCAATCGGTGAGCGCAAGGTCCGAAGAAGTTGAAGGAGGGGTTTGAGTCCGTGGAGTCGGTAATCACCTTGTTATTCTTCTTTTTCTTAGTGGATTGTTATTGCGTGTTGGTCCCGTGGTTTTTCTCCTGGATTGGAGTTTCCACGTAAATCTCGGTGTGCTGTTTTTTATTTCCGCATTGGTTTTTATTTTGCACTGAGATTGGTTTTATAAGTATTACACCTATTCAACCCCCTCTAGTTGTTTGATAGTACCCTTACCGCGGACAAACAGATGTCGAGGCGGCGTCTTCCCTTTCTCTCATTTCATCCTCTCTGATGAATCGATCCTAAAATCTCACCTTCAGAAACTGTTAGTCTCTTTTTTCCAGGTCATATTGTAGCTTTGATTCGCCTTTCATTCCCTCCTGCCTCGATCAAAGAAAGGGAACTGCTTGCTGCCAATGGAGATGAAAGAGACTGATGCTTCTCTATAATCAGTTGGTCGATCAATGGATGAATACCCCACCGGGGAACCAGCACATAGTAGGGGATTCGAGATTGAAAATCGGGCAAAAGCATAAAAACAAACGTCGGGCTGGCTGCTCTCGACGACGGGTGGGAATGAGATGCTGGGAGATGGGAGACATTACAGGGTGGATTGAGAGGGGAGCAGATGCGTGGGCTAGTTCAATCTTTATGCTCCTGCCTTCCCTGCCTGTAAGTGTGGTGAACCGGATCTCTGCAGGGCTTCTGTTGTGTGACCAGCAGCTTCTGGAGGCCTATGTGGCGCGTCGGCGGCGTTTGTGCACAATTTGGACACAAGTGATGGACTTTGGGCTTAAAATGGATCACGTGAGTGATCGGAGGACCCCGTCGGATGTTTAGAAGTGGTTTTCGTGAGAAACGGATATTAAAATTGGACTCAGCGCGAAATTTGGGTTAAGAACACTTCTCTGGATGCCTTTGGCAAATTTTAGGAGTGGAATTTGGCAAAACGGATAGCGGATTTGGATTCAGCGGGCGAAAACGATGAAAATGGACTATTTACTTGTATATTTCGGAGTCCGGATGTCGCGCATGGATTTCGAGGCATGGGGGCAGTGTTCCGGCGGCTGAGCAGCGCCGGCGACGGCAGAGGGCGGCAGCGCGGGCTCGGGCAGGCACAGGCGCGGCGGCGGGCAGGCGCGGGCAGCTCGCGGGCAGGCGCGAGGGCGCGCGGGCAGGTGCGCGGTCCACGAGGCCGGCGTGCACTGGAGGGCGGACACATGGCGGGCTAGGAGAGGTTGGTGCGGTGGATCGGGACCACGGTGCAGGCGGGGGCCGCTTCGGGCTGCGTGCCTGGCAGCGGCGCAGGCGCGCACGTGTGCGCGGCTGGCGCACGCTGACCGGGTGTGCGCCACGTGTCGGCGTCCGCTGGTGGCCACGCGGCGCAAGACGGGTGGCACCTTCGGCTGTTTCCTGTTTTGCGGGCGACGTGGCTTCACCAGGGCATTTCGGACGCGGTCGGACGGTTCCGTCCGACCAGGTTTGCGGCGCCCGAATGGTTCGGGCGCCCGGATCCGAGGACACCATCGTCATTTCCGAATTTGTTTTTCCCAGCCTATAAATAGGCCGAAAACATTGGCTGGTAGCTCTTTTTCTGCTCACCTTCTCACAGTGCGTCCTTCACAAGAATTTCTCCTCTCCCAGAGCTGGTTCCACCTGTGGATTCCCGGATTTTTCGGTGGCACGCACTTCGAGGTTTCTATTTTTTCGGCGCGGCGCGACGCTCGTTCATTTGTGACCCCCCTTCGTCGCGTTTTGGCGCGAGGACTCCCCCGGCGATTCTTGCGCCATTGGAACGGCAACAGACAGAGCTACGATCTTGGTATTTCCTGCTTCCCCTCGTTTCGCGCTTTTAGAGGAGTTTTTCCAAGCTTTCTGTGACCCTTTTTGCTGTGGTTAAGATGTGGACAGCGGCTCGATGTTTTGGCGATATCTCCGCACCCAGGCATCGGATCGGGACGTGACTATACACTTTTTGCATCTACGCGTCGCAAGGATTACCGTCGTATTTTTCGGGGAATTTTTTGAGACTTGCCCGAAGGTATACTTCTTCCCCCTTTACTGTGTAGAGTATTACAGTTGTGTTGTTGTGGAGTTTCGCGCTCGCCGCGTTGTGGAATTTGTAACTTGGTCTCCGGGACTCGGATTGTGACGTGCAGGTACTCGTTTCGAAGGGCTCGACGCGACGATCGCGACTATATTTTTGTTGGATTTTTCTGAGTCCGTTCTGCAGGTGAAAATTGCACATTTTCGGGACTATTTTCAACAGATGGTGTATACTTGGATATTTTTAGCATAAAGTGTAACTTTGGACCTTTTGTTGTACCCAGGAAGGTCCGCGAGTGTTTTTGGAGCACCGCTCGGAGCCGAGGTTTGCGCGACATGTACTGTGGATACGGGTTCAGCAGATATTGTTAGCAAGTGGCCACGCTCTTCACCGACTTCATGTTTGCCTTGGTTTAAGCACTTCAGGTGGGTAAACTTAGTAATGGCAACTGTTTGAGGGAATGGCAGGGTTTATATGCATGTTATGCCTTATGGGAGGTGTAATAGTGGATGTTCATGTATGGTTAAGATAAGCTTACCTGTGGGAATGTCACCCTCTATGATTGATAGCATGCCTAATTTAATGTACAACCAATATGAGCGAGAGGTAAGCATGGAAACGGCCTAGATCATGTGGATTGATGCTTACCTGATAATTGTACATGTTTGTTGAACTAGAGACTTAGCATGTAATAGACAGATTATATTTATCCCACACTAGATGATATAGAGATCATACATGGTTATTCAGTGGCCTATTTATGCGAGATTGGTATATCATAGTAGGAATACTGTAGTATGCTTTGCTACTATATGTTTTACTCTCTTTTATTGTTTCCAAGGACAAAAGCATGCTTGAATGGACATGTAGTTAGGCCATCTTTTACTGCTGCACTACTTATTGGAACTTGACTTAGGAGAAACCATGTTATCCTTTTCTCCTTCTTTGTTAGTCAGGCCGTCTGTGTTGCTTGGGTGCGAGCAGGGGTCTGGGGTAGTGTAGCCGGGACATTTGTGTCAGGGACGGGTTGTGCTGGATTGCAGCTGGCAGGGTTTTGCGGTGACCGCGGACTTTGGGCGGTTGACCGGAGGTCGGTTATAGTACTTGATTATAGACGGCAGGGTATTGCGGCAACCGCGGATATTGGGCGGTTGACCGGATATTTATTTATGCACCAGATTGGGTATCAGATTTCCCTAGTGGGCGGAGTTTCCCACTTATCGAGTACTTTTGCATCTGATTGAGGACCGAGGATTTCTTTAGTGGTTGAGCTTTCCCACTTTGATCAGAGTCGTGATCCAGTCCTGCTATATTGATACTGGTTACTGAGATATTTTACTCGTGTGGGTCGCTCCCCTCGAGTGCCACTCCGGAGTGTGTGTGTGTGTGTGACCGTGCCAGTCAGGAGCCGGTCTGTTGCCTTTCGGGATGCGACCGTGCCGGTCAGGAGCCGGTCTGCCTCCCGTGGCTGAGTTTTGAGTTCGACAGCATTGCAGGCAGTACCAGTCTTACTGGTGGCACTAGATTGGGGTTATTACAGGCATTTACTTTATTGTTGCACTCGTGTCAGGGGGACCGAGTGGAATCTAGTAGCTGTGTTTAGACCAGTGCTAGTGTTGTTGGGAACCGTTTGGGGATTGACGGTGGTCCCGGGGTCGTTGTGAGTTGTCGACCGTTGTGCGAGAGGTTTGGTGATCTTGATTGAGTCTATCCGTTCTGAGAGAGAGCGTGGATTTTGACCATAGCCTGCATGAGCCACTACTCGATAGCGAGTTAGTCCGTTTGGACACCCTACGTAATTCCTGCCCGGCAGCGAGAGGTGGTTGTAGGTGGGGTGCAGGTTTGACTGGACCAGATGTGGCAGTCAGCTCGATTGGGTCGATTGTGCACTTCATGTGCTAGTTGTTGCATACCATTCTTTGATTCTCCCCTCTTGTGCATTTAGATGGAGGCATAGTAGCTGTTGAGTGTCAGAATTGATAGGATAGGCCGATATTGAGATATGCTCGACCCCGGCGGGCTTCCCAACCCCACCACATTATGGATGGACTCGGGTTATTCTTTCTTTCCCGACCCGACCTATCAATTCAACCTCCCATACCTGCCTTCATCTCTCTCCCCTCACCCGCTCTTCGTCATGCATGACGTACGCCCCGTTGACCGGGATTCCCCGTGAGCCATTATCTCTTACGTAAGCCATCCGGGCGGAACCGTAGAGCACATCACATGCTGATTCCGAGTACGAAGATTGGTTGCCTAGCCCTGCCTCCTTCCAAATCATTTAACACTCTTTATTGCTTCCCGCGGCTTCTTTTACTAGAGCTCTGCAGCAATCCCTGCAATTGCTTAATTGGCTTTTTCAATAAAAATAACTAGACGGTCAAGTGCTTATACCCCTTTTTGCTGGGGTCGGCAAAAGTCACGATAGAAAAAATGTATTTCATCGAGTGTCAAGTGTAGGGTTTGCGTTCGAGTCCTGATCGTGGCTGTTGAGAGCGGGAATGCGACGGAAGGAGCGAGAGCGGAATCGTCGAGCAACTGAAAAAGGCAGTGCATAGAAGGGCCAAAGGAGCATGTTAAAATCTGCAGACCTTTGTCGCATCAATCAAAGGCTTGTTCGTTCAAGCGAAAAGACCAGCTAAGCATCAGCGGCTTGGTCAGCCTTTAACGGAATGCGAAAACAGCCCGCTCGCGCAATGCCCCGGCATCCATCCAATGCATTCTTTGAGAGTAAGTGTCCGCTGCGGACACTTATAGATCACAAACTGAATATATATTATTACAAGAATAAATAAAAGAATGCGCCTTAAAGAACTACCTGAAAATGGGAATCACAGAACTCCCTCTCTTTCATAAAAGGAATGAAGGCACTACAGCGGGCTTGACTCGGTCTTTTAGAACTAAAACGGATATTGAGCCGGATATTGCACTTGAACATACATCCGTATAAAAAGGAAAACTCCCCCTAAGGATCAAGTCTATCGAATCGATCCCACCCGCCACCGAAAGAGCTTAGACCGACGTAGCTTGCGTAAATGCGGTAGCTACGGAGCAAGCGTAGCCTTGAGGAGCTTAGGAGCTAGCTAGATCAACATCCACGTCAACAGCAACCGAGACTGGAACTTCGACTTCTCCTTTTTCTGCTACTTCAACTAGAGCAAGAGAAGCACGAGCTACTGAAACTGGTAAATCAAATCCATTTTGTTTGCAACTCGAACTGGAGTAAATAAGCAGGAGCACCGGAGGGCTAAGAGCAGGCAGCAGCTACTACGGTATCAGTCTCAGTTCTGTCAGTCGGCTCAGTCCTGGAAGTATAGTACTTTCAGTCGTCAAGCTAGGCAGATCAGTCTTGAATCCTAGAACAGGGCTATGCGTAGCTAGGCCGCGTCTTCCTTACTTTATCAAGAAAGTCCTCCAACTTGGCATCACTCCTCTTTTGTGCTCCCGCCTTCCTAGCCTTATGGACAGGAGTCCTCTCGCCTAGTTCTGAAACTCTTCCCTTTCCTTCCTTGCCCTTATTGCCCGGCATACCTCGGAAGGCATACCCAGGAACCAATTCATTCATCTGCCCTCTTCGCGATAAAGCTTTGCCTTACTTTGCTTGCTGGCTCTAAGCCCACCTCCTTTACTACACTACACCCTCTCACCGCCCCTATTCAGCCCTCTAGGGTATGCTTCTACCTTCCCCGAAAACCACCCTTATTCAGCCTGCTTGGTAGGGTCACCGCCTTTCATCCGCCTTTCTCTCATATGCTGACAACCTATCCATAGAAATGGAATGATCAACTTCGGAATAGTTTCGAGGAGAGCCTCAAGTCCAGCTAGAGGAGTAGTGTAAAGTAGCAGACAGAGGGGCGCTCCCACTTAGGCATTAGGCACGAGAAAGGACATCGTTCTCGGCCGTCCCTTCCTTCCCGGAAAAAGGCTCTCTTGCTTCCCCACCCGAGCCAACAGCCTCTATTCGTCATTCAGCGTCTTCGGCTTCGGATGCATCAGTTTATTATGCTGATGCCTAATCTTAATACTGGCTAGTTACTTCAATTACCTTAGCCCCCTCCTTAAAAGGAGGTTTCAGAGCACCCAGTCACAGCTCGTCACAAGAAAGGATTGATGGTCGAGTCCCCGTGCATGAAGTCAGTGGATTCGAGTGAAGTTTTTTTTACCACAAATCGACATACTTTAGGAAGCTTCTTACCAAACCAAAGAAAGGGCAGCTCAAGTTGTCTTGTCGATTCCCTTCTCCCGAGAGCTTTCACACTCTGGGATGGGAGTCCCTTCCAACACTTGACCAAAAGCTTATCTCTTTCATCTCCATTTCACATTTGGAAAAAGGCGGCGTCACCGAGGCAGAACAAGAGTGCAGCTTCAACCGATCCCCCGCGACATCTTTGGCGGCCGATGTTGGGCGTATCAGCTATCTCACCTGGAGAGTGAGGAAAGAAAACGGTCTCGATAGCGTCTGAAGGTTGAAGTTTTTCTTGGACCGCCAACAGACGGGACGTGAGGAGAAATGGAGACTTCTCCCCATATCTGGTCTAATCCATACTTTTATGTAAAGTCTCTAGTGGGTGCGAGCGGCTCCCGCACCGGGGCGGGTCTGTAGTCTGTCGTTTTGACCAAAAGATGAAGTTTGGTTAAGTCCTCCAAATGAGTCTATTCGCCTCCTTCACATAGGTCCTTTCCACGAGGGCCAAAGTGAACCCAAAGTCTTGTGTAGGCTTTTATGTTTATATCCATGTGGCCAAAACAAGATATTTAGCAGGGATACAACCGGCGCGATTCCGATGACTTTGATCAGGTAGCTGAAGTCGTGGTGCTGATCGCGTGGTTTGCCTCCTCTCTCGCAGCCGTGTGTCGGTCAGCGTGGTATGGAGTAGCGGTTCCTCGGTAGTCTGACTGTCTCGACTCGATGCAGCATCTCTATCTTTCGGTACACCTGGGTGTAGTACACTAAACTTTAGCAAATTGCAAAGTTCTAGTGTGTGAAGGGTTAAATGATACCCTTCGGATGCTTTAGTAAGCTTCCGGAAGGTTCTAGAAGGTTTTCGGAGAGTTTGGGCGCAAATCGGAAATTTTCGAAAAATTCGAAAATTTGAGGTTTTAGAAGGTTTTCGGAGAGTTTGGGCGCAAATCGGAAATTTTCGGAGAGTTTTGGCTTCGGGGTCCGGACCGTCCGGTGGACAGTCCGGACTTTCCGCGCGAAACTGGAAATTCCACGTTCGGAGTCCGGACCGTATTGGGGGCAGTCCGGACCGTTCGGGTCTGGACAGCACAGTAAGAAATGTAACATTTCTTGCAGGGGGCTTTTGGGATTTTGTTACATTAGGCCCCGTTTGGTTCGGGAATAAATTTAAGAGGTATAAATTTTTTTATACCTGGGATAGCTTGCTATTCCGGGATAATGAAGTATAAAAGTTAAATTGCGTTTGGTTAAAAAGTTGGTATTTTCTGGAATAGCTAAAATTGTGTTTGGTTAAAATTATGGAATAGTGAAGGATAGTGGAAAAAGAAGATAGAATTTTTTACAAAATGCAAACTTTATCCTTATCTTTTTTTATAGAAAAATTAATTTAATTATTATATTAAATTTGAAGCAATTTAATTATAAGTAATAAATTATATCTTATCTAAAAAAATAATATTTTTTATTTTATAGTATATTTTAGTAAATAATAATATCAGTGTAAGTCATATAGCCTCAAGTTCAATGATAATCACATAGCCGCAAGATCAAAAATAATGCAGTTTCACATAGCTGCAAGTTCAATGATAATGCAGTTTCACATAGCCTCAAGTTCAAAATAAATCACATTAGCCTCAAGTTCAAATTAATCTCATTCACTCCTCCCCTTATTCCCCTATTCCCACTCCCCCTTGGGATAATTCTTAACGGGTTATCCTAGGATAACCCGTTAAGAAGGGGATAAAAAAAAAATTTATCCCCTGTCTTTTTTGCTTGATGTTTGGCAAGAATAGGAGGATAAAGGGGGTTATTCCCCCTTTATCCCCCAACCAAACACTGCCTTAGGGTTTTTAACCCTCTTCACCTGCTCTTTTCCTCTCATTTGAGAGAGCAAGAGAAAGTGTTAGAGAGAGAGAGAAGGAGAGAGAAATCTTGGATTTCCTTCTCCAACACATCTCACTACTTGGATTCTTCTTCAACCTCCTCTTCTCCACCATTGAAGCTTGCTGCAAGAGCTTGGAGGAAGGCTAGAACTTGAAGAAGAAGGAAGTTTGGAGCTCTAGTTCCTATCCTTTGCTTTTCCAAGGTGGGATTCGAGCTCAAAGAGGTTTGGAACACTTTCTTTCCCTTTCTTTTGGGATTTTTGAGGGAAAACCTAGTTTTTGGAAAACTAGGGTTTATATTGGGGCTTTTTGATTCCTAGCTTTTGGGGTGGAATTGATGGGTGTAGAACACTCTTGTAGGTTGGTTTTAAAGCTTTTCTTGTTTGGATTGCAAGATTTAGCAAAATCCCTCAACTTAAGGTATTTTCCACCTATTTTTCCTTATAATTTTAAGGGATTTTGTGATTAGGGTTTTGTGATGTTTTAACCCTTTAGAAACTTCTCTTAGGGCATAAGAGGAAGTGTGGGCTTCTTGGTAGGGATCCTTCACAAGGATTTGGCAACTATCCCGTGGGTCTGACCTCACCGAAATGGGTGAACTCCCCCTATGTCTTCTATAGACTTTTAGGGCATCATTGTTATATTAAACATGCATCGTTTGATTTATCATGATTTATGATCATGCATTTGAACCCCTCCATGTGTAGAAAATTTCATACTCTATGTAGTAGAGGTAAACATTGTAGGTGCATGGGCACTTTGAGGGGGGATTGAATAGGAATTTTCGTGAACTTTAGCTTTTGGATACGAATAGAGAATAACTATACATGTAATAGAATTATTGAGATATGTTATGCATATGATCATGAAGAAAATGGGCATTATGACATTAGTGCCATCTAGTGTAGTGAGATACAAGTAGAAAATTCCTAAACTTGTACAATCAAGATGAAATAGTTAGATTCCATGTTTGAGACATGATGAGGACAAGTTGTAAATGTTTTACATTTTCATTATGCAAGATAATGTTAATATTGTATATGGAACATTGACACTTGAGATACTATACCCCGACCTAAAGGTCGATGAGGCTATTCCGTGTTTTAGACACGATGATTGCTATTCCGTGTTTTAGACACGATGATCGAGACTTGCTTGCTTGCCGTTTGTGCTCATTCGCACATACTTGGTAGGGTCGCTCCCTCCAAGCCGGCACTCCGGAGTTGGCCATTTGCGACATCATGATCGCCGTGCGGGATTGGGTGCCGATTGGGACGCCGTTGGATTGGCATAGCTCCTTGGGGGGTGCCACCAGGGAACCATGAGGCGTGGCTCAAACTTAGACTCAAAGAAAGTCTTCAAGAGAAAAGGATTAAGTTAACTAAACTTGACGTTGAAATATCACATAGATGATACATTCATGGTAGTGGGCATACATGATAGCAAACTTGACATTGGACACCACATAAATAATACTACTCATTGTAGTTGGACAGTATGATAACATGATAGATTCATATCATCATTACTTTGTACACGAGCATAGAGGCATGATAGTAGTAGAGTACTTTACTTTACTTCAGTTGTTTATTACCTGCATTTTATTTCAGCAGTTATACTATCTTATGCCTCAGTTGACCTAGTGGTGTATTTCGCTTCTCTCGGCGGCTTACCCACTGGGAACTATTGTTTAATAGTTCTCACCCCATTTGGGTTGTTATTTTTCAGAGCCATCCGCAGCGGGAGGGGCTCGGGACCGTGGCAAGGGGTTATCGCATAGCTAACTAATCCCCGTCGCACCACTCGAGGTGGTTACAGGGCACCTTTTCTTTTGATTTTGTTGGTGAGGTGTTGGTGTATTTTGGCATAGAAATCACCCGTGTATTTTGATAGGTTGTATTTGAGAGGACCACATTTGTATATTGGATTTTAACTTCTTGTATGATAGTTGTTATCTACTTTCCTCTTTTATGTATAGTTTAGTTGTGTTGTGCTCTGATTACTAGTAGGATGTGTATATTGCTTCCTTTCTGCTTTGTTGTTGTAGACGCCTTGTGTGTACCGGAGGGTACCTTGTGCACACGGCGGGTCTGTGCACGTGCCGGGTAGGCTTCCGCTGGGGCCTGGGGCGTGACAGATTATTTTGGTATCAGAGCCTAGGGTTGAGTTTTAGAGGACCTAGCAAACCTTAGGCTGGTTGGACCATAAGGATTAAGAACGTGACAGACGGGGTCTTATATGATTACTTGGCGAAAGTAGCATGATTGGGTCAATACTATAACTTCATAAGAGTTGGAGTTGATCGAAGTGATTGCGCACCTTCTATTTCCTTGGAAGGTCTGGTTGGCGGCCGACAACCTGATATCGGGAAATAATTGTGGCATGCTTCATTTGCTTTCGCATGATTGGGATTTGTTTTAAGTGGGGATGCGTTTCGCGTTGGTTATCCTAACCTACGCATTTTATGCCTGTTACAGTCTGTGATGCCTACGACTCGCTCCATGACGGCCGAGGAGGCCGATGCGGAGACGTCCGCTACTTCCGGGTCCAGTGCGGTCCGAGATTTGAGAGAGCAGCTGGCTATGCTAGCTGATGTAGTGGAGCGGCAGTCGGCTGCGGCGCGAGAGCAGGCTGATGCTTCGCGTCGGCAGGATGCAAGGATGCAGAGGTTGGAAGCTCTGTTGACCCAGTAGTTGGCAGCAAGGGGAACTCAAGACCCTTCGCTCCCACCCGTGCAACAACGGGAGCACATGGGTGGAGTGACCGATGCACTTCGACCTGAGGTGCCCGAGTCTTCACATCACACTCCGAGTGCTGGGCGTCGGGAATAGGTTGTGATGTCACCGCCAGTTCAGACTCCACCGGCGAGGATGGTTTTATCGATGATGGTAGCAGGAGAAGAGCGGGACCGACTCATGGCTCGTTTGAGGGAATTCCGGGAATCCAAGCCTCGGACATATGATGGAGAGAAACCCGACTATTGGGTTTTTGAGAAGTGGATTCTACACATGGAGAAACTTTTCAACGATACCTTCGTAGCGGAGGGAGACCTGGTGTGGTTGGCAACACACCATCTTGAGGGCGATGCTTACCAGTGGTGGACGGACATTCGGGATGACCCCACGACCGATTTGGCGGCAATCACATGGCCGCGGTTCAAGAAGATGCTTGCAATGAAGTATTTTCCGGCGAGCGCAAAAAGGCAAATGGAAAGAGATCTCCGCAACTTGAGGCAAGGAGACAAAACCGTCGTGGAGTACGAGAGGGAATTTACTCCACTACTTAACTGTATTCCGCACGTTGTGAGGGACGATGAGGACAAGGCCCGTATGTTTGAGAACGGCCTTAGATCGTCCATTTTCAGATTGGTTCAGACCCTAAACCTCCAAACCTACCGGGAGGTTGTGGACCGTGCCTTGATAGTGGAGAAAGGCGCGGAGATTGCTAAGGAAGAGAGAGAAGCTCTTGATAGAACGTGAGGCAAGAGGTCGGCGACCGAGGGCGCAAGTCATAAGCCCTATTCGAAGAAACCGCCGAAGCACCCGAGGAGTCAATCTGGAGGACGCGGCTCATCTTCACACCGGGGAGGACCTGACCGTCGGCGGTCGCCGCGTTGCGTGATTTGTGGTGGACCCCATGTGCCGCCGCAATGCCCGCAGCGTGGAGGCAAGTGCTATCTTTGTGGCCAGGAGGGCCACTTTCGATCAGAGTGCCCGCGAGGCTTGACACCGACACCTTCATCAGCATCTGCACCAGTTATTCAAGGACAAGTGACCCCACCCACCTACTCTCAGTCTGGGCGACCACCGACGTCGCGGCAGTACGAGGGGCCACGGCATGCTCCGAGCGGGCGCATGTATGCGGCCCAAACTGAGGAGGCTTCAGCGGCAGAGGACGTCGTTGCAGGTATTATCTTGATTCATAGCATTCGAGTTCGAGCTTTATTTGACACCGGTGCATCTCATTCATTCATTGACTGGCTGTTTGCCGAGTTGCATGGCATTGAATTAGTTCCTACTTTGCATCCGGGACGAGTCTTAGTTCCCGATCATACTTTGGAGATTCGGGAGTTTTCTCCTAGTTGCCCTATTAGGATTGGAGATTGGATTTTGCCGGCAGATTTGTTGGCCCTCCATCGACTTGGAGAATTCGATGTGGTTTTGGGCATGGATTGGCTCACAAGATATCATGCTACCATTGATTGTGAGAATCGACTCATGACGTTTCGAGAACCGGGACAAGAGGAGATTGTGTTCAGAGGCTACAAAAGTTCGCTGTTTGCGATGACTATCTCTTCCAACAGAGCAAAACAGTTGATTAGGAGTGGATGTGTCGCCTACTTGGCTACTGTTGTGGATAGGAGCAGTGAGACTCCGAGAGTGGAGGATATCCCAGTTGTGCGAGAGTTTGCTGATGTGTTCCCGGCAGAGCTACCGGGGATGCCTCCGGATAGAGAGATCGAGTTTGTGGTGGATCTGATCCCTGGAACTACCCCAATCTCGAAAGCACCATATAGGATGGCACCGGCAGAGTTAAAAGAGCTCAAGACACAGCTTCAAGACTTGTTGGAAAAAGGCTTCATCCGACTGATCGTTTCACCTTGGGGAGCACCAGTTTTATTCGTCAAGAAAAAGGATGGATCGCTTCGCCTTTGCGTGGACTATCGTGAGCTTAACATGGTCACAATTAAGAATAAGTATCCATTGCCGAGGATTGATGATTTGTTTGATCAACTCCAAGGATCAAGAGTGTATTCGAAGATTGACCTTCAGTCTGGATACCACCAACTCAAGATCAAGCCCGAGGATGTTCCTAGGACGGCTTTTAGGACACGGTATGGACACTGAGTTTACTGTTATGCCGTTTGTGTAGAGTATGGGAACTTTATAGTGTGTACCGACCTCGCACGATGGCGTGGTGCGGGCTGATCGCCTTGGGCGTGTTCCATTTTGGTTTACAGATGAGTTATGATTATTTCGGATCGACGCAAAATCCATTGGGATGGAAAGTGTGTTAGCGGCGTCGAACTTGGAAGCCCAGTTAGAATCTGTGACCTTGGGGCATTGTGTACTTGGGGAGTACTTGCTGAGTATTGGATTGGATAGAGAATCGATTCCTGCGGATGTGCGCAGAAATTGGGTTGTGTTGAAACACGTGCGTTTTCAGGTTACAGCGGAGTTCGGGTTGACTCGGACTGATGCGGAGGCCCCGAAGATAAAAAGTGAGTTGGACTTGGCATGTATGGGTTACATAATTGATTTTAAACCGCTGTGGAAAAGAGAAAAGAAATGAGAAAGAACAAGAAAAGAGTCCAAGGGAGGATTTTCTTGTGAGAGCACCGGATTGTTGGATCGAGCGCACCGACCCCACAGTTGAGCATTCTGAGTGGGAAAGTCTTTGGACATGTGTACTTTTTGTTTACAGAGGGGTTCGGGAGATTTTAGAGTGATGCGGAAGCTTCCGGGGCATAAAGTGAGTTGTTGGCAAGGAAATCGAAGCTTCAGATTCGGATTTGGAGGTTTGGAGCATTGTGTTCCGGAACCAAGGTCTGGGTTTCGGAACTACATGCTGTGTTCCGGAACCCAACATTTGGTTCCGGAACTAAATGGTTTAGTTCCGGTACCCCATTATGGGTACCGGTACGCAGTGCCCTGGGAGCCAGAATTAAGCTATTTCAGATATTTTGAGTAAGGGCATTTTGGTCTTTTCATCTCCCATTGTTTTTCTTCTTTGCTGCCCTCTATTTATGAGCCCCTGCTTCCTCTCCACGACAGGGAAAAAAAAAAAGAGAAGAAAGAGAGAGTGAAAGTAAGGATTTGAGAGATGGTGGAGAAGGAAGGAGTGGAGTGTTGTGGTGCTGTGACCGGTTGCTTGGAGCTGGACGGAACCGCGCGCGCGTCGGTTATACATGAGGTAAGTTGGCAGATTTTTATAGTTTGGTTTTGGGTTCCATTAGATGGATTTGATGATGGATTTATGAAGCTTTGAGCTTAATTGGGTTTTCCTTCCATCTTTGCTTGTTGGCTGTGAGCTTGATTTTGCACTGCGCGGAGCCGAGGGTGCACGCCCGCATGGGTGCGTGCTGTGCGTGGACAGCGTGAGCCGAAGCGCGCCGGATTTTTTTTTGAGGACTCGAGAGGATTGATCGAGCTTCCGGGGATATTTTCCGACGATCGGGATAGTGCGCGCGCGTGCGGCGCGGTTTTGGGCGTTCCGGCAGTTTTTCCGACAGTGAGCGGTGCGGCGCTTCACCGACTTCAGCGATTGCCTGCGGAATGCTTTTGAGGTGGGTTGGAATTTCTCCGAAATGTATGGAATGCCTTCTAAAGCTATTGCATGCAAGTTGATCATGATTAGTTCATTATTTATATAGCTGGTAAATCTGATAGTTGCCTAGAAAATTATAGAAAGACAATTATGGGCCCCAGATATTTTTAGCATGATCTAGGGATGATATGACACTAGACTGCATAATTAGTTGACTTTAGATTGGCATCTGAACCGTATTAAAAATCGGCGGACCGATTTTAATGAAATTGAGACTTTAAAAATAGTTTGGAATTTTTGTGAGCTTCCAGAGGGTTTGAGTAGGTTCAGGATGCATGTATCCTCGTGCCAGGGGGCCGAGTGGATTTTTAGAGCTCGGTGTGACGAGCTTCTAGTGTCAGGTGAGTTGAGATCCCTGGTGGGATTATTCTAGATCATGGATTGGTATATCTGATTTAGTAGTGGAGATGGTTCTCCGACTTGATTTCGAGAGATTGGGCTCTGGCGGATTGAGTCGTGGAGGGTTCCCAACTTAGCCATGGATGTGCATTATCAGATTGGGTCATTGAGGGTTCTCCGACATAGCTATGAGAGGGTTTGGCATTCCTTGATCCAGTCGTGGAGGGTTCCCGACTGCGATGTGATATCTGGTATTGAGTATCCGATCTGTTTGATCGAGGATCATAACCTGCATGTGCCATTTATGAGATAGTTGAGACTGACTAGATACTTGAGCTCGGTGGGGTCGCTCCCCTCAAGTATGCTCCGGATGCGTGATGATGATTGAGATGGACCGACTAGGACGCCCCACGTGGAGTGGGCAGGTGCGTTCGTAGTAGTCGGCAGTACGCCCCACGCGGAGTGGGTAGGTGCGTAGTACGCCCCACAGAGAGTGGGCAGGTGCGTAGTACGCCCCACACGCAGTGGATAGGTGCGTAGGACGCCCCTCGGGGAGTGGGTAGGTGCGTCCATAGTGATCGGTAGGACGCCCCACGCGGAGTGGGCAGGTGCGTTCCTAGACGACAGGCGCGGGCTTGACTGTGCCAGTTTTGGACAGTCATTGAGATTTGGGTTTTGAGAGCACCTTGTGTGCGAGTGGTGCATAGCTTGCTCTTAGATGGGTATTCCTTTGAGCATGATACTTGAGGCATTTAGTAGTGAGGGAGTATGCATAGCAGGTTCATAGTAGAGATTTTCATGAGCATGATGTTGAGACATATTAGTTGTAGCTCTTTTCCTGCTTTCATTATATATCTATCTGCATACCTATCTTTTGTGCCTCCAGTAGACTTAGTGAGCATACCGTGGATATTGGTGACGGTACCCACTGAGATCTACCTTCTGCAGTAGATCTCACACCCGCTACGGTGACAGGTTCCTGAGGTAGCTGTTCCGGCTGGGTTCGCGCGGAGACAGCTGATCGGTTGAGGACGTGGCTGAGTAGTTCCTTACCGTATTGAGGGTCAGAAGTAGATGCACCCTGTATTTTATGTTTCTACTTTTGTACTGGACAGTCTGAGTGATTGGTTAGGCTTTTGTATATTTTGTCAGTTGAGAGATGTTGTATTGAGGATGATTTTATTTATATCAGATGTTTCAGTGGATTTCTATAGCTCTTGGTTTTTAGTTTCAGCTCTGATACATGTTTTTAGCTATAGATCTGACTTGCAAGGTAGACGCTTCGTCTGTGCGGCAGTTTCCGTACAGATGGCGGATCTGTTGGCGAGCCCGGGTCGCAGTTTCGACCCCGGGGCGTGACAGATTAGGGTGGTATCAGAGCCTAGGAATATAGGTCATTGAGGACTTAGAGACCCTAGGCTATTGGTTGGGCAGTCGGATGACTGTCGTGAGAGACGTGATTTTAGCGAGAGTCCTGATTGAGTTTGTACCTCCCCCGAGGGATTGGGGCGAGTGATCTTACATGTTTATTCTCTAAAAGTGATTATGTTGGCTGCAGACAACATAATGCTTTAGAAAGGTTAAAATGTATTAGACTTTTGCTTGATTGGGTCGAGAGTGTTTGAGGTTTGGTTGGTTGTGGCAGTCGTCCTTGTTGCCTTTGAGACGCCGTGCAGCGGCGAGGGCATGTTTGACCTTGGATGAGGAGCCCGATCAGCGGGAGGCTGAATGGACAGAGCAGAGAAAGGTCTGAGAGTTACGGGCCCTTGTAGCTCAGTTGTTGAGGCGACGCGGAGCCAGGATGAGGTCATGGAGCGCGAGATGCGCATGTTTGAGCAGAGAGCATCGACTGAGGTATCGCCAGTTGTACCTCCAGTCGCGGCATTGTCGACTTCGACCCAGTTCGCACTGTGAGTAGTGCTGGAGCAGCGAGAGTTGCTGACCGGTTTTGTTGTTCATCCCCGCCAGTTCCTCCCCTGTAGATTTCGGG
>CM054948.1:13877820-13984208 GCA_029168755.2 Tillandsia fasciculata
GTATCTCGATTATATTCATCCCGAATTATGTCCATGTTGGATTCGATTGGCGATTTGGTTTAAACGGGACTGCGATTTGGTTTAACGAGCCGAACCCATATCAAGACTATCACGAGGACGGTGATTTGATTGAGTCAAGCCGTCCCTATCCAAAGATGGCGTATGAATCGAACCGTGCCTATCACGAAGATGGCAATTTGATTGAGTCGAGCCATGCCTATCATGAAAATGGCATATGGTTAGAACAGTATCTATCACGAAAATGGCGATTTGATTGAGTCAAGTCGTGCCTATCACGAAGATAGTGTATGGCTCGAACCGTGCCTATCACGAAGATCGCGATTTGGCTGAGTCAAGCCGTGGCTATCACGAAGATAGTGGTTGGCTTGAACCGTTCCTATCACGAAAATGGCAATTCGAAGTAACACTCATTTTGTTATTTTCATTATTTATTATTTATTATTTTTATTTTGTTATATTATTATGGGGATTTGAGCATGTCGAGCCTATCACGAAGATGGCCGCACAATCAAATCGGTTGGAGAATCGTTGTCATGTCATTGGCGCGCACATATAGATATTAGTCATGATAGCAGGAGCGATATTGGGGAGGCGAATGCTTAGTGAATATGCACGCACAGTATAGTATCGACCCAATGTCGGATTTGATTAGTCGAGCCTATCACGAAGATGATCATGTCATTAAACCGACAAGAGAATCGCCAGTACACAGTTTACGCACATACACCAACCCGTTCGCCGTCATCATGGTGGCGGAATAGTCTTGTAACCATCATTGTTACCACCATCAAAGAAGAAAAAGGAGGCCACGAGACCTCCTCTCGCACCGTTGCTGTGACGCCCTAACTTCAGAGGGGGTCACCCATCCTAAAACTACTCTAGCTCTAGCACGCTTAACTATCTTAACCTCTTGGGTCTAACCACCACTCAAAATGATATAATCGGGTTAAGAGGTTTAGTCCTATTTATACCTTATATATAGGACTAATCCAAATCCTAAAGGTGTTACATTCCTCCCCCCCTTTAAGTCCTAGCGTTCTCATCAGGCCCAGGCACATTCACAAGTACCAGGCAATGTGAAACTCGTCTCTCTAGTCTTAACCAACCTTGTGGGGAGCCACACTCCACCCACAACGGCCATCAAACAGGGAGCCGTGAGCCAAGGAGTCGTGCTTACCCGCTGTATAATCCCTAACTCAGCCAAGACTCATCTCACATTTCTGGCTAGTGATTGACTCTGATACCAACTGTGACGCACCAATTTTTCAGGGGGTCACCCATCCTAGAACTACTCTAGCTCTAGCACGCTTAACCCTCTTAACCTCTTGGGTCTAACCACCGCCCAAAATGCTATAGCCGGGTTAAAAGGTTTAGTCCTATTTATACCTTATATATAGGACTAATCCAAATCCTGGGGGTGTTACAGTTGCCGCCGTCGTCGTCGTTGCTGCCATCGTTGTCGGAGAAGAACATGAGCTTAGGACCTTGTTGTATTTTTTTCTTTGCTTTCCTTATTTTTTCTTTCTTTCTTTCTTTGTTTTTTTTTTTTTGATATGAGAGAGAAGGGAAGAGGACCCACGCCCTCTCTCTCTCTCTAACCAATTTAGAGAGATAGAGGAGGAGGTATGGGTCTTCCCTCTCAACCCCTCTCTTTTTTATTTTTCTTTTTTCTTTTTCTCTTTCTTTCCCCCTCCAAAACCTTTTTTTTTTCTTTTTTGAATCCCATAGTTCAATCTCTTTATTTTGGGAAACAATTCAAAAATATTTCAAAACAAGGCAACAATATGATTTTATTTTCTTTACCCTTTTGGTGGTTTTTCATCTAAGGCAAGTGCCAATCAATCCTCATTTATATTATTTTCTTCCTTCATTTCTGTATTTATTTTCTTTCCTTTCTCTTTTTCAATTTTAAATTTCAATTTTTTTTTATCTCAACAAAAATTCTATTTTATTTTCCAATGGTTGCCAAACAGGCCCTTCTTGCCTACTTTTTTATCATATCAGAAGCTCCTTCTCTTCTGTTCTTGTAGTTTATTCTTTTTTTTTTTTACTTTTTGCAATAATGCAGTCAGAGACGGAGCTGTGGAGGCCCACAGTGGCCATAGCCCCCCCAATATTTTTAAAATTATATAAAAGTTCATTATTAAGTTATTAAAAAAAAAAAAATAGTGTAAACTTTAGGGCCAAAATGATTTTTTTTAAAAAAAATAATTTTGCCTTGTGGGCCACGAAATGCAAATTTAATTAATTCCAATGTATCGTAATACTTGATTCGCAAATTATACTAAATCTTAATACTTGATTTTTTGATATATCGTAATACTTAATTTGCAAATTATAGTAGATCTTAATACTTGATTTTTCCACCTAATTTTTTGTTGATCTCTAGATCATTATTATTTTAATGATAAAGGCAACTATACTCTATTCTCTTTTTATATATAATTATTTATATATAATTTTAATGAACAAAAAATTATTTATATATAATTTTTTTTATTAATATTTTTTAAAGATTAATATATTTTGCATAATATTTTTTTGGCCCCCCTAAAACTAAAATCCTAGCTTCGTCCTGGATGCAGTTGTTCAGGTTCAAGATTTATCAGATCTCTTTTTGCTTTCTTTTGAAACACCTCATGTTTACTTTGCCTTTCACTAGGAACTTACACAAACCAGATATTTGATTTTTTTTTTTCTTTTTTCCCCTAATTCCACCATATGACATACGTACAACCTTTAACTCTCAAGAACCTAAAAGTACCAATTCGGCAAGCAGCACTCAAAGTCACAAATGGTGAACAAGAATAGCCAAAAAAACAAAAAAAGTGTATAGCAATTCTTACTAGGTCTTTCTTCGACAGCAGCGCCAACGCTGCCCAACTGCTTCTGCTGCTCCTCCTCCTGCTGCTGCTGCCCTTCTCTGGCTTCGTCCTCGAGAGCGGAGCGAACAAGCCAAATCTTGTGGGACTTCGAGATGGAAAATAAGCTCGGAAAGGGGGCTGCATGGGGCCGCGGCATGCTACAGCGGCGGAGTTCGATTGCGGAATCGAGGCGGCGGAAGCAGCCGGCCAGCTGCGGATGGGAGAGCAGAGCCGTGCTCCCCGTCCCCATTTTCTCCTCTCAGAATTGTTAAGCTGAGAATCTCAAGATATTATCTCTGCTCCTCTCCTCTTTTGCTGCCCAGCTCTCTTTTTATATTTTGGGGTTTCAAGGGGTTCGTTTACTTCGGATATAGGTAAGAATTAGAAAGATTTATTTTTAATATAGGTATAATTTTTAAAATAAATAAAAATAAGATTAATTTTGTGTTTAATTTTGTGGTTGGATGAAAATTAAATTATTTTTGAAAATAAAAAAAAAATAGTTTTTTTTTTGAGAGAAAAATAAAAAAAAATAAAAAATAGTTATACTAGAATAATAAGAATAAGAGTAATTATAATTTTAAAATAATAATATTTTATCTAATTAATTAATATAAAAATATAAATTAAATAATATTTTATTTTATTTTAATTAACTATTGCTAGATAGGGGTGGTAATCCAGCTCGCTGTTCGCGAGCCATCTTGTGTTCGACTCGAAATGAGCTCGAGATCGAATCGCTCGTTTAGTAAACGAACCAAACACGAGCCGAATTTTTCAGCTCGTTTATTAAACGAGCTGAACATAAACTGGGGTCAGCTCGCTCTCGATAACAGCTCGAATATATATATATATATATATATATATATATATATATATATATATATATATATATATATATATATATATATATATATATATATATATATATAGCTAGGCTGGAATACTATTAATAGTACCAAGTCATTGGTACTATCAAGTTTTTAACCATTCGATTAAAAAATATGTGGTTGAGATGATAATGGACCCTTGGATTTAATAGGTGGTTGGGAAATAGTAAAATCTAACGGGTAAAAATGATCAAAGGGGTTGATCTAAGGGTAGAAAATTTGATAGCACCAATATTTTGATATTATTAATAATATAGTAGCCGGACGAATTTTTTTTAAAAATAATCTTAAAATTTTTTATAATTGTAAAAATAGGCTTCTGAAAAAAAAATTTACAAAAATAGTCTTATGCGGCAAATGGTTTGCCGCTTTTAAAAGCGGTAAACCATTCGCCGCATTCATAAGGTTACAGAAAATGCTAAAGCCTATTAAAGCGGCAAATGGTTTACCGCTTTTAAAAGCGGAAAATCATTTGCCGCTTTTAAAAGCGGTAAACGATTCACCGCTTTTAAAAGCGGTGAACCATTCACCGCTTTTAATCCACTTATACCCTAGCTCCCGCACTTCTTCTTCTCTTCTTCTTCTTCTCCCCGCATTCTTCTCCCCGCACAGTGCCCCGCAAAGTGACCATCTCTCTCGCTCCCGCACAGTGTTCCTCTCTTCTCCCCGCAGCCCCCCCCCCTCTCTCTCTCTCTCTCTCTCTCTCTCTCTCTCTCTCACGCACACTGCCACGCACACACACATTCTCTTTCTCTCTCACGCGCACTCTTCTCTCTCACTCTCACTCTCACGCACTGTGCACAGTGCACAGTGCACAGTGCACAGTCCTCATTTTCCTACAGTGAGCTCGAGCTTTCTCCCTCTACTTCTTACTTGAGGTACATTTTTTCCTATATATTTTTTTTGGTAGTTTAATTTATTTTATTTAGGGTTTAAAAAAATAATGAACTTTATTATTTGTTAGAGAGTTAATTAGATGGCATTCCAATGAATTAGTAAGTAGAAAATTAGTATGTTAATTAGTAAATAGGAAATCACTAATTAAGTAGGAAATCACTAATCGATAGTAAAAAAAATTAGTAAGTAGAAAATCACTAATTAATTACAGAATTAGTAAGTTACTTTAGTATGTTAATTAGTAAGTGGGCTTTTTTTGAAATTGACCCTATCAAAATTTAAATTTTTGAAAATGGCCCTGCCAAATTTATATTTGCAAAAATGGCCCTCTTCCTGCCACGTCAGCACACCACGTCAGCCGGGTCCGCCACGTCAGCGAGCCACAGCCGCGGGTGAGCCCGGTCTGGTCTAGTGAAACACGCAGGCTGAGCCTGCGTGTTCTGAACACGCAGGCTGAGCCTGCGTGTTCTAAACACGCAGTCCCAGACTGCGTGTTTAGAACACGCAGCCCCAACCTGCGTGTTCTAAACACGCAGGTTGAGCCTGCGTGTTCTAAACACGCAGGTTGAGCCTGCGTGTTCTATGCTGCTACCAGCCCTGCCCCAAGCTCCAGAGTGCTCCAATCTTGCGCCGCGAACTCACTTTTCGCCCCGGGAGCTTCCGCCACAGTCTGAAATCACCCGAACCACACTGTAAATATAAAATACACATGATGCAAGAATTTTTAAATATAAAATACACATGAATAATTATTTTTTTTCATCAAAATCCTGCATATTTAGTCTGAATAATTTTTTTTCATAATAATTCAGCGTGCATTCAACTCTCTAATACACTAGATGTACTGGTGGATTCTTTTCTTTTAGAAGCTAACAATGAATCTTTGTGTTTAACTTGTGCAAAAAGGAGATCAAATGCAGTGTCTAATATTCTATTTCACCAGGATCTTAAGAATTTAAGAGCAACAATTTTGAAAACAAAAGCAGTAATTTAAAGAAAATAAGAAGCTCATCAGGATAAAGGAAAATCATTCAAGAGGTTATCAGAATAAAATTAAGTAAACAATCTCTTCACAATCACCAAAGCTTTAAACAAATAATAAATGCAAAGCATATACATAGTGAGCATTTAAAAAAAAAGAAAGGAATGAAAAAGAGGAATTATAAATATTACATTGAACAATTATTACAGTAAGTTTCAACATTTCAAAGAAGAAGCAAAATACATGATTACGAACACAACACAACAACACAACAATACAATAAAGCACAACAAAGCACAACCCAATCACAACACATTACATCACATCGCAGAACATCGCACAACACATTACATCACATCGCAGAACATCGCACAACACAACATCACAACAACACAACATCACAACAACACAACAACACTTCACATCACATCACAACACAGCATCACAACAACACTTCGCATCACATCACATCACATCACATCACATTACATCACATCACATCACATCACATCACATCACATCACATCACACAACACAACAACACAACAACACAGCTCATCAGAACAAAATAATAGAAATATAACAATATATAACAATATAAACTAATCAAATGGCTCTATACGGTCCAATTGGTCCAACTGTGAAATAGCCGTGCCCTCTGGCTGTGAAGGACCTGAAGATGAGGGCTGATCAGTCTGGGAGGACTGTCGGTGCCGTGCTCGCCTAAAATAAAAAAGATCAGTTCCTCGTTGACGACGACCAAGTGGTACGTACCCCGTTGGTGGCGTAATATCTGATGGTTCATGCCCCGACGTCGATGCTCCACCATGGTATGCTGGCTGTGTCCCCGATGGACTAGGTGATGGTGCATGCCCCGACGTCGATGCTCCACCATGATCCGCTGGGCGTGGTGTAGTATATGGTAATGTCTGTAAAGTCAGTAAACCAACCTCCACCTCAGCAGCACCACGTGTCAGAATGTCGAAAGGTGCTCCAGTATGTGAAAGCTGGGGTAGTACACTTCTGATCGTATATTCTGTTTTCTGAAGGAGATCGACCTGAAATGAAAACAGTATCACAATAATTATATTGACTTTCGTTTGAAAATGAAATTAATTAGTATATCATACCAAAAATCTCTCGCGATGTCCATGGGGCTCATATGCAAGGGGGGGACGCTGTGCTGGAGTAGATATCCACCGCCTGGTGATACTCCAATACCACTGCATGTAGATAGAAGCGGCGCGTATATAATCGGGATCTACATGTGGGTCCACCTCTACTATATGCTGCAGTCGATTGTCCCAATCCTGAATATGTATGGCATGAAATGCCGCCCAGTTCTCATCCGGTCTACCTCGTGAAGTGATGCGAGGTAGAGCAAGTACTGCGTCGGGTATATGCTGTCGAAATCCAAAATGACGAAGCACCCGATCCGGAAGATGCAGCTCAATAATATGAAAGCATACTAGGGTCGTCCGTGATCGCCATACCGGAGACCCCAGTAGACAAAAAGGTGGAAGTGACCCTAGTATATCATCTGTATATGGTCTCCATATAATCTATTGTGAAAAGTAAATGATTAGTAACTTGTATAAAAAAAAAATTATGTGAATAAAAACTTATGATAATTAACTCATGTACCTGAGACTCCAACTGGCAATCAAGCTGATCGCGATAAAACTCAATGTCGGCCGTCCTGACATTGTCTCGAAAAGCCAACCTATTATTCCACCTGTTTCATATATAATATATTAGTAATGATAATATAAAACACAGAAACCTTAAAATTTAATACATACCTGCAACCTAGTGGCAGATCAATAAGATCAAACTGCGGTCCGACTATCTCAGGTCGTCCAATGTGCAGATGATCCCATGCCCAAATCTACATATTAAGCTACTTAGAAATAATAAATGAATTTCATGAATGAAATTACTAGTAAAGGAATGTACCTGAAGTAATGTGGCAAAACAACAACACACCGCTTTCCCCCTCATGCAAGCATTTGCTAATGCTCGATAGAGATGAGCTAGCGTCGCCGCACCCCATGCCAAGGCACCACAAGCATCAAAATCCTCTAATAGAGGCAACCACTTTAAATGTACTCTAGTTCTGCTTGGGTTTGGCATTAGGCTACAACCTATCTGAAACAGAATATACGCTCTGGCTGTAGCCTCTATCACTGCGGGATGTGCATCTACGGGGATGTCGTGAAACTGCTGATACAACCATTCAAGTTTGATCTCTCCGCCTCTGATATTTGCAGGAAGCACCCCAAGCAAGAGCTCACATAGCGCCCCCCACTGATACGAGCCTAGTCCGGTCACCGCCCCCCATCAATGCGGAGTCCAGTAATGACAGCCACATCCATCAAGGTGACTGTCATCTCCCCATGTCTCAAGTGAAAGGACTGCGTCTCCCTCCGCCACCGCTCCACTAAGGATCCTAACAAAGCCTGATCGAGCATGACGCGCCTCAACCGCGATACATAATAGAATCCTGCACGTCGCAGTAGCTCCAATACTGCAGGATGCTCCATCTGCCAGTGGTTCAGTGTGCGACTATGCTCCACAAATTCAACTGGAGAATAATCCTGCAATAATATAAAATTCACATAATATTAGTACATGAAATTTCAAAGAAATAAAAAAGTTAATTAAAAAAAAAGATATATATAACCTCATCTCGAATGCAAGTACATCTGTGGTGAGTCTGATCTGTCAATACAGATCCATCAATCGGTCCTGCCTCCTCGTGATCGTCCATCTGTAATAATACGAATAAATAAATAAACAAATTATAATATGCGTAAAGTATTGTAATTTAATTAAAATAATTTACAACAATCAAGATATGAAACTAATCAACCTAAACGACGACGTCTTTCGGTCCTTCTTTGTTGATTTTCAGGACACGTGCTTTTATAATGGCCGGGTTGTTTACACAGACTACACTTGCTCCTACTACTTCCCGCGCCTTCGTCCATAATATTGCGAATGCGCGTAGATTTGGGTCGTCCTTTCTTTCTTCGCGCGTGTGGTGGAAGTATAGGTGTGTCATATGACTCAACCCAATAACGCCGATCGGGGACCGGATGGAACTGTGAATCGTATGTATCTCGAAAGTATTGAGTAGTATACCAACGGGCGCATAGACTATAATAATCTATGTTCATGTGTAACGAACTACAACAAGCTAATATATGTGAACAAGGTAATCCTGTCAGTTGCAAACACAAACATGAACATGTAGAATTTGCTCCATTGATAATGACTTGGTATTGCAAATCCCTTCCTGTAAGAACTTCAAATTCTTGATATCCATATCGCCTAACTGTATGTGCTCTAGCCACTGACATTCGGCTATTAATAGTTTTATCCACATCCGATACAAATGGAGTAAACATTGCTGCTCCCTCTTGACGATGTTTTAGAAAGAACTCAACCAGTCGATGTAATGTTGCCATTACAAAAGCGGTAATTGGTAAGCCACGAACTCCCCTCAAGACTCCATTTAAACTTTCTGAACGGTTTGTAGTCATAATGCCGAATCGTCGACCACCATCGAAAGCCTTAGCCCAATATGTCCTATCGGCATGAAGTCTGTCAACCCATTGCCAAGCATCCTCATCCATTGCTCTCAATTCATCCTTTAACATGTTATATTCTCGTTCTTCTGAGGCACTCCCAATGGCATAAAATTTCTTAAGTAGGTGTTTTGCTTTGAAATGAATATTCATATTAGCTTTCATGTGTCGCAAACACCATCGATGAGCATGTCCTTCTGATTGTGGGAATACAAGTGCAACAAGGTTCGCAAGTCCTTTAAAGCGATCAGAAATTAATGTAAGAACTCGACCTCGTGTTATGTACCTCCGTAGACAATTTAGAAACCACTCCCAACTCGAGCTATTCTCCCCCTCGCATATTGCGAATGCTAGCGGGTACAAACCACCATTGCCATCAACACCTGTGGCAATTAATGCATGGCCTCCATATTTTCCATACAAGTGCGTGGCATCGATACTAAGTAATGGCCGGCAAAACGTCCAACCAAGAATCGAGGGTCCAAAAGCCCAGAAGGCGCGTGCAAACATTCTTGAAGTAGGGGTCACTCTTATAGTTTCAATCTTGGTAATAGTTTCGGGATTTGTTGTTTCTAACATTGAAAAATATCGAGGAAGGTCACGATATGATTGCTCCCAACTACCGTATATAATTTGCAAGGCTTTATTCCGTGCCCGCCAAGCCTTGCTATATGAAATGGTGACGTGAAAGTCACTCCGAACTCTGGTTTGAACTTCTGTAGGACTCATAGCAAGCCTTGCCTTCATTGTGGGTAGTATATGTTGACATATAAAAGAAGATGTACAATTCCTATGCATTGTATTCAAAATAGGAAGCATGCATGTATGTGGTCCCGCATAGGTCTTTACTTTAAAATGTGATGAACCTTTAGGTCGAGAGGCATGTAATCTCCATGGGCAAGAATTGACCAAACATCTCACAGTATATCTAGTTGTGTTTGATTTAACAACTCTCAGTTGCACATTATGTTCAATGTGCCATCGATCCAAAGCATTCACCAAGGACGTCTTGTCAGAAAATATCCGATCTTTCCATTGATCATCACACGGAGGACCTTGATAAATGTTTTGTTCAACAACGCTTTGGTGAATTAATTCATTGCCCAGTAAAAAACGCTGTCGGTGATCTTCAAATTCTTCAAATTCTACCGGATCCTCGACATCATCGTTGTTTGCAAATGAATTTTCAATCCATTCAATCCCTTCATCTTGAATGGCGCATGTGAGAGAATTCAAACCGCCATCATGACCAACATCAATAGATTGTGGGATACAATCACTATCATCATCTGTAGAGTCCATATCAGTTTCACTTACATGCTCATCGTCACTGCTATTTATTTGCTCATTATCACTTTCTATTACTTCCTCATTTTCATTTATATTTCTCAACTCTACATCAGTGACGTGTCGATTGCTAGATGATGGACCCTCATATATATTATGATGTATAGTTGATCTGCAAAGGTATTTATGATTAACTATTCGAATCTATTAAGATAATATATGTAATTAAATCGTATAATCACTTACCGCTCATCAACTCCACCGAATAAAGATGGATCCACAGTAATATATGGTAATGATGTACTCACTGGCACATATGGGACTTCAGACACTCTGCAATACTTATAAAATATAAATTATCCATTTTCCGCACCTATAGCAATAAAGGACAAAGATTGAAATTGAAAATTTCTAAATTTTCATACCTTGATGTACGAATTCGTTCAAGATCGACATAATCTCTTTGGTAAACAGAGGTTGGAGGGTGACGTGTAGTCAACACTTGCTTCTCTACGTATACTTTGATGCAACCATGAAATGGGAAAAAACTCATCACGCCTACAATCCCATGATCACTTGATATGTCAAGTAATTCCCATTCATTAGGTCCCATTGGACATCGAACTGTTATGCGTAGACGGAACTCCGCTCGATCATAATTAGTGACCTTGTATATTTCTGCTTCGAAATCCCGAAATGTGATGTCGCGGCGAATTCCGATCAGTTCTTTATAGCCACCAATGTATTGTGGTATATTATTGTTCACGACTAAATTTCCGTCCCAATGAATATAAAACGGAACACATTCACCAGACATACTGACGTACTAAAAATAACAATAAATAATATAACATTCGTCAGTTTGATGACTACTCTAGTATTATGAACTTAGAAACCCTAGAACCTGACAACCCACTTTAGAGAGCTCCTTCGGAGCATGGGAAAAAAATCTATAAAAAGGAAAGATGTTCTGACCACAAGGCATGATCATATCTGAAGCTAAAAAAGAACATTAAAGTCTTCACATGTCATACCTGATAAAAATAGTTCCAGATATTAAAGGACAAGTAGTTTAATTTCGTAAGCTTTTACATTCTAATCATACATTCTTTAACAACTTCCTATACCTGAACTTTTTAATATATATAATACCTAATCATTATCAACATTTAACTACTGTCTTTGAAATGACTTTTACACCATTTTTTTCGTACTTAATTGCATTATTGTGTGTTTCTGTCCAATTTTCAACCCATATCTGCCTAGTTACTATACACAACAAAATGGAAGGTGCCTATCACTGTTCATTATGATCATGGAAGTTCCAAATCTGAGCTGCTCGAAGCTCTTGAGCTGGTATGTATGTATTCAGAGCCATTACTTCATTTCAAAGACACAATAGCTTGACTCAGTGAATATAAGTTGACTCAGTATATTTACATGGATTCAATTAACATGGATTCAATTAACAAAATTATTTACATGGATTCAATTAACAAAATTAAATGTTAAAAACACTATAAAAAAAGCCCTAATTTTTTACCTATTATATGCAAAAAATTGGATACCTACATACATTTTTTTTGTAATCTCCTTATTTGAGCTAAGCCTTACATACATTTTTTGATCTAAGCCTTACATACATTTTTTTTTATCTAAGCCTTACATACATTACTACCATTAATTGATCTAAGCCTTACATACATTTTTTTTTTTTCTATAAGATAAAAAACCTCCGTAAGTATATACCTTAGACGGCGACGCGAACCTCCGACGACCACGACCACCGGCTGTTGAACCTCCGACGACGACGACCACCGGCGGCTGCGGCGGCTGCGGCGGCTGCGGCGTCTGAGGCACGGGAGCGAGAGAGAGAGAGAGAGAGTGAGAGAGAGAGAGAGAGAGAGAGAGAGAAATTGGAGCAGGTGGGAAAAGGTGGGGGTCGGGCCGGGGGGTTTAGGGCAAGTAAACACGCAGGCTCAGCCTGCGTGTTCTGAACACGCAGTCTGAGCCTGCGTGTTCTAAACATGCAGGCCCAGCCTGCGTGTTCTAAACACGCAGGCTCGACCTGCGTGTTCTAAACACGCAGGCTGAGCCTGCGTGTTTTAAATACGCAGGCTGGGCCTGCGTGTTTAGAACACGCAGGTCGAGCCTGTGTGTTTCACTAAACCACACCGGGCGCACCCGCGGCTGTGGCTCGCTGACGTGGCGGACCCGGCTGACGTGGCGTGCTGACGTGGCAGGAAGAGGGCCAATTTTGCAAATATAAATTTGGCAGGGTCATTTTCAAAAATTTAAATTTTGATAGGGTCAATTTCAAAAAAAGCCCTTAGTAAGTAGAAAATCACTAATTAGATGCATTATATAATTAGTGAGTCACTTTAGTGAGTTATTTTAGTATGTTACTTTAATATATTACTTGAAATTAGCGAGTTTCTTTAGTATAATTAGTGAGTTACTTTAGTGATGCGGATTAAAATAAAAATTAAATAGAAAATTATTATATAATTAGATGCATTATTTAATATCTAATTGCGATATTAAATTTTTTTTAGTATTTATTTTTCTGAATATTATTTTTTTGTTGAAATTAGGATGGCTCAAAATGTAGCTATTAGTGTTAACTGGGATGGACAACTTGTTATGCAAGATTATACTCCACAGTATATTGGAGGTCGTAAGAAATTAAGTGGCATACCAATGAATATTACATTTAGGAATTTTGAGAGAAAAATGTATAGAATTACCAATATAAGAAGAGATGAGTGGCTTCTAATTATTAAAGTTCGATATCCAATGGGAGGAAATCAATATGATGTGATTGAAATTACGGATGATGACTCATTGTGTGGTATGATGGCATTATCAATAAATTGTTCATGCTTGATAATCTACATTGAGAAGCAGATGGTTGCATCTCACGGCTATTATTCAAGAATGTTAAATAGTGAATTAGACGTAGATGTAATATCTCCTATGGCTGAAAGAGAACCATTTCATGATGACATCGGAGGTGGAGCAAATATATCTAGGTTAGTATTACAAATTGTGGCTTTATATAATTTTTTAGTTAAAATAAACGTTTAAATTGATTAATTATTCAATTGCAGAGAGTACGGAGTTGTCCGTCCTCCGTCTCTCCCACGTAGTAGTGATCGTGCCACGACATCCAGATCGCTCGTTCCACTTGGTGGACAACAAAACGATACATACGAATATGGGTTAGCATACATTATAATTATTTTTATTATATAACTTTTGTAGTGAGAGATTAATAATGAAAAATATATGCAGAAATCCGTCTTCTCACAATGTGCATGACTTGGGATCCTATCCGTTGGGAGATGTACATGACTTTGGATCCTATCATGCCGTAACTGAGTTTGAGGGGATACAAAATCAGACTCAAGCGGAGGTGCACCAAGTGGAGCAAGCGGAGGTGCAACAAGAAATTTTTGAAGAACAACATAATACTGATCATGAGGATGATGTGCATCCGGGGGTGGCGGAAGTTCACTACAGTGATGCGGATCATGACGGCGGACTAGGGGTTCTTTCAGATATCATATACGCTGATGTCGCTGATCCAACCGCAAATAATGAATATGTAGATGATCCAGATGAAGGTGTCGAGTTCATAGATCATCCAGAGCAGTTTGTAGATGATGCCGAATGGATGGATCAGTATGAAATCGATCACACTGAATTCGATCGTGCTCAAATTGAAGAGTCCCCTCCTACTATTGATGGATCATGGGTTGGGCGTGTGTTCAGTGACAAATCAAGTTTATTGCATACTCTTGAGGAATGGCACATTTCTCACAACGTGCAAATGAAAGTGTTAAAGTCGACCACAAAAGCTTATACAGTGAGATGCATGGTTGACTCGTGTCCTTGGAGATTACATGCTTCGATACCAAAGGATGCGAATTATTTGAGTCCAAACATATGCCGGGCAGCATACTTGTTTACTTCCGGTGCTGAACACTGCCCATAGAAATTGTACATCATCTCTTATATGTACACGCATTCTTCCATCATTGAAAGTCAAACTTTCTTTGACGCCGGCGGAAATACAAGTAAAAATGCGTTCTGAATTGCATGTGACGATTCCATATTCGAAGGCGTGGCAGGCCAGAAATAAAGCATTACAGATCATTTACGGTGGTTGGGAGGAATCATACACCGATGTTGGTCGGTTTTTATCCGCGTTGCAGCGCGCGAACCCGGGAACTAAATGGTGTCTCGATAACAGGACTCGACCATATTGGGTTAGGCAGTTTGGACGCTTATTTTGGGCGTTTGGGCTCTTCAATTAACGGGTTCTCTTCTTGCTTACCATTGTTGAGCATCGATGGAACTCATATGTATGGAAAGTAATAGGGGCATGCATTAATTGCAACGGGTGTAGATGCAAATAATAGATTGTACCCGTTCGCTTTTGCTATTTGTGATGGAGAGAATGCGGCTAGTTGGCGTTGGTTTTTATGTCATTTAAAGTTCTCTGTGACAGGTGATCGATTTATTTGTCTGATTTCAGACCGCTTCCCTGGGTTAAAAGAGGTTGTTGCTGAGGAGTTTTCGAGAGTCGACAGTCATACTCACCATTGGTGCCTCTGCCATTTGAAAGCTAATATGAAAAAAGCGGAGTTTAAAAATAAAAATTTGCTCAATAAATTTTATACGGGCATAGGATGTGCTGCAACTGCAAGAGAATATTATAAGCAAAAGGACCAATTGAAAGAGTTGAATCCGAAAGCTTGGTAGCGGGTGCATGAGCTTCCAGGAGAAAGGGAATATTGGGCGAAGGCATTCGATTGAGGTCAGCGTTTTGGGATAATGGCGACCAATCAGTCAAAGAGTTTAAATGGAGTGCTTAAAGGTGTACGTGGTTTGCCTATTACGGCATTTATGAAAGCTACATTTTATAAGGTGAACAGTTATTTTCTGAAGCGTCGTGAGAAGGGTGAGACATACTCTACAATATTGGCACCAAAACAAGAAGCCCTAGTTAGACAATATATGACACTCGCTAGAGGACATGTTGTAACTCGGTACGACCCAATAGAATTTCAAGTTAGTACTGGAGATCAAATGTATGAGGTAATTCTTAATGGGTTAAGCTCAACATGTTCGTGCCGACAATTTGAATTAACTAAATTGCCATGCTCACATCTTTTAGCCGTTTGCAGTAATGGTCATATGAACATTGACTACTATACTTTATGTTCTGAATGATATACATGTGACTATTACCGTAATGCTTATACCCCACAATTCCATCCTGTTCCTGACAAAAGGAGCTGGCCACGACCTCAAGGACCACCGTTGGCGCCCCCACCTATAAGAAGGAAGAAAGGCCGTCCCAAATCCACACGTATTCGAAATGCCATGGACGATAGAGAGGGGATGCGAAGGACTAAATGCTCTATTTGTAAACAACAGGGACATTATAGGAGTACTTGTCCCAATAATCAAGATAGAAGAACTGAAAGTCGTAGACGTAGAGGTATTAGGTTGTTTGCTTATGGTTGTCTACTTATAAATTTAAAAATTCTCAAATTATATTACCACATTCTAATGAAAGGCTAATAGTTTGTATACTTTGTTTGCAGATGGACCATCGCGAGGAGATCGGGCCAGTTGATCCTTCAGTTCTATCAGACCAGGCGAGTCACCGTTCGAGCTATGTACGAGCCGAGGTCAGTTCATTTATAAACTACATACTATATATTTTTATGAAATTTAAATTTAATATATTTATTGTGTGTGTAGGGGTACGCACCAGTTTAGTGGCGGGAGCATGGCCGTAAACTGAACTCGTGGACGGTGGAGCATCCGGGGGTGGTGGACCTACTACGACAGGCTGATTTTTTCTATGTCTCTCGCCTCAGACGAATTCAGCTAGATCAGGCTCTGTTAGAGGCATTGATGGAGCGATGGAGACGCGAGACGGAGACATTCCATTTACGCCACGGCGAGATGACAGTGACGCTGCGCGACGTGGCTATTCTATCTGGACTACGAGTTTCTGGCGAGCCTGTGACGGGACGAGCATCTGGCGACTGGCCCTATTTATGTCATACACTTCTAGGGATGCAGCCAGATAGTGTCGTCGCAGGTCAGATCAAACTAGACTGGTTATTTCAGCACTTTCATCATGTCCCCTAGATGCTCCGCCAGCCATGGTTGCAGCTGCTGCACGCGCATATATATTATTTCAGATTGGATGCAGCTTACTCCCAAACACCACTGGATATCGGGTACATCTCAAGTGGCTACCGCTACTTGAGAATTTTGTAGTATGTGGCGGGCTAGCTTGGGGCGCAGCTAGTTTGGCCCATCTATATCGTGCATTGGGGAATGCATCGATGAGGGGGAAGGCCGAGTGTTG
Organism: Tillandsia fasciculata; assembly: GCA_029168755.2. Lineage (NCBI taxonomy): Eukaryota > Viridiplantae > Streptophyta > Magnoliopsida > Poales > Bromeliaceae > Tillandsia > Tillandsia fasciculata. Next base: position 13,894,746 of record CM054948.1, read on the forward strand.
TGCATTCGGTACATTATTACAGGTAAAATCACTACTTTTCGCATTAGAAATATAATAATCTTAATTTTTTTACCAGTATTTTAATTATCTATTTTTTCTTTATAGATATGGGCGTGGGACCATATACATATCGGCCGTCCCGACAGAGTTGGGGCTCCGCCAGATCTTGATGATTGTCCGCTCGGATGTCGGTACGTTAAATATTTATATATGTCTCGATGATTAATACAATATTTTGCATCATTGATTTTAGGTATTGTGATATAATGTCTTATCTTTTTTTTTTTTTTTTGTAGATGGAATACGAGTTTACGTTTTCGAGGGAATGTCAGAGCAACCAATATTGAGTTTTATCGGGACGAGCTTGATCAGCAGCGGGAGTCTCAAGTACGTAAAATTTTTGTAAGTTACATACATATAGATTAATTTTAAATTTTATATTAATTAAAATTTATTAATTTTCGCAGGTTACTTGGACTCCTTATACTGAGGAGATTTTGCATGATCTTCCACATTTTTGTCTTGAGGACTCCGCAGTATGGCGTGCCAGGATTTGCTTGATATGCTTCCACATAGTGGAGTTACATCTACCTGATCGAGTTTTCCGCCAGTTTGGATTAGTTTAGCATATACCAGAGCCTGTGGAGGCTATACGGCGAATTTCATCGCAGGGTAGATCGGGAGAGGACTGGGCAACATTTCATGCTTCTTATATTCTCCGATGGACTGATCGTCTAGATCATATTGCGGAGCAGAGTGCCTTCGTCGACCCAGATCCAGCACTTGCCACCTCCTTGTATATGCAGTGGTACTGGGATATCACAAGGAGGTGGATTTCTCATCCCGTACAGCGACCTCCACTCATTTTTTTGCCGCGGGGGCATATCGAGCGAACTTTGGTAAGATCATTTAATAATTTTTCCCTTATATATTACTAGTGGTTTATATAAAGTTCGTTTATATAAATATGTGTTATTTTATAGGTGGATACTCTGCGCCGTACTGTCAGGAGTCTAGGACATTTGATGGATGATCCTCCAGAGCCGTCTGGATTGATGGACGCTCTAGGATATATACGGATGGACATCGAGAATGTCTTAGAGAGACTCCCCACATTAGCTGCTTTTGTACAGCATCCAGAGCCACCTCCGGATGATATTCCCTCCACGTCCACGCCTGCATACGATTTTCCATCCGCATTCGTTCCGATTCTTCATTCCGACGTTCCCTCGACATCAGACGTCCTTCATTTCGATTTCCCTTCATATGACGTCCCATCTACATCTGAGGTACATCAGGTTGATACTTTAGTTGCGCCGATCCCTCCATCGGATGTTCCATCCACATCAGATGTTCCATCCACATCAGATGTGAGTCCAGTTGGTGCTACATATCGACGGAGGCGACGGCGCCACGATCATATTACTACTGAGCCTGTACCTGAGACGCAAGAGGGGACGCAGTCATCAGTGCTTGACACGCAGAGGACGGATGTACTTGTCGAGGGCATCTCCATCGAGCATATTGATGAGATACATGGCATTGAGCATGTACAGCCTGAGATGGAGGATGATGATGATGTGCCTATTCGAGCACTGGGTCGGCGGCGCGGACGCGGACGCGGAGGTAGAGGCGGACGAAAACGTGGACGGTCGCGAGGGCGTGGAGAGTAGTCCACATTTTTGTTAGGACATCTTGGTATTTTCATATTTCTTTTATTTGTTGCATATATAATTTTTACATTAATATATTCATTCTTTTATAATTCGGACATTTATATTTGATGCTCAGAACATTCAGAACATTCATTCTTTTTTTTTGGTTGTGATGTGATTAATATTTTTGTTGTTGTGGTGTGATGTTGTGATGTTGTGATGTTGTGGTGTGATGTTGTGATGTTGATATATTCCTTGTTGTGATGTTGTGATTGAATTATATGGATGTCAAGTATTGTGATTGAATTATTTGGATGTCAAATGTTGTGATTGAATTGTATGAATATCAAATGTTGTGATCGAATTGTACGAAAAATGTTGTAATTGAAATATATGGAAATTGTATTAATGATTTTTTTTATGTGAAGTGTGTTTGCTGTGTAAAAAAGCATGAAAGCGGCAAACCATTTGCCTCTTTTAAAAAAGGTGAATGATTTGCCGCTTTTACGGGACTACGACAAATTTTCAGAAAGCGGTGAACCATTTACCACTTTTCAAGAAAGCGGCAAATGGTTCACCGCTTTTGGGTCCCCTGACTTCCGGAGTCCTATTTTTGCAAATAAATTTTTTAGGGGACTATTTTTGTAATATAGAATGTTAGGGTGGTTACTTTTGTAAATAACCCTAGCCGGACTCTCTCTCTCTCTCTCTCTCTCTATATATATATATATATATATATATTACTATTTAGATTTTAGATCATCAATTTTTTGTGAATTTTAATTATTAGATTAAAATTTTAATTTTTTAATTTTTTTTTCAATTTTACAACTAATAGTAGGAATGAAAATCAAACTTGTTGTTCGCGAGCCAGTTCGTGTTCGGCTCGTTTATTAAACGAGCCGGACACGAGCCGATCCCAGCTCGCTCGTGTTCGGCTCGTTGATATTCTACTGCTAGGTAACTCTAAATATTAATTAATAAAATAATTAGTCATGAGTATTGTTAATTAATAATTTAATTAACTATAAATAATTTTAAAATAATAAATTAATTAGTTAATTATTTAAAACTAGATAATTAGTTATTAAAATAATTAAATTAGTCAAAAATATTAAATTAATTAAAAATTAATATAATAATTAAAATTATATTTATTTTAATTAAGCTTGTTTTTATGTAGGAACAAGCTTGTTCTTTGAAAAATGGTAAAATTGTAGTTCCAGACTTATAACAACTTATTCTAAAAAGACAAGAACTATTTTTCACACCCATAACCAAACACGTTTGGGGAACAAGGCTGGAACCGGGCGTAATTCCATGCTTCCCCCAACCAAACGGTGTCTAAAATTGTGGTGATGAGTTTTTCGCTCGCTAGTTGCTACTGCTTGCTGACAATGGGTTTCGCCCGGTACAGATGGACTAAACAAGCCCGAGAATATGGTTGTGACTTGCAACCGTACAAACGAGCGAAACACGAGCGAGATGTGCCTTACTCGAATTCAAATCGAATTAGATTCAAGGCCAATTCGAGTTGGCTCAAATTAATTTCGAGTCAGAATAAGATACATTCAAGTTCGGCCCAAAATCTAATTTGAGCGGCTCGAAATAGGTTTTTTTTTTTTTGTCGAGCTAATTTCAAGCCATGTTTGAATTTGAGTAGCTCGTGTAGTAACCGTGAATTTTGAAAACAAAAAATTGAATTAAAATATAATTTTCGGAATATTTATATTTCAAAAAGTATAAATTAACGGTGTTTTCAGGACACTATTTTCTGCCTTTCAAATCTAAATCTGATCTTGAAAATATAAAATCGCCAGTGCGACCATCTCGTCGAATCGATTGAAAATGATTTAAATCGATTTTTGATCCAACGGTCGGATCATCTCGAAAACAGCGAAAAACCAAGTGGGGCCCACAACTTAAGTTGTGAATAGTAACCCCTGATTTAAATCCCCTGCCGACCAACGTCGGCCGATCGACCGTCTGGGGTCCGAATCTAGCGGTCCAGGTAGTCGATTTTAACCGCTTCATCATTCTGAGCGCAGTGGCGCTGACGAAATTCGCGTTTGACGACTCTAACACATCGGGATGCGTGCCATATAGTGTAATTTACTGTATAAGATGGATCGGGAATTTTTAGGGCACCAAATCGAGAAACCAAATACACTACTTGATAGGTTTCGTCGAGCCGGACGTCATGGCGAAGTTCGTTTTTCATTTTGACAACTCATGTGCCTCGAAATACGTGAAATACATAAAAAAGATGGTATTTTTGCAAAAAAAAAAAGAAGCCCCATAACTGTATTATAATTATTCAGTTAACAGCCTGTTATATCTGCCTTGCCTACTGATCTTTTACTATCCGCTATTTATTATATGCCAGTAGGTACGATTAACTATTTCTCGGCCCGTCGTGCCCACTGGGATACACTATCGATGTATCTCACACCCCCTGGGTGACCATTTTTCAGGTCGTTCGGGTGCTGGAATGTCGGGACACGTTGGTGAGGTTGTCGTGATAGCAATGACCCTTATGTCGTCGTTATATTTATCTTCCGCAAATCATGTATTTATGTAAATGATAATTGCAATAATATTTTAAAATGGCTAATTGATTATGTAGTTGGATGCGTAGTTTAGACTACTCTGATATTGATTGTAAGTGTCTTGCCGTGCATGTATAGGAAAGGCTCTGTCCAAGGGGACAGAGAATTTCCTATATATATGGCGATCTGCTCATGTGAGGATCCGAATCCCCACTTAAAAGTTTATTAATGGATTAGTGGCTTCTGGGAGTGTTTGTGCGCGTGTCGGGCCCAAGAAATGGATTCCCGGTGTAATTTGGGAGTAAGTTTGCATCACCGGAGGCCTTGGGAAAATTTTAGAAGCAAAATTCGGCCAAACGGACATCGAATTTGGAATCAGCGCGCGAAAACGATCGAAACGGGCTATTTACTTGGATTTTTCGGAGCCCGGATGACCCGGCACGAATTTCGAGGCAATTGGTACTGTTCCGGCATCGGCGGGCAGCGGCGGCGGCGGCGGGCAGTGGCGGAGCGCGGCGGCGCGGGCTCGGGCAAGCGACGGAGCGGCCGCGGGCAGGCGCGGGGCAGGCGCGCGGTCCACGGGGCCGGCGTGCACCGTGGGGCAGGGGCACGTGGCATCTCGTGAGTGGCGGGCGCAGCGGGAGCGGTCCACGGGAGTGTCGCGGGTGCACGGTGGACTGGATAGGGACACGTGGCGCGATGGCATTGGCTGGTGCACGAGCGCGCGGTCCACGAGGTTCGTAGCGGTTACCTCGGGGTGCGTGCCCGGGAACGCGGCGTGCGCGCACGTGGGCGCGCGTTGACGCGCGGTTCCCGCTCGGGCGCGCCACGCGTTGGAGTCCGCGGCTGGCCACATGTCGCCTGGTTGTTCGCTGGGTTGGCTGTCCCCTGTTCGTCGCTACGTGGCGCGTCCGGGGCGATCCGGGCGCGCGATGTGTGGCCCAGATCGGGCGCACTGTGTACGCCCGATTCCTTCCGGGCGCCCGAAAACGTACCCCGAAGGGGTATTTCGCCCCCCCCCTGTGCCTATAAATAGCCATTCCCTTGGGTTTTTTGGGGTTTTTCCGAGCCCCTCTACCATTGGACCCTTCAGCAAAGTTGGAGATTTTCCTGTCGCGCATCTTTTGGCGGAGACCCGGAATTTTTGGAAGCCGCGGCGTCGACGACTTCGGCATCGTAGCACAGAGCGACGATCTTTCATCGGAGGCTCGATATCATCGCATTTCGGTCTGTGAGGTCCACAGAGCTACTCCGACAGTATTTTTGGGCGATTTTTACGGCGTTAGATTCATGAGAGGTACGTCTTCGATTTCCGTGTTGACCACCTTGCTTGATTCTGAGTTCGTGGCACGGTTTTCGAGACATTTCTAAGCCACTGTTTTGCTGGTAGAGTTTTGGACAGCAGCCCCTTGCCGGAATTTTATCTCCGCTCTCGAGCGTCGGATCGAGACGAGCCTATACACTTTTTGCATCTACTCGTCGCGAGGATTATCATTGTATTTTTCTGGGATTTTTCTGAGGCTTGCCCGAAGGTATACTGTTTTCCCTTTTACTGTGCAGAGTTTTACAGTTGTGTGGTTGTGAGTTTTTGCGCGCCTGAACGGTGGAATTTGTAACTCGGCCTACGGGGCTCGGAATTGGACGTGCAGGTACCCGTTTCGAAGGTCTCGACACGACGATCGCCGTAGTATTTTTATTGGAATTTTTGGAGCATTGTTTGCAGGTGAAAAAGTGACATCTTTGTGGCTGAATTCAGATTGTAACTTATTTGGGTAAATTGTGGAATTAAGTGTAACTGTTAGCTTTGTGTTGTACCCAGGAGGGTTTGCGGGTATTGCTGGACCCGTTGGATTTGGACATATCAATTTCCTGGTATTTTCAGCTGTGGAACCTTGGACAGTTAGCGTTCTCAGGTGGGTGGCCTTGTCTCCAAGATTGATGGACTGTATATTAAGCCTGCTATTGTAAGACTATGCATGATAGTGAATTCTTGTACAGCATGCTAGAAATGTAGGAATTGCTATTCCTTGTTCTATCTGATGATCTTGTCATCTTCTTGCTTTCTATCATCTGTAAAATTATTGTTATCTTGGAACTTGACCTAGCACCCCCGCCATATGCAACATGTTCAGCCAGACTGTAGAAAACTCCAACTTGGGCTAGGTTGATTCTGCTTTAGACATCCACACTTCTTTTCTTCCTGGACATAGTGTTTTACTCGCCCGGGTAGTGGGCCGAGTGGTCGGGTTTCTTTTAGTGTGGGATGCATGTAACACTCGTGCTTGGAAGCAGAGTGAAGTCTGGTAGATGTAGTTGGTCGTTCATCTGTGACGGGAGCCGTTTGGGTAGACGGCGGCCCCGGGATGTGTTGTTTTATTGTCGTCACTGTGTTAATGGCAGCTGTATACCAGTGTCAGCAGGACCTTGAACCCAGAACCGTTTTTGGACACACATATAATTTTAGTCAACTAATGTTTTCTTCCAAGCATCGTAGGGTCGCCTGAGTCTGTTCTTATTTGATTGGACGAAGGCATTAGCACTTCGAGGCTTGGATATAAAACTTGTTTTCAATTGTTTTCCTAAAAAGAACTAAAAATCATTAAATATGGATTTCTTCCAGATCAAATGGCTTTCAGTAAGAAACGTCACCTTTTTCCTATAAATAAACCACTCGAGATGATTCGAGTGGTCTGGGTTCTAAGGGCTGCCTTTTCTTTGGGTCGAGAACAACAAGGGGCTATGCCTAGAGCCTGTTCTTGTTTGATTTGGGTTGTAGGTTCTAGTCTTTCGGGGTTCCCGGACCCTTCATTGTGTCAGTGGTGGAGTTTATCTTGTCGGTGAGTCTGCATGTTGGGATATTGTGGCCTGTTGAGGCAGTTGTTCGCAGTGGATGCGATGTTCGGCCTGTTGGCCTGTTGAGACAGTTTCTCGCAGTGGATGCGATGTTGGCCTGTTGAGGCAGTTGTTCGCAGTGGATGTGATGTTTGGCCTGTTGAGGCAGTTGTTCGCAGTGGATGCGATGTTCGGCCTGTTTGGCCTGTTGAGACAGTTTCTCGCAGTGGATGCGATGTTTGGCCTAATGAGGTAGTTGTTCGCTGTGGATGCGACTTTGTGCTATGAGTTGGTGGAGTTGCTTGTGTCTTGAGATTCGAGAGAGCTGATCAGCTGAGTCGTCGAGAGTGCTCCGACCGTTGTGCGAGATGTTTGAGGATCCCGAGTTTGTTTCGTTCAGAGCGTGAGCGTGGATTTTGACTATAGCCTGCAGTGCCAGCTCGACAGAGTGCGTGGATACCTTTGTCCTCGATGGGGTCGCGCCCCACGAGAGCCACGTCCGGGGTGGATCTGTTACTTTGGTATCGCGACTTGTCGACGCCGTCCCTCTGACTGGGTCAGTTTTGGCAGTTACGGACACAGTCCCTCTGGCTGGGCCAGTTTTGGCAGCTACGGACGCCCTACGTCAGTCCGGTCCTCCGAGATGTAACGGCAGTAGGTAGGCGTAGGTTTGACTCGACCCGAGGAGGCAGTCAGGTAGATTGGGTGATCTGAGTTGAGGGATAGTAGATGCACCATGTTATTATCTGTTCCACTTTTGAGCATCTAGATAGGGGCATAGTAGCTGTAGAGTTATTCATTTCCAGCTCTTTCCTTCAGTATTTCATTTGTTACAGCATGCCTCTAGTAGACTTAGTGGGCAGACCGTTGGGCTTGTTGGCGGCACCCACTGAGAACTACTGTGGGATGTAGTTCTCACACCCGTCGTGGTGTCTTTTTCCCCAGGGACATATGCTCCTGTTCCTGCTGCTCCAGTTGCTGCTTCTTCAGATCGAGGTGAGGGAGTCGCGAGCTAGATCCCTACCAGTCGTCGTTTAGAGAGTAGATGTACCCTTATTATTTTGAGAGTTTCTTGTTGAGAGACTTTGTAGTGAGGGATAGAGTTGTACTTTCCTTTATTGCTGAGAGAGACTTTTGTACTTTTGGTGAGGACTTGGATTGTATCATTTGGACTTGTGTTTTTTTTATTTCTAGCAGTTTACTTTCAGCTCTGATATCTGTTTAGTATAGTATCTTCCTTTTGCAGGTTTGACGCTTCGTCTATACGGGGTTCACCGTATGGGCGGCGGATCTGTTGGCGAGCCCGGGTCGCAGATTCGACCCGGGGCGTGACAGCTCATGCCCTAGATTACTTTTAAACTCTGACAACAAAAAAAAAAAAGCCTACTTTTCGAAACTCGGGGCGTGACAGCTCGTTTATGGCTCGAAATTCTTTTGTTTTGTCACGTTCCGAGACCGCCAATTTGGACAGTTCGAGCCCGCCAACAGACCCGCCAATCGGGTATGACCTCTCTACATCTGAAAGGAATGGTAACATCCAATTCAACATAATTTGGGGTAAGCAGAAGAGTATCAATCAGAGTACTAAACTATGTAAATAAAACTTTCATTCATTCAAACCAGCAGTTAGAGAGAAATGAAAATACATACATGAGTGAAACTTACATTGAATTACAACTCTCTTTTAACAACTTTAAAATAAAAACTTTAACTTAAAAATTTACACTTTCCATTCAACATTTCCAAAATGAAACTTTTAAGCAATTAAAGTTTACAATGTTTTCTCCTCACATACATGTTTCACTCAAAATAAAAACCCAAAATAAACTGGCGACTCTAGACTGTCAGGTCGCTAAGCTGCTGGGCCCTTACCCCTGTCGTGTGCCTCGCTCATGGTACCTGAAAAAATGGTTACTCAAGAGTGTGAGAACTACTTAAAGTTCCCAGTGGGTTCAAACCACCGAGAAAGAATGTCCTACACCATTTGGTCCAATGGAAGCAATATAATATATGACAATAATATATTGAAAGCTGTAAACTCTATCTAGCATGCTCATGTATCACATTATCATTTACCATGACACGACTCTATGTCGTTATCCAAGGTTCCACTCTAGCCACACTGTTCACTTGACCAAGTACTCATATTCTTTATTGTGCTTTAATTCAAGTTATTTAACCCTCGAAAATTCTTGTCCAACGGGCCCCAACCCGGTAGTCATGCTACCACAAGATAAGATTTTCCAAGGTTGCCGATAGCACCCGCAAGTGCTACCCGCCCAACGGGAACTTGTTCATACGAGCCCGGCCCGGGAGATGGTCTTTGCGCTTACTCTCCAACACAAGATCTACGTTTTACCCCCGAAGGTACAATCATCTTTTCTTTTCTTTGCTTTTGCTTTAGCACTTAGCCTCTTTTGCACTTTATGCACTTGCCTTTCTTTCTCACTCGAGCCTTTAGCTCACATTGCCATTTAGCAATCTCTTTCTCTTTTATTTAAGCTTTTAGCTTATCTTTCATTTACTCATCTCTTACCCTAGGTTCTTGCCTCGAGGGTAGCCAAAAGTCCTTTGGACTTTATTTATTCATTCTTTTGCTCAAGTTGAAGTTAAAGTGAATGTTCATTTTGCCCAACTCCCTAAGTCCGACTCTAGGAATTTTACTTGCTTTGACCTTTGTACTCTTTTCCCTTAGAGATTTGACTCTAAGTTAAAACTCTAGCTCTTAGCATAAGTTTAGTTTACGCTTTCAACATATGCCACTTGTGTAGCCCTAAGGTTAATGTCACTCATTAAAATCTTATTCTAGGTTTTCTCCTATGTCATCATATCCATCTTGTAACATAAACTCTTAACAATAAATATTTAGCATGCATTGTAACATAACCTTATTCACATAGGAGGAATTTATCATATTCGCTCATTCTTATGTACATGAAACTCTAATACTTAATAACATAAATCCCCAATCTCATACAAGGGGTTTACCATAATCTTACTAGTACAAGAGAACCCTTACATTCTCATTTCTATACATGAACCCTAAAATCCATTAACATGCTTCTAAATTATAAAAGTAAAGGAAAGGGGAGAGGCCATCTATTTTCGAATTGAATCCCTCACCTCTTATAGTGCTCTTGCAAGAGGAGGTGGTTTGGTCACTACCTTCCAAGAAATAGTCCTAAATATGGAGAAAAACTCCATTAGAGATGATTTCCATCTCATTAGATTTCAAAAAGTAACCTTAAGATGAAACCCTAGAATTTACATACCTATTTTTGAGGGTTCTTTGACCAAGAGAGGAAGAGGAATGGCTCCAAACTCCTCTTGTAAGGTTCCTTCGAAGTCCCTTGGCAACCTCTTTGCTCCAAAGAGATCAGCCCCCCACAAGCTCATGACTCCACAACCACTCCTTCCACTACTTCTTCTTATTCTTCTCCTTCTTTCCTTTTCTCTTTTTTTTTCTCTAGTTCGAACAGGGAGAGAAAGAGAGAGAGAGAGAGAAGGGATTCAAATAGGAGGAGAGAGCGGGGAGAGAGCTTTTCCTATGTCAGGGGTAGGTGGGGAGCAGGTGTGGGTGAAATTACCATAATGCCCCCACTTATAAAGGAAAATTACCACACTGCTTGTCACGCCCGGGCCCCAGCGGAAGCTTACCCAGTACGTGCACAGACCCGCTGTGTGCAGAGGGTACCCCCGGTACACACAAGGCGTCTACAAAAACAAAGTGGAAAGGAAGCAATAGAAACATCCTACTAGTAATCGAGCACACAACTAAACTATGCACAAAAGAGAAGAGTAGATAACAATTATCATACAAGAAGTTAAAATCCAATATACAAAAGTAGGTCCTCTCAAATACAACCTATCAAAATACATTGGTGGTCTCTATAACAAAAAAATACACCAACACATCCCACAAAAACAAAAGAAAAGGTGCCCTGTAACCACCTCGAGTGGTGCGACGGGAATTAGCTAGCTATGCGATAACCCCTTGCCACGGTCCCGAGCCCCTCCCGCTGCGGATGGCTCTGAAAAACAACAATCCAAATGGGGTGAGAACTATTAAACAATAGTTCCCAGTGGGTAAGCCGCCGAGAGAAGCGAAATACACCACTAGGTCAACTGAGGCATAAGATAGTATAACTGCTGAAATAAAATGCAGGTAATAAACAACTGAAGTAAAGTAAAGTACTCTACTACTATCATGCCTCTATGCTCCATTACAAAGTAATGATGATATGAATCTATCATGTTATCATAATGTCCAACTACAATGAGTAGTATTATTTATGTGGTGTCCAATGTCAAGTTTGCTATCATGTATGCCCACTACCATGAATGTATCATCTATGTGATATTTCAATGTCAAGTTTAGTTAACTTAATCCTTTTCTCTTGAAGACTTTCTTTGAGTCTAAGCTTGAGCCACGCCTCATGGTCCCGTGGTGGCACCCCCCAAGGAACTATGCCAATCCAACGGCGTCCCAATCGGCACCCAATCCCGCACGGCCAACCCCGGAGTGCCGGCTTGGAGGGAGCGACCCTACCAAGCATGTGCGAATGAGCACAATGGCAAGCAAGCAAGTCTCGATCATCGTGTCTAATACACGGAATAGCAATCATCGTGTCTAAAACACGGAATAGCATCATCGACCTTTAGGTCGGGGTATAGTATCTCAAGTGTCAATGTTTCATATACAATATTAACATTATCTTGCATAATGAAAATGTAAAACATTCACATGTTGTCCTCATCATGTCTCAAACATGGAATCTAACTATTTCATCTTGATTGTACAAGTTTAGGAATTTTCTACTTGTATCTCACTACACTAGATGGCACTAATGTCATAATGTCCATTTTCTTCATGATCATATGCATAACATATCTCAATAATTCTATAACATGTATAGTTATTCTCTATTCGTATCCAAAAGCTTAAGTTCACGAAAATTCCTATTCAATCCCCCCTCAAAGTGCCCATGCACCTACAATGTTTACCTCTACTACATAGAGTATGAAATTTTCTACACATGAACGGGTTCAAATGCATGATCATAAATCATGATAAATCAAACGATGTATGTTTAATATAACAATGATGCCCTAAAAGTCTATAGAAGACATAGGGGGGAGTTCACCCATTTTGGTGAGGTCAGACCCACCGGATAGTTGCCAAATCCTTGTGAAGGATCCCAACCAAGAAGCCCACACTTCCTCTTATGCCCTAAGAGAAGTTTCCAAAGGGTTAAAACATCACAAAACCCTAATCACAAAATCCCTTAAAATCATAAGGAAAATAGGTGGAAAATACCTTAGGTTGAGGGATTTGCTAAATCTTGAAATCCAAACAAGAAAAGCTTCAAAACCAACCTACAAGAGTGTTCTACACCCATCAATTCCACCCCAAAAGCTAAAATCAAAAAGCCCCAAAATAAACCCTAGTTTTCCAAAACTAGGTTTTCCCTCAAAAATCCCAAAAGAAAGGGAAAGCAAGTGTTCCAAACCTCTTTGAGCTTGAATCCCACCTTGGAAAAGCAAAGGATAGGAACTAGACCTCCAAACTTCCTTCTTCTTCAAGTTCTAGCCTTCCTCCAAGCTCTAGCAGCAAGCTTCAATGGTGGAGAAGAGGAGGTTGAAGAAGAATCCAAATAGTGAGATGTGTTGGAGAAGGAAATCCAAGATTTCTCTCTCCCTCTCTCTCTCTCTCTAACACTTTCTCTTGCTCTCTCCAAATGAGAGGAAAAGAGGAGGTGAAGAGGGTTAAAAACCCTAATGTAACAAAATTCCAAAAGACCCCTGCAAGAAATGTTATTACATTTCTTACTGTGCTGTCCAGACCCGAACGGTCCGGACTGCCCCCAATACGGTCCGGACCCCGAAGCCAAAAACCTCAAATTTTTGAATTTTTCGAAAATTTCCGATTTGCGCCCAAACTCTCCGGAAACCTTCTAGAACCTTCCAGAAGCTTACTAAAACATCCGAAGGGTATCATTTAACCGTTCACACACTAGAACTTTGCAATTTGCTGAAGTTTAGTGTACTACATTCACCCCTCCTAAAAAGGAGTTTCGTCCGCGAAACTATAAGTACCTCAAGTCTCCAGCTGAAAAAGATGAGGGAAACGCTCCTGAAGCGCGCTCTCCAGCTCCCATGTAGCCTCGCGATCCTCGTGATTGCTCCAAAGTACCTTCACATAAGGTATCTCGCGATTCCGAAGTTTCTTCACCTCAAGAGCCAAAATCTTCTCCGGTTGCTCCTCAAAGCTCAAGTCCTCGTGTAGTTCCAACGGGGCGAAGTCCACCACATGAGATGGATCAAAAACTTACTTTCGGAGCGTCGAAACATGGAACACATTGTGCACTCTATAGGTTAGGCGGTAGAGCAAGCCGATAAGCCACTGGGCCGATACGCTCCAAAATCTCAAAAGGTCCAATAAATCGGGGACTTAGCTTCCCTCGGATGCCAAATCTCTTGACTCCTCTAGTCGGCGATACTTTTAGGAAGACATGGTCTCCAACTTGAAATTCCAAATCGCGCCGACGCTTATCCGCGTAACTCTTTTGTCGACTTTGAGCTGAAATCAAACGTTCCCGAGCTAGTCGAACCTTGTCTTCGGCCTCTTGAAGTACATCGGGGCCTATAATCAATCGTTCTCCCACCTCGCTCCAATGAAGAGGTGATCGGCACTTTCTTCCATAAAGAGCCTCGAATGGCGCCGTCTTGATACTTGCTTGATAACTATTGTTATAGGCAAACTCGGCCATCGGTAGATATTGATGCCAACCACTCTGATAATCCAAAACACATGCTCTGAGCATGTCCTCCAAGATTTGTATGGTTCGCTCGGACTGCCCATCACTCTGGGGTGGAAAGCTGTACTGAAATCCAACTGCGTGCCTAGGGCCTCGTGAAGGCTCCTCCAAAAATGAGATGCAAATCTTGGATCTCGATCGGAAACTATAGAAACAGGCACTCCATGCAATCGCACAATCTCATCAAGGTAAATTTGTGCAAGCTTCTCTCTAGACCAAGTAGTATGGATAGGGATAAAATGAGCAGATTTGGTTAACCTATCCACGATCACCCAAATAGCATCATGCCCAGCCTGAGAGCGAGGCAATCCAACAACAAAATCCATGGTGATCCTCTCCCACTTCCACACGGGGATGGGTAAACTCTGCAACTTGCCTGCGGGAAGTCGGTGCTCGGCTTTCACTTGTTGACATGTCAAGCATTGAGCCACAAATTTTCCAACATCTTTCTTCATGCCGGGCCACCAATAAAGCAACCTTAAGTCCTTGTACATTTTGGTGCCACCTGGGTGAAGAGAATAAGGTGCTCGGTGTGCTTCCTTCAGGATCTCTTCTTTGATCTCCAAATCCGCCGGTACATAAAGTCGACTTCGAAAACGAAGTACGCCATGATCGTCCACATGAAACTCACCTGCTCGGCCATCCACAAGTGTAGCCCGAATCTTTTCCAAACTAGGATCTTGGACTTGTTTCATCTTGATCCTTTCCATAAGAGTCGGTTGCAACACCAATGCCATCAATCTCTTGGGTGTCTCGGGTGCCACAACCTCCAACTCCAACCGTCTCATATCTCGAAGTAATGGTTGTTGGTAAGTGATCATCATCGCTAAGTTCTCCATCGATTTGCGACTTAGAGCATCTGCCACTACATTTGCTTTCCCAGGATGGTAGAGAATAGTCAAATCATAATCCTTAAGCAGCTCCAACCATCTGCGCTGCCTAAGATTCAACTCCTTCTGAGTAAAGAGGTACTTTAGACTCTTATGATCAGTATATACCTCACAATGCTCACCGTATAAGTAGTGTCGCCACAGCTTCAATGCAAATACCACGGCGGCTAATTCCAAATCATGAGTGGGATAGTTTTTCTCGTAGTCCTTTAATTGACGAGAGGCATAAGCAATAACCTTCTCGTTTTGCATCAAAACACACCCTAACCCACTCAAGGAAGCATCACTGTAGATCACGTATCCCGCTCCTGCAGTAGGCAAAGCCAAGATCGGGGCGGTTGTCAACCGTTCCTTCAATTCCCTGAAGCTTCCTCACACGCATCATTCCAAATAAACTTGGTGCCTTTATGTGTTAGTCGCGTGAGGGGAGTAGATAACCTTGCAAATCCCTCAACAAAACGCCGATAGTAGCCGGCCAGACCGATGAAGCTCCGGATCTCGGTGATGTTCGTCGGTCTAGGCCAATCCTTGATTGCCTCAATTTTCTTGGGGTCCACAGCTATTCCTTTATCCGATATTACATGACCCAAGAACGCTACCTCTCGTAGCCAAAACTCACATTTCTTCAACTTGGCGTAGAGCTCTTTCTCCCGAAGTAATTGCAATACTTGCCGCAAGTGATCCTCATGCTCTTCGTCACTTCGAGAGTACACCAAAATGTCGTCGATGAACACCACGACGAATCTATCCAAAAAGGGCTTGAAGACACGGTTCATCAAATCCATAAAAGCTGCCGGGGCATTAGTGAGCCCAAACGGCATAACAGTAAACTCATAGTGTCCATACCGTGTCCTAAAAGCCGTCCTAGGAACATCCTCGGGCTTGATCTTGAGTTGGTGGTATCCAGACTGAAGGTCAATCTTCGAATACACTCTTGATCCTTGGAGTTGATCAAACAAATCATCAATCCTCGGCAATGGATACTTATTCTTAATTGTGACCTTGTTAAGCTCACGATAGTCCACGCAAAGGCGAAGCGATCCATCCTTTTTCTTGACGAATAAAACTGGTGCTCCCCAAGGTGAAACGCTCGGTCGGATGAAGCCTTTTTCCAACAAGTCTTGAAGCTGTGCCTTGAGCTCTTTTAACTCTGCCGGTGCCATCCTATATGGTGCTTTCGAGATTGGGGTAGTTCCAGGGATCAGATCTACCACAAACTCGATCTCTCTATCCGGAGGCATCCCCGGTAGCTCTGCCGGGAACACATCAGCAAACTCTCGCACAACTGGGATATCCTCCACTCTCGGAGTCTCACTGCTCCTATCCACAACGGTAGCCAAGTAGGCGACACATCCACTCCTAATCAACTGTTTTGCTCTGGTGGAAGAGATAGTCATCGCAAACAGCGAACTTTTGCAGCCTCTGAACACAATTTCCTCTTGTCCCGGTTCTCGAAACGTCACGAGTCGATTCTCACAATCAATGGTAGCATGATATCTTGTGAGCCAATCCATGCCCAAAACCACATCGAATTCTCCAAGTCGATGGAGGGCCAACAAATCTGCCGGCAAAATCCAATCCCCAATCCTAATAGGGCAACTAGGGGAAAACTCCCGAATCTCCAAAGTATGATCGGGAACTAAGACTCGTCCCGGATGCAAGGTAGGAACTAACTCAATGCCATGCAACTCGGCAAACAGCCGGTCAATGAATGAATGAGATGCACCAGTGTCAAATAAAGCTCGAACTCGAATGCTATGAATCAAGATAATACCTGCAACGACGTCCTCTGCCGCTGAAGCCTCCTCAGTTTGGGCCGCGTACATGCGCCCGCTTGGAGCCTGCCGTGGCCCCTCGTACTGTCGCGACGCCGGTGGTCGCCCAGACTGAGAGTAGGTGGGTGGGGTCACCTGTCCTTGAATAACTGGTGCCGATGCTGATGAAGGTGTCGGTGTCGAGCCTCGCGGGCACTCTGATCGAAAGTGGCCCTCCTGGCCACAAAGGTAGCACTTGCCTCCACGCTGCGGGCATTGCGGCGGCACATGGGGTCCACCACAAATCACGCAACGCGGCGGCCGCCGACGGTCAGGTCCTCCCCGGTGTGAAGATGAGCCGCGTCCTCCAGACTGGCTCCTCGGGTGCTTCGGCGGTTTCTTCGAATAGGGCTTATGACTTGCGCCCTCGGTCGCCGACCTCTTGCCTCGCGTCCTATCAAGAGCTTCTCTCTCTTCCTTAGCAATCTCCGCGCCTTTCTCCACTATCAAGGCACGGTCCACAACCTCCCGGTAGGTTTGGAGGTTTAGGGTCTGAACCAATCTGAAAATGGACGGTCTAAGGCCGTTCTCAAACATACGGGCCTTGTCCTCGTCGTCCCTCACAACGTGCGGAATACAGTTAAGTAGTCGAGTAAATTCCCTCTCGTACTCCGCCACGGTTTTGTCTCCTTGCCTCAAGTTGCGGAGATCTCTTTCCATTTGCCTTTTTGCGCTCGCCGGAAAATACTTCATTGCAAGCATCTTCTTGAACCGCGGCCATGTGATTGCCGCCAAATCGGTCGTGGGGTCATCCCGAATGTCCGTCCACCACTGGTAAGCATCGCCCTCAAGATGGTGTGTTGCCAACCACACCCGGTCTCCCTCCGCTACGAAGGTATCGTGGAAAAGTTTCTCCATGTGTAGAATCCACTTCTCAAAAACCCAATAGTCGGGTTTCTCTCCATCATATGTCCGAGGCTTGGATTCCCGGAATTCCCTCAAACGAGCCATGAGTCGGTCCCGCTCTTCTCCTGCTACCATCATCGGTAAAACCGTCCTCGCCGGTGGAGTCTGAACTGGCGGTGACATCACAACCTCTTCCCGGCGCCCAGCACTCGGAGTGTGATGTGAAGACTCGGGCACCTCAGGTCGAAGTGCATCGGTCACTCCACCCATGTGCTCCCGTTGTTGCACGGGTGGGTGCGAAGGGTCTTGAGTTCCCCTTGCTGCCAACTGCTGGGTCAAAAGAGCTTCCAACCTCTGCATCCTTGCATCCTGCCGACGCGAAGCCTCAGCCTGCTCTCGCGCCGCAGCCGACTGCCGCTCCACTACATCAGCTAGCATAGCCAGCTGCTCTCTCAAATCTCGGACCTCACTGGATCCGGAAGTAGCGGACGTCTCCGCATCGGCCTCCTCGGCCGTCATGGAGCGAGTCGTAGGCATCACAAACTGTAACAGGCATAAAATGCGTAGGTTAGGATAACCAACGCGAAACGCATCCCCACTCAAAACAAATCCCAATCATGCGAAAGCAAATGAAGCATGCCACAATTATTTCCCGATGTCAGGTTGTCGGCCGCCAACCAGACCTTCCAAGGAAATAGAAGGTGCAATCACTTCGATCAACTCCAACTCTTATGAAGTTATAGTATTGACCCAATCATGTTACTTTCGCCAAGTAATCATATAAGACCCCGTCTCTCACGTTCTTAATCCTTATGGTCCAACCAGCCTAAGGTTTGCTAGGTCCTCTAAGACTCAACCCTAGGCTCTGATACCAAAATAATCTGTCACGCCCCAGGCCCCAGCGGAAGCCTACCCGGCACGTGCACAGACCCGCCGTGTGCACAAGGTACCCCCCGGTACACACAAGGCGTCTACAACAACAAAGCGGAAAGGAAGCAATATACACATCCTACTAGTAATCAGAGCACAACACAACTAAACTATACATAAAAGAGGAAAGTAGATAACAACTATCATACAAGAAGTTAAAATCCAATATACAAATGTGGTCCTCTCAAATACAACCTATCAAAATACATGGGTGGTTTCTATGCCAAAATACACCAACACCTCTCCAACAAAAACAAAAGAAAAGGTGCCCTGGAACCACCTCGAGTGGTGCGACGGGGATTAGCTAGCTATGCGATAACCCCTTGCCACGGTCCCGAGCCCCTCCCGCTATGGATGGCTCTGAAAAACAACAACCCAAATGGGGTGAGAACTATTAAACAATAGTTCCCAGTGGGTAAGCCGCCGAGAGAAGCGAAATACACCACTAGGTCAACTGAGGCATAAGATAGTATAACTGCTGAAATGAAATGCAGAAAATAAACAACTAAAGTAAAGTACTCTACTACTATCATGCCTCTATGCTCATGTACAAAGTAATGATGATATGAATCTATCATGTTATCATAATGTCCAACTACAATGAGTAGTATTATTTATGTGGTGTCCAATGTCAAGTTTGCTATCATGTATGCCCACTACCATGAATGTATCACCTATGTGATATTCAATGTCAAGTTTAGTTAACTTAATCCTTTTCTCTTGAAGACTTTCTTTGAGTCTAAGCTTGAGCCACGCCTCATGGTCCCGTGGTGGCACCCCCCAAGGAGCTATGCCAATCCAACGGCGTCCCAATCGGCACCCAATCCCGCACGGCGATCATGATGTCGCAAATGGCCAACTCCGGAGTGCCGGCTTGGAGGGAGCGACCCTACCAAGCATGTGCGAATGAGCACAAACGGCAAGCAAGCAAGTCTCGATCATCGTGTCTAAAACACGGAATAGCAATCATCGTGTCTAAAACACGGAATAGCATCATCGACCTTTAGGTCGGGGTATAGTATCTCAAGTGTCAATGTTTCATATACAATATTAACATTATCTTGCATAATGAAAGAGTAAAACATTTACAAGTTGTCCTCATGTCTCAAACATGGAATCTAACTATTTCATCTTGATTGTACAAGTTTAGAAGTTTTCTACTTGTATCTCACTACACTAGATGGCACTAATGTCATAATGTCCATTTTCTTCATGATCATATGCATAACATATCTCAATAATTCTATAACATGTATAGTTATTCTCTATTCATATCCAAAAGCTTAAGTTCACGAAAATTCCTATTCAATCCCCCCTCAAAGTGCCCATGCACATACAATGTTTACCTCTACTACATAGATTATGAAATTTTCAACACATGAAGGGGTTCAAATGTATGATCATAAATCATGAAAAATCAAACGATGCATGTTTAATATAACAATGATGCCCTAAAGGTCTATAGGAGACATAGGGGGAGTTCACCCATTTCGGTGAGGTCAAACCCACCGGATAGTGGCCAAACCCTTGTGGAGGATCCCAACCAAGTTGCCCACACTTCCTCTTATGCCCTAAGAGAAGTTTCCAAAAGGTCAAAACATCAAAAAACCTAATCACGAAATTCCTTAAAAGTCATAAGGAAAATAAGTGGAAAATAACTTAGGTTGAGAATCCAAACAAGAAAAACTTCAAAACCAACCTACAAGAGTGTTCTACACCCATCAATTCCACCCCAAAAGCTAGAAATCAAAAAGCCCCAAAATAAACCCTAGTTTTCCAAAAACTAGGTTTTCCCTCAAAAATCCCAAAAGAAAGGAAAGAAGTGTTCCAAACCTCTTTGAGCTTGAATCCCACCTTGGAAAAGCAAAGGATAGGAACTAGAGCTCCAAACTTCCTTCTTCTTCAAGTTCTAGCCTTCCTCCAAGCTCTTGCAGCAAGCTTCAATGGTGGAGAAGAGGAGGTTGAAGAAGAATCCAAATAGTGAGATGTGTTGGAGAAGGAAATCCAAGATTTCTCTCTCCCTCTCTCTCTCTCTCTAACACTTTCTCTTGCTCTCTCCAAATGAGAGGAAAAGAGGAGGTGAAGAGGGTTAAAAACCCTAATGTAACAAAATCCCAAAAGACCCCTGCAAGAAATGTTATTACATTTCTTACTGTGCTGTCCAGACCCGAACGGTCCGGACTGCCCTCAATACGGTCCGGACACCGAACGTGGAATTTCCAGTTTCGCGCGGACAGTCCGGACTGTCCCCCGGACGGTCCGGACCCCGAAGCCAAAAACCTCAAATTTTTGAATTTTTCGAAAATTACCGATTTGCGCCCAAACTCTCCGGAAACCTTCTAGAACCTTCCGGAAGCTTACTAAAACATCCGAAGGGTATCATTTAACCCTCCACACACTAGAACTTTGCAATTTGCTGAAGTTTAGTGTACTACACCAACCTCGTACATAGAACATCGGAACAAACTCAGGTTCAGCCAGGGCCCTACTCTCTTCCATTAAGAGAACAGCTCCATCCCTCAATCACCCTATATGGAATGAAAGACGTAGTTCCATCCCCTCTTCTCTCTTGGTTGAGAAGCTCCACGCCCTTCTCCTTTTTTGGTAGTGGAACCGTTTGCAAGGGAAGAGTCAGCAAGAGCAGCCCAGAGATGAGAGGAAGAGGCTCAGTATCCACTGGCTTCAGTAGTAGGAGTTGCCCATTGTTCACCGAAGTCGTCAGAGAGGGAATCCTCTCACTGGCGCATTGGACAAAGAGGCGGTCCCGCGATCGGCTAGAACAGCCATCCATCCAGGGCATGATGAGTCAAGAGCAGGAGAAGAACTTTGTGAAAGGCGACAATTGTCTGCAAGGCAGGATCCATATTCCATGGGGGAACTCGCGTGGACAGGAAAGCACTTCTTCTTGGTCCTCTTTCTTTGTCAAATGGGCAAGACAGAAATTTGAGGTGTAGCGACAACGGTAGTTGATGTATGAATTCAGCCTTGACCGCTGAGAAGCTACTACACTTTTTTCTGTTCTAGGAAAAGATTGAGGATTTTGTCCTTCTTCCTTTGATTCTGATATTTTGAAGGCTGTTCTTTCTTCCGAAATGAATGGCAATTATTATTACTTTCACTTTTTTTCAACCAAAGTCTTTAAAGTATGCAATGACGTCATTCTCATTCAGACTAAAACAATATAGAGCTAGATATGTCTGTATCTTAGGGAGAAGTACTTCCTCAAGGTTGAGCATTTTCTTTTGTAATTGATTTGCCATGATGAGGAATTTTTTCATGGGTGCCCTCATAAGTCCGTCTGAGTGAATCGAGACAAGTACTCCTAAGACTATAGTATAGCAGGGTTTACTGACTTCGCGAATGAGTTCCAAGCTTTTTGAAAAGAGTTTGAGCTCGGCCAAAGACTATGGAAACATCTGTTTCCAGCTTTGGCTTACCCTTTCAGACTCTGGCCCCTTCTTAATAGCAAATACTAAGTTATCTGCATATATTACATAAAAAAATGCCTGATTTTTACTCAAAATAAGAATCAACATATCATGTTGATGGTTGAAGATATTCATAAGAACTGGAGATCAGGGGCTTACCCGCTGTATTCCTTTTTCAATGAATGCATAACTTTTTCGATTCAACTCTTTGATATCACTAGCTTCAATCAGATTACAGAAGGCATCATTACCGTAGAATACCGGAATTTCGGATAGCGCACCGACCTCGCAAGATGGCGTGAGGGGGAGAAATTTGCCTTGGATGTGTCCCTTTTTGTTTACAGATGAGTTCGGGTTGATTTGGATCTGCGCGGAAGCCCCCGCTTGATTCGGAATTTTTCCGGCCTTTGTACGCGAAAGAGGACTGGTTTGGGAAGCACCGACTCCACCGTGGTGTGCAGAAAATTGGGAAACACTTGGAACAGGTGTATTTTATGATTACAGCGGAGTTCGGGAGATTCTGGACTGACGCGAAGGACCCGAGGGCAAAAAGTGAGTTGGAACTGGGAGTTTTGGAGCCGGTTTTTGGATTGAGCACACGGACTCCACGGTTGAGCTTTTTGAGGAGAAAAAGCTGTAGGCATGTGTATTTTCAGATTACAGCGGAGTTCGGGAGGTTCCGAACTGCGGCGGAAGGCCCGAAGCTAAAAAGTGAGTTATCGTTGGCATTTTTGGATTATTTTATTCTTTTTTTTTAAAGGTGGGCTTATTGGTTGATGCTGTAGGTTTGTGAGTGGCTGTGGAGTTGGGTGTTGACAGAGGTGTGGTGAGGGCTTAATTAAGGTAGGTGTAAAACTTAATTAAGCTTTTGGTTTTCTTTTGGGTATGGTGGAAATCTTTTAAAACCTTAATTAAACCTTAATTAAGCTTATGTTGAGGCTTCTCTTTTTATAAAAGCCACCTCATCACCTTCTTCTCCAAGGAAAAAGAAAAAGGAAAGGCACTGTTGGCCTTGTGTGAAGCAGAGGAAGGAAGAGAGAAGAGAAGGAGAAAGAGAGTGGAGTTCTTGTGCGTTTTTCTCCGCGACGACGAGCAAGTGGAGCTGAGCGAGGGTGCGGCGAACCTCGTCGAGGTTGGTGTTTATTATTTTATTTTTGCGAGCTTGGGTTTTATTTTTTGTAGACTCCTTTTCCTTTCTTTTCTTTTTTCCTGTTGGTGTTGCCTTGCGAACTGGTTGTCCGTGGCATGGGCGCAGCTGCGTAAGCCGCGCGCGCAAGGAGGCGCCGCGTGGCTGTGGGGCGAGCCGCTGCGCGGGCGCGTATGAGCGCCGTGCGCAGCAGGCACCCTGCTGCTGTTGGTGCGCAGCAGGGCGCCGGACAGCCAGCTGCAGGCGCTCTGGGCGCCGCGCCATGGTAGGCGCGCCCGCAGCGCCGCGGAACCCGTGCGGTTTGCGCGAGCGGCGCTGTGGGCTGCGCGCAGGGCGCGCAGCGGAACTGCGGTGCGCGCGCGGTGCCGCAGGCTCCGCGGGGGCCGCGCGCAGTGCCGCGGGCCCTGCGCGGGCCGCGCGTGGCACTGCGTTGCGCGGGCGGTGCCGCGGGCCCTCGCGGGCCTCGCGCGGTGCCGCGAGCCCCGCGCGGGCCCAGCGCGCTGCGGGCCGCGCAGGCTGCAGGCCGCGCGCTAGGCGCGCGGGCCTGCAAGGCGCCACGCGGGCAGCGGGGCCGCGCGGGCGGCCTTGGGCCGCGCGGGCTGCAGGCCGCGCGCTAGGCGCGCCGCCCTGCAAGGCACCGCGCGGGCGGCCTTGTGCCGTGCGGGCTGCAGGCCCCGCGCTAGGCGCGCGGGCCTGCAAGGCGCCGCGCGGGCGGCCTTGTGCCGTGCGGGCTGCAGGCCCCGCGCTAGGCGCGCGGGCCTGCAAGGCGCCGCGCGGGCGGCCTTGGGCCGCGCGGGCTGCAGCACTGCAGGGCGCCGCGCGGGCGGCCTTTGTGCCGCCCGGCTGGGCCCAGCCGTACGCGGCTGAGCCCAGTGCCGCGCGGCTAGCCCAGCGCCGCGCGGGGCTGGGTTTTTTTTTTTTTTTTGAGCCGTGCGGCTCGGCGGCGCGCCGCGGCGTGTGCGCGATGGGGTTTTTCCGCGCAACGCGTGGCGTTTCTCGTCGCCGGGTGGGTTTCTTTCATCGTGGTGAGCGCGGTTTTTGGCCGCGTGTTTTCTGATCCCGTTTTATCTCCTTCCCTCGCAGTTGTGACATAGGGTTAGCTTTTTGCGTGGCCGGTGGTTCGTGTTTTGCCGCGTGGAGCTGTGGGATAGCGTCGGGACCTCCTTTTGGTGCGCGGTTTTGCTGGTTGATCGCAGGTGGGTTGGTTTTCTCCCAAATCACAGAATGCTCATAATGCTTCCGTATGCAAAGGTATCATGACCCCTTTTGCCATTATTGTTTTATCTGGTGACTGCCGGACAGTCGTGATAGGTTTGGAGGAACCCGGGCTTGTTTTGGTGCACCCTTCTGTTAGTGGGCACGGTTATTGCTCCCGGACCATTTTTATAAACTGAGAGAACCCTTTTATGCAAGAACTGGTCCTGAACTTCGGTGTTAGTATGGGATACATCTAGCTTTGTAGAGGGTTCGGGATTTCTTGCGGGTTTATCAGACTTTAGTCGAGGGATGTTGCTCCGACTTGGACACGAGCGTGAGTGGTGTCTTTTGAGCGTTTGAGTTGTTCCGATCTGGTTGATCGTAGACCTTAGCCTGCATATTCTACTTGTTGAGATAGAGGAGACAGGTTTGATACTCGGTGGGGTCGCTCCCCTCGGGTCACGCTCCGGAGGCGTAGTTGTACTCATACCACTGGTTGAGTTACCAGATGGGTACATACCACTGGCCGAGTTTTCAGATGGATACATACCACTGGCCGAGTTACCAGATGGGTACATACCCCTGGCCGAGTTACCAGGTGGACACATACCACTGGCCGAGTTACCAGATGGATACATACCACTGACCGAGTTACCAGATGGGTACATACCCCTGGCCGAGTTACCAGGCGGATACATACCACTGGCCGAGTTACCAGATGGGTACATACCCCTGGCCGAGTTACCAGGTGGACACATACCACTGGCCGAGTTACCAGATGGATACATACCACTGGCCGAGTTACCAGATGGGTACATACCCCTGGCCGAGTTACCAGGCGGATACATACCACTGGCCGAGTTACCAGATGGGTACATACCCCTGGCCTAGTTACCAGGCGGATACATACCACTGGCCGAGTTACCAGATGGGTACATACCACTGACCGAGTTACCAGATGGATACATACCACTGGCACAGTTACCAGATGTGTACATGCCACTGGCCGAGTTACCAGATGGACACACACCACTGGCCGAGTTACCAGATGGACACATACCACTGGCCGAGTTACCAGATGGACACATACCACTGGCCGAGTTACCAGATGGATACTTACCACTGGCCGAGTTACCAAATGGGTACATGCCACTGGCCGAGTTACCAGATGGATACATACCCCTGGCCGAGTTACCAGGTGGGTACATGCCCCTGGCCGAGTTACCAGGTGGGTACAAGCCCTGGCCGCGTTACCAGGTGGTTACTTGAGTAAGATTGAGATAGTCTGACAGGACGCCCCACGTAAATCCCGTCCTCATTGGGATGTGTGGTAATGGGCAGGTGCGTTCCTGGTCGACGGGCGCGGGCTTGACTGGAGCCTATGTAGGAGTCGCTGAGATTGGGTGACTAGAGCGGGTGGTTGTAGTGTATGTTCTTAGATGTTGTTTCCTTCGAGCATTGCATTGAGACATATAGTGGTAGATTCATTTCCATCATTCATACACTATCTATTTATCTATCTATCTATCTGTTTTTGTTTCCGGTAGACTTAGTGGGCATACCGTGGGTTTTGGCGTCGGTACCCACTGAGATCTCCCTGTTGCAGTAGATCTCACACCCGCTGTGATGACAGGTGTTCCTGAGTCGACCGTTCCATGCTCGCCTCGTGCGGAGTCTTCAGACCGAGGTAAGGGCGTGGCCGACTAGTTCCTACCCGAGTCTGTAGAGTCAGTGATAGAGTCCCCTGTACTTTTTGGTTTCCGCTTTTGTACCAGATAGTGATATTGTACTCATGTTTTGAGAGTTAGTGGACTGGTGTACTTGGACTTTTTATCACTTAGTGATTTAGTGGTTCAGTTCTTCTTTTTCAGTATAGCTTCTTTTCTGCTCTGATACTTGTACAGCTAGATCTCTTTTTCAGGTTAGACGCTTCGTCTGTGCGGCAGTTTCCGCACAGACGGCGGATCTGTTGGCGAGCCCGGGTCGCAGTTTCGACCCCGGGACGTGACAATTACCTTGCCCAATATGGGCTCAACATGTTGAAATTCTAATATGATCATGAAGATGATAAAAAGAACCAACTATATCTGCTTGAATGAGTCTATCAACCTTTCCCAATTTTGGAACATGAGCGAAAAATTTCTAAACCCATGGGAGTACGTTAGAAAGATGTCTTCAAAAACGATGTTCAAAAGCCGCATCCATGACAATGATGTCTGCCTTATGAGGCTGTCTAATGGGTCGCATCTCCCCCGGCTTATGTGGTTTAGGAATGCATGATCTCTACATCGAAGAGAACTGAAAGGAAGAATTCATTAATGACCTCTTAATCTCCTCCACTTGGGACTTGTCAAGAACTTTCTAAGTATCAAACTCTTCCCAAAGGTAGTAAATAAGACAGAATAACATCCTCAATAAATTTGAGAATTATCTTATCCACTTTTTTTTCCATTTGAAACTCATGTTCATGGTCTGTTTTATTCCCCTATGTTGCCCGTGTGAAAAGAAAGAAGAGAAATTGGGCCATGTTTCCCGAGAGAGACTGCCTTCTCTCAGGCCAGCAGTCTGATACTTCTAGTCGACTGCTCAACCAGCAACTTATATGCTGACCTCTTTCCTGGGCTCTGCTCGCTCGTCTACGCGGAGACCAATTCAGTCAAAATGGAATTTTGAAAAAGGTCAAAAAGTGCACTTTTTCCAACTATTAATATACATGGGGATCCCTATCTTTATCTCTATCCATGGACCTATCTATATAGAGAGAGATCTATCTATAAATTGATCTAGACTATCCTCTATCCGGATAGATATGTCCCTATGAGCGACTACGCCGATCTTTTATTAGTTGTTTTGGCCACAAAAAAAACCGCGGAGAAGAGGAAGGTTTGGATCTTTCAATCTTATGTCGTGAGGGATGTGACCTATGTTAGGTCCATAAGATACCACAGCTTTTGGTGTTCTATGATTCACCTCCGAATAATGAGTAGGTAGTTCGATCCTTTTGATTCTTATCCTCCTAGTAAACGGGGATCCGGAGCAATAGGTCGAATTACTATATAAAGAAGACTTGTAAACAAAAGGACTTATTGTTCGAGTAGGAAGATTTCGGTTTTTCTCCATTTTAGTGACACTCTTCAATAAGAAGAAGTATTTGAAATGAAACAAATTCCTCTTCATTCTGTTGTGCTCAGCGAAGGAACTGCCTAAGCATACTTTTGCGGATCCAAACTTCTTTGTTCTTTCAAAGTCTTCTTCTTGCATAGAAGAACGCAACTCTTGCAAAAACCGGGATTTGAGTAGTAGGCGGCACCCCCTCTGAGTTTTGAGTAAGCGGAACCATTCTGTTTTGGTTCTTCTCCACATTCTGACCGGCAGGAATTTGCCTATGATTTTTCCAACTGATATGTCGATATAGAAAGATCTCCTTATTTCTTCAAATAATAAATACTCATTTTCTTGAAAAGATATTAGATCACCGTGGGAAACTTTCAAATGAGTAATGCTTACCAGTCCATTATTCAAACAAACCCTTCGATGACTTATCGGCTGCCTTGCTTGAGGAAGAGTGTCACTAAAATGGAGACGAACCGGAATCACGTCCGATCTTGTTTCTTGATTGAGTAGAAAAGGGATATATTCAGTTCCTTCTCTTCCTCTGTGCATCTCCCTTATGGGTAAATCCCCATAATAAAGGGACAACTTTCGTGTAGTTTGTGATTTGATGTTACTGTTTAGATTTTCTCTAATCGAAAGATTTCTTTTAATGGATCTCCTCTTGTTCCTCAATCTTCGGAGAATGCGGCGTTGTATTAGAGAAAGTTCTCTGTTCCGAACATTTCCTGGAAGTAGACGACACGTTTTAAATCTTAATGCAGGCATGGCATATCTCGTTGAATCAGTCTTTTTCGCCACATCGCGTATAAAGGGAATCGAACCCAATTCTTCCACGACCCCCCACGAATGGTCCTCCCTTAACTCAATTAACTACGAGAATTCCAGTGGTTGCCTAGTTGTTGTCAGTTCTCATAAGTCCTTTATATACTACTTAGTAAACACTAGAAGAAACCCAGTACTTGACCGACTGCGTCACAGTGCTCAGGTAAAGGGCAGTGTCAGAAAGCGAGCGGGAAAGCTCTTCAAGTGTGGCGTGGAGAAGACCTACCTGCTCTGCTCCCTATTGCATAAACCCGGACCTGCCTCTCCCGCAGTCAAAACTCTCCTCTCCAGCCCCTCAGGCTGGGCCAGAAGCCTCGTCTCCTTCAACTGATTCAAGTGATTCAGTCAAAATGAAAGTAATCTCACTTAAATGTAATTTGGATCTAAAACCTCGTCAAAATTCATCTCTCGTCCTTTATTGTTATACAACACATATTCCTCCCTTACGAACAAGAAAATCCAGTGGATGGTTTGGATCTAGAGTGAAGAAAGGTTCTTTACCACCGGAGACCGGCTTTCGTGAAAGCACCTTTGGGCGATGCTTTCTCGATCCTCTCTGTCACTTGAAGGAAGATAGCCACTGGTTTTATATAACAATTCCAATTTGAACTGGTGGCGACTCCATTTGTATTTTAGGGTCCCTAACGAGCTCGCTATGCTTACAGCTTGGCGACGGAGCTGGGGAAAGCGGATTCAAGCCAAAACTGGAATCCCCTTTGACCTCCCAAATCACCGGTTTCCAACTTGCTTAATTACTAAATGCTTGATCGCTTTGATTTTCTATATAATTTCTATCTTTCACTTGCGTCTTTTTAATGCTTAATTGCTTCTTGCTTCATGTCTATATTCCATGCTAGGTAGTTTTATATAAAAAAATAACTATTTCTTTAACTAGATAATGCTTGCTTGAATGTTATTGGTTGCATGCTTGCTTCACTAGCACTTGCATTATGTAAACCCACAAGCCTTGTCCCACCCCCTTTCTACCTATTTAGGAGGCTTGAAACCAGATCCGAGAGAAGACGAGTTGCCACCAAAGCTGAGGATGATGGCAAAGATGGGGTTCCACCCCGGTGGGGATAAAGACGCAAGGGAGAATTCTTTTTCTGCAGCTACCAGCACATGATCCCACTTTTGGCCTGGGCTACAAGCCAAAAGTCAAAGACTACATCAGTAGAGCTCAGTAGAGAAGGAGAGTCAGAAGAGCGCTGGAAGAGGGTTGACTCCCGCCGCACGAGAACATGCCTACGCCACCGCCCAACTATGTCTCCTTTCCGATCCACATGCCGCTACAAGACCCCTGTCAACCACCCTTAGCCAAAAAACACAAGTCCGTCCGTAGAAAGTCCACACCAAAATGTGTGTATCCCTAGTCCCACAGTACTCCCGACTGCATCACAGGCATTATTATCCTGATCTTTCTTGTCTGTTCTTGAGTGAGGAGGGTCAGCTTGATGCAGACCCGGAGTCTGAGTCTAGTTCGTCAAGCACGGCGGAGGAGATACGGAGAGAAGGAGACGTCGAGATAGAAGAACGTGAAGCCGAGGGAGGAAGTTGTCGTATCGATGGAGGAAGGAAGCCAGGGACAACTACTTCTCCTCAGATCCCTTTTAGCTACTCCGTCAAATAGCTCAACTGATGCGCATCCCACGCTGCGCACTCCGGGGCTGTTCGGTTCGCAATGGCGCTGCCGGGATTCACGCTTCGGGAGATCGATAGTGCAATTAAGCCCTACGAAATCCTTTCAATATCTTCGCCGGGAAGCGAAGCGGCCCTAACGTCGGTCTTCGCCATTCCCTCCAGCTTTTGGTTGTTCTGTGCAGGTGCCACCTGAAGTTTCGAGAAACCAGGGCCCGAGTGGAACTGAACGCGCTCTATCTTCGGTAGCCCGGGAGGACTTAGTCCTTCCACCATGCGATTAGGTTGTCCAAGCCCTTCCTTTATCCCTTCATGCCTTAAACATGCCCTTCTCACCCAAACCTTCCATGCATGAACGTATATTTCTAATCTAACCTACTAGATTGATCACAGTAACCTACTGCAGTAGGACGGCATATATTAGTCCGTCACTAAGGAGCATACAACAGATTAGTGGTCGGACTCCTCTAACTTAACTGGGGAAGTGGCATAACCAAACTGGTGAACGCGAGCGGTTGGACACCGCGAAGCTTTTTGAGACATTCTTCCGTAAGTTAAGGAGGACCCTTTCAAGAAGCCCGTCCCTCGCCTTTCGCCTATCCAGCCAAGCTTGCGGGGGACGTCTTGATAGAGGACTCATTACCTCCTATCTTGGGATAGGGAGAACGCATTGTCTTTCCTTGATGGAAAAGAACTCCTTGTGTGGTATAGCTACCTAACATACCCGCCGAAAGGAGACGAATAGTGATCGTTAGAGTAGATCAGACTGACTAGAATGAAACAAAAGCCGCGTAATACAAAGGACCAATAGTTGGGTATCACATTAGCGCGACTGGCCCGGTGTATGAATTAGTTGGTTAGTGGACCGGGGGAAAGAAGCTGGTAAGGACGTCTATAGATAGAGGCTTTCGATCGAGGTGATTGATACCATGCTCTTCCTAGGCGACCTCTATTTGAAACGTAAAAACGGAATAAAACGAAGCGAGCAAAGCGAAAGCTACGCGAGCCAGTCTTCGCTCGCTCCGCTGTCGCTTCTCTCGCTCGCTTTCGGAATGGCAGCCTCTTGGATTCTCCCGTCTGAAAAGACTGTGACTATCACGGTCGGTGAACGAAGAGTCTTGCAACCCCTCCGCGAAATCACCCAGGCGGAGCCTGTTAACATGAACACTGCTGAAGAGGGCAAGGAAGATTGGCGAGAACCCTTCGAAACTACCTCCAGGACGGAAGGCTACCTGAAGACCGTCGGGCCGAAGTACGAAGGTTCCAAGTTCATCATGTGGAAGGATGCCCTCTATAAGCGATCGCTTGATGGGATCTATATGAGGTGCATAGCCAAAGAACGGATACCCGGAGCAATGCAAGAGGTCCACGCGGGAGTGCGCGGGGCACACCAAACGGGACCAAAGTGACAAATGCAGCTCAAAAGACTAGGATATTACTGGCCAACCATGATATCCGACTGCATTGAATACGCCAAAAGCAGCAAGGTCTGCCAGTACCACGCAGACTTTATTCACCAGCTTCCGGAACCATTGCACGTCACAACATGCTCATGGCCATTTGCCACCTGGGGGGGATGGACATCATCGGAGCCTTCACGCCACCGTCGTCAGCAGGGCATCAGTCTTTATTGGCCGCTACCGACCAATAGTTCGCTCTAAGTGGGCCGAAGCGATCAGACCAAGCAACTAACTATGAGGCGATCGAAGAAGAACAAGCGCTACACCTAGGAATCAACAAGACGAAAACTTTGTGTTATAATTCCCCCCTATGTTCTTATTGGGATCGGAGAGAAAGACAAAGCTACTGACTGATCAGACCAAGCAAAGCACACGCCCAATCCACTCACCGATCGGAATGATCTAAGCCAAGCAACCGATCAGAGTCACCGATATGAATGGTGGGGCGGGTCTTCCAAGCCCGCCCATCTATCAGCTGGGGGGGTCGAACGAGTTAGCAGCACGGTCGACCAAGGGCGCAGAGAGGGATTGCAGAGGAATGAGTGTGAAGAAAATGAAGACCTCGGAAAGTAAGTACAACTCACTTTCTGTTTTCTCGTAGATGTCGAACTTCGCGAAAACCCGAATGAGGATGCGAAGCGAAGGAAAGTGACCCTGTGAATCGGAACGCGTAGGGCCAGATCGGAAGAGGGTGTATAAAGCGGACGCGAGCCCACAGCCAAAGCTAACTGGCTGAGCGAGGGGTCGTCAACGGCACTAGGATGAAGAAAGTCGTCGGAAGACCTTCTATGATTTGAGCGACCGAGAGTAGTGAAATCATATATAGACCTGATCTTCTAGTCACGCGTTTGCACCTAAGCATCACACATGCAACGGACAGAAGGAGAAGGGTCTGCATGAGGCACCAGAGGGGTGACTAAGACGGTAAAACAAGCCTTTTTTGTAGTTTCAGTCAAAATCAAAGACATCAATATGTTGAATGGCGGGATTGGGGCCATCTTTCCCGAAATACAACTATTTATGTAACTATACAGTTGCGTGAGACGGATCACAGATCGAGTTCCAGTGGGATCGGGTTTTTTTTTGTATGTCTCGCCTAGGGCCCTATCTTACCATAATCATACTACTTCCATGTTGCGCCCAGGGGAAAGACGTCATGTTAAATTACGTGCTTCATACAATCCAACTCGATGGAAGGCCGGGCACCACACCGGAAAACTAAGGCTAAGAAAAGAACTAATGGTGAAAGGCGAACAGATAAACCATGAACAAAACTCGCAGATAGATCATGAAAAGGGTTCAAAAAGAAAACTATCAGACGCAATAATATGGCTTTCATTGGTGGAATCATGATTGATCAGGTCATGATCGGGCGAATCCCGCCATTGGTATAGTTAGGGATGGAGAGGCGGATCCAAGATCCAGCCAAGGGGCATGTGAAGGTCACAACCAAGTCGCTCCATTATTCTCCCAGAGAACAGGGAAGATAATCAGTCAAAGTGAATGATCAATTCCACAATTTATATCTAAGTTGAGTTCTACACGTGTCTTGGAAGGGTCGAACCTGCACCAAACGACTGTACTCAGCAGACAGAGGAAAGACGAAGCCTATTAGAAGGTGTAGGTGGCCTAAGCTGCTGCCATATGATAAGTCCTTCGCCGCCGTTCCGTAACGACCTTTGAACTGAGTGGAGAAGGCAGAAAGTCTTCCTAGCCCGCCCAGGCTAGCCGTATATTGCCCCTAAGGAAGGCAAGGGGTTGGCGCAGCTTACGGTCGGAGAGAAAGGTGCACCGTCTTTCTACCCAGGTACGGTGGATAGTGTTCGGAAGAATGGAGACTAGGTGTGTTTCAACAATGTCGTGGCCGAGATGAAACTCGGGCACTATGTTTCCAGGTTGGAGACCCTGATGAATGAAGAAGACGGAAAGAAATCGTCGGGTCATTCGTATGAGGCTAAGAAGTAGTTACTTCCTCACTTTCTGAATCACTAGAGGAAGGTCGCAAGCTTCTCGCTCTCTTAGAGAGAACGATTCCACGTGCCGTGTTAGTATACGTAAGCGGGCGGGAAGTCGATCAGTCCGCAAGGCCGAAAAGCAAATGGGAGCACTTAGGCATCTTAGTCAGTCCGCTCGGTTTTCAAGGGGGGTCAGCAAGACTTCCATCTTACCTGCTTCGGAACGACAACCAGATTGAAGAAAGAAAGAAAGAGGGGGGGATCAGGAAGCGTGTAGACTTGACCCCTGGCCCACTACTACACCATACCGAGGTCAACCGGGAGGGGTCCTACCGCCACTGAACCGTCTCATCTTACGGAGGCCTTGCAATAGAGGGGCTTTAGCCTGCCATGTATAGGGCGCGTGTCTTTAGAGGTCCACCGATTCGTCAAAAGCTTAGTCGATTTGAGTGGAATCGGTTCCAGAGAGAACCGCGCCGGTATGGTGTCCATTCAAGTGAGATGTAGGGTAGTGAAAAAGTGAGGTTGTTCAATCGATCAAATTCCATAGTAGATGATAGAGGGGGCTACTGCCACCAACAAAATAGATCCGGTGCGCGCCAAGGCCTTATCACCCTACCTCAATCTTTCCTGTCCAAACTATCTAGACTACATTGACTTCAAGACAGGGAAGTCTCTCTAATTAACCTGAGAGAACCTACTAGTTCATTACCAACTCATCATTATTTATCTTAACAAGTACGCCTTCCCTTCTTTCAGTACTAAGATAAATACGTAACCTGCTCCTCCTGGTTCCGTCAAATTTCCTGCTCTCACTCCTTGGAATGCAAGCGGAGGCTGGTCGACTCCGACCAGGGGCAATATACGGCTTCGTCACCTTTCTCAAATGCGCCGGATTGAAGACGGGTAGCGCTATACCAAGGCAGACCACTCAAGAGTGGTCTCGGATCATGGCCCCTGTCCTACACTGGATAGTTTGTCATCTATGAGAAGATAAGTACCGCCGCGGGCATACTAGGAAGCGATCAAGTCTCATGTGGTTGAGTCTTAAAACGAGTCCCCATCCATATATTGCTTCCTCAATCTTCCGGAACTTGATCCTTTAGTACAAACCAATGCGTAATAAATTGAGTATGCGCGGGCCTTCGCAAGCCCTCAACTTCCTGAGCAAATATCTTGCCAAAGCTAACGCCACCCCTATGAAACTTTCTTCCATATTTGCATGCGATAAAACCACTTGTTACGAGCCTTTGAATCAAAAACAAGTGTACTTTTTTCACATTTTGCTTATTATTTCTAATAAATAAACTTGTAAATTCACCTTTCTCACTATTGGTTTTTTCTCTTCGCAGAAAAACAAAGAATTGTCAAGTACAAGTGGAGTTAAGTTATGAACTACAGATTAAATCTTTTAGGACTGACATTTTTAGGTAATACTGTACGTACTAATACAATGGTTTTAATCAAATAAGTTTCGTAAATGAATAAAGTAAAGCCAAATTCTACAATTTTTATGCGATCTGCGCTAATAAATTGAAGAGAATCTCAACCGATCTGTTTGACCAACCATGCATGTAGCTGTACAGAACCTACTGCCAGATCCAATAGGGACTCAGAATAATGCTAGAATAATGTAACTTAAGTGCTTCCTCATTATTATATGGTTGATAGTGTGAATATATTGCTAAACACGTAAAATGGTAGTTGTAACTTTATATCAAGCCATGGATACTCATGCGTTGGACGGCTCTAACATTAAGAAGATTTTGCTTTGTTGTAGATGGTTGATATGTGTAGTCAGAATCCTAATGAATTATTTATGTCAGCAAAGCAAATATAATGCAAAAAAGCATATGTTGAATGGAGCACTAAAAGTGCTTTGCCTTAGATAGGAATTATTCAATGCTTAAACACGGGTTTTAATTGAATGTTATATATGTTTTTTTGCATATAAACATATATAACATGTCAAACTGTGACTAAAGACTCTCCTTATTGATATTTGTAATTAGAGAAAAATCAGGTAAGATTAGGGATGATATTGCATAAGTTAGGTAAGATCAGAAACGAATTTGTTTAGGTAAAAAATTTAGGGATCAAATCAACATAGGTCAAAAGCCCAGGGACTATCTGTACATTTAACCCGAATATGGTTACAGGTACGTTTTTGACTGCTTACACATGGAAACACGTTGATTCTGATAAAAAACCATATCTCGATAAATGTACATTTATAGAGATATCTCACATGAAGCTAATCTTGTTCCGGCAAAGGGAAAAGAGATACTGATATTGGGCCTTATCTAACAAGGGTTAGAGATACAGACATTGGGCCGGTCTGAGAACCCATGGGCTTGCCCCATGTCTTTCTTGATCCAGACTTGGCCGCAGCTTTATGACTGTATCTAACAATTAGCCGCAAGTTTTGTGTTGGTCTCTTTAGCCCAGGGCTTTATATGCAGCAAATGGGCCTTATCCTGCGAATTCTCTCACTTGGGCGTAACTCGGACTCTTTATCTGCAATTATTGGGCCTTGGAGCGTCAATAGCGAATAGGTAGGTCGAACCTGTAGGTCCAGTAGGTCGTTATGCATCAGGTTAGTAGGTCGACTTGACCACCGATCGTGGATGATGACTAGAAAAACGAGTCAAAGTTCATTTTGGATAAACAATCACAAGCAGCAGTCCCGATTACTTATATTATAGGAGGACGGGAAACTTGACAGCGGGCTCAAGCCACAAATTTATAGGCTTCTTCCGCAACATCTGGGCCTTGGCCGCAATTCAGACCGTTAGCCATAACTAATGGGCTTTAGCTGGGTTCAAGCCGCAAATCCTCTTCTCCGGTAAGAACGTCTGCACGTGTCCCTGGCTTCTTTCCTCCTTTGCAATAGTAAATGCCGTTCTTCAGCTTTTGGCAGTTCAGTTCCTCTACCATCTGATTGTGGGCATATTCCTTCTAGTTCCCTGCTCGTACATTAACTATGTCAGTTGCTTTCACTAGCCGCGCTTATTCTCCGTCATGTGCAGCCTCTTTTCTGCCTTTTTCATTTAAGTAGGGTGGTATCTTTATTGAATATTCCCTTTTAACAGCAGCAAATCCTTCTATTCTACGATCTGATTCACTTGAACAAACCCCCCAGCTGAGTCAATAGCAGAAGGATCCTTTAATTCAATTTAATGATGTGAGACACTATTTGGCCTTCTTTCAGGAGTTGTAAATGGTATCACCTTTAGCTGGCAAAGAAGTTATCCCCTATCCAGGTATTCCATCTTTTTTTCGCCAAGAGGAAGCCGAATAGCAATTTCTAACAGCTCCCTCACAGTCTCTGCTCAAAGATGCGAAGGTCTTATCTGAAACAGGACATTCTATCCCGAGAGTCAGTCCCACAGCGGATTCGACGGGACGGGATGCATGCAGATTTCTTAGCATCAATCCGATTCGATGCCAGGGTACGAAAGCAAGAAGGTAAGACAGTAAGCAGTCGACGCAGTCAAGCAGTACTGATCCCAGGTGGTGCGGATTCAATTCCTGAAAACATGCAAAGAGCAGATAAGGCAGCGTTCCTTCCTCCAAGAACTTATTCTGATTCAATTGCTAACAGCCAAAGAGCTCCTTCTGTGGTCAGAGTAAAAAGGGGAAAGTGCTAAGATGCTAAGGGAAGGACGTATCGTCGAGCTACTCTTCTTATTCTCTGGCATTCCTCCTTCTCCTTCTCTCCCTCTTTGATAAAGGCTATTCCTGATCTTCTCCTTCTGGTATTCAATCTACAACCTCAAAGGCGAAAACAAGCGTTATCGCATCCTTTCCTTCTTCCTTCTCTGTCTGTGGTGGAGGGATTGACTATTGGATTTCGTTCGAAAAAAGAGCTTTTTGCTCCTAGGGGATTTCTCCCTTACTCGGATTCACTGGGTTAGGCTAAACCTTCGATACCTTCCACCGTAATACGAGTTGCGAACCTTCGTGATCCTGAATATGTCTATCAATTCCTTTTGAATAAGTTGATAACAGATAGACCCCCAGACGGGCATGCAACCTCAGACGCGCATTCTTTGGGATCTGAAGGAAGACTATCCCTGTGCGTGCTACTGCTCTAATCTAAGGCTTTCAATAATGAATTTGATGGTATGCTTTCGACGTGCTGTGATGAGAGGTGCCTTAGCCTAACATATTAACATCCCGTCCTTTTGAGCTGTAAGCAATGTCCCTTCGCTTTGTGAAAGTGATTTGACTTTGATCTTCTTAATGGGGGCAAACGACCTTTTCTGGGTATGGCCACAAGGTAGCGAGTGCAAAGCAAAGAGGCGGTAATGCTAATTAAACAGCCTTCCTTGCATCGCCGAATCGCAAAAAGTCTCTTTCCCGTGCCATCAAGAATCAGGAAACAGGCTTTGCGCAAGAAAGAATATATCGCGTAGTCTAACTCTAAAGTCGGAACTAAAAGCTAGAAGGTGAGTGATGAATGAAGAAAAGAGAAGAGGATGCCAATAAGCTTTCCTTCTAAGAAAAGTTCGGCACCGATAAGAATCGGTGGATCAAATAGGACGAGCGAACTCCATCCACCCTTCAATTCATTCTTCTCCTGCTGAAAATGATGCACTCAAGTAGACCCAACAAGATTCTCCGTTTTTTGTTCGAGAAGTCACCGAATAGAGTAGTCCTGCGCAGAGGAAAACAGACAGAAAGTAGGCCTTTGTTGACCAGTTTCGTTTGCCAATAATGCCAATGAGATTTTCTAGTTCTTCTTCCTCCCATGTCGAAGAGTGAAGTGAGCCGAAAATCTCACTCTTTGGGAACCCTTATCGCCTTTCTCTTTTTAGGTTGATTTAAAAGGGTTCTTTCGAGCTGAGCTTTTTTCGTAGTAGTAGTGGGCCCAAAAAAGCCCCCCAAGGAAAGTCCAGGAAGAAAAGTGCTGACCTTTGACACATGATGAATGAGATCCAATAATCCTGAAGTCTTGCGAGTCATACCTTTAGCGCTTACTCCTTTTTTGGGGGGGGCTCCCTTACATAATGATGGATCGAGGCACTCTCTGTAGATTGATCGGTGAAAGTATACCTCACATTCAGACTTCAAGCTAGGTAGCACCCGTATGGCTCACTCCCGTTACATAGCCGACTGGTAAGACCATGCTCTGACCGAAAGAGAGAAGAAAGCAGGGGATAGATGAAACTGATCTCGGTCCATAGTCAAGCCTCATTTCGCCTAAGCCCGATTACGGTATAGATAGAGGAAGATAGTAACGGGTACTACACTTGACGCACGGACCGTTCACTTTGTTTTTTCTGTAGATTCCGAAATACTCGATCGATTTCGACGGCATTGATGACAAGTTTCTTCTTTCCTATGCGACAAGTGGGCCATCAGTCCTTTCTCTCTCTTGAGGGGGCACCGAAAGGGCTTTCTTCGACCTTAACCGATAATCCAACTTTGACCGGAATGAAAGAAGGCTGGGGAAAGCATCAAGACTTGAAAGTTTCAGACGACGATCGATAAGTGCTAGAAAGAAAAGAAAGGATCAAGCAAGTCCTGTGTCACCGAATAGGAAGAGCACTATCCGTACCGTCATTCGAAATGTATGTTTCAAAGAAAAAAAGGATTAGCCGTCTACACGTCAAAGATCTTCGTGATCATCTTCCCGGATTAGGACCAAGTTTTTGCAAGTAAATAAACAATTCTAAAGCTTACTCTCTATGGGGCGCGAAGGGTATAACATCAGTTGAAAACTGGAATGCTCCAATCGTCTGTTCAAGGGAGTGAACCTAATGGATACTTATATTTATATACTTTTTTAATAAAGGTAGGTGATCGTAGACCGAGAGCCATATTCCTCGGTAAACAATTTGACCAAAGAAAGAGTGAATAAGAAGCCGTGTACACAGGCTTAAGATGTTAGCATCAAGACTAAGAATATCGGTCAGCAAAGAGAAAAGCTAGATCCAAGCTCAAAAAGAAGGTCTCTTCTCCTCTCGGCTAAGGCTTAAATAAAAAAGGAAAGAACCCTCCTGCCCCTCTCCTTATTGCTGAAGGAACGAATAGAACATTCTTCCTTTCCCCATTCCCCAGAAAGAGAAGGCCTACCAAGAATCCAGCACTAGAAATTACCACGTCAACAACTCAATGTATTAATAATACATAAGATTGCCCTCGTCCATGGTCACTGAATCGTGGACCATAAAAGGCTACTCTACTAACTATGCCATCAGTAATCGAGTCATAGCGCCGTAGCTAGAAGATCGTCGTCATTCTACACGCCTCTATCTGTGGCAGAATAGACGAGAGGTAGGTGCTGCTCTAGGCCTTTCTTCAATAGATGGATCATATACTACAAGCTTAAAGGCAGGGCTAAGACTGAAGTCGCTAGCGGCTGCCGTCCCATCACTAACTCAAATGGGCTATGGTGAGACGACTCGCTCCGCTGCAGATTATAGCAGAACTGGGCCACGTCCAGATGATGCACCCAGTCCTTCTGATTGGCACTCACAAAGTGCCGCAAGTACTCCTCGAGTAAGGCGTTCACCCGCTCCGTCTGCCCATCGGTCTGCAGATGAAGACTCGTGGAGAAGAGTAGCTCGGACCCAAGGATCTTGAATACCTCCGTCCAGAATTGACCCGAGGGTCGCGATCGTTGACGATGCTTTCTGGGATCCCCCACAGCTTTCACTATGTTGGCGATGAAGAGCCGTGCCGCTTCTTCCGCCGTGCAATCCGTCGGGGCTGCTATGAAGGTCCCATACTTGGAGAAGCGGTCCACCACCACCATGATGGAGCCTAACTCCCCCACTTTTGGCAGGGCAGAGATTAAATCCATGGAGACGCTCTCCCACGGACGGCTAGGGACCGGCAAGGGCTCGAGAGGACCGCCTGGCCGCTGATGCTCTACTTTACATAGTCTTGCTGGCACACAAGACAAGTCCGCACATAATCCTCCACGTCCTCGCGCATGCGGGGCCAAAAGTAGGCGGCTTCGACCAAGGAATTAGCGGTCAGAGTGACGAAGATTGGCTTGGTTGCAAGCACGAAGAATTTCTCTGTTTTCGATCTGGACGCTGGGAAGTGTAGAAATGCAGAAATCGATGATGATCGCGGGTAATCTCCAGGATCCGGATTGGCCGGTCGTCAAACAATCCTCCAGAGGTCTTTGCTGTTTTTTCTCCCAACTATCTTTCATTCCTTACGCTCTATTTCATTTGAGCAGGAATCCCCGAAATCATCTCCCATCTACGCGCTACAGTGTATACCCTATCCACCAGCCGCTTCTGCTTGACTCAAAAAAGCTTTCCCGATCTCTTTCTTCCTGCTCTTGATTGGAATCTCGAATGAAAGATCCACTTGACCAGTCATCCAGAGCTTGGAACCAGTAATTCTGAGCTTGGACAGTTAGTTGGGTAAGCATGGTCAGACCTCTTCTCGACCGCTTCTCTTCTTTCAGTTACAGTAGTTCGGGGGGAAAACGACCTCTTTGACCATCAAAACAAACTTTGAAACCACTTTTGAGGTGGGATAACATCAATCCTTGGCTGAAAGATAAGTGCACGATGCCTCTCCCGCTGATAAAAGTTACTAAAAACTATCGCCTTTGAGCATTTACAAAGCTTTAAGCCCAAACCTTGCTACTAGGTCAGTCCCTGGTTGGTTGGCTAATGTAGTCTCGGTGAAAAATCAAAATGGAGACGATTGAACGACTGGATAGGCAGCGTGCCAGACTTAGCCCAACTATGAAGCAGAAGTGGAACCCACGGATGTTCCCTTTATTTCGGCTGCTTTCCCGAAGCCTGAGACCGGCCTTCGTCTGCTCCTATGCACCCCTTCAGGGATTCACTCTCGACCTTTTCTCCGCTTTCTTAGTTTACCTTGGATATTGTCGTTGTTGGGTAGTCTCATCGCACTCCACTCTTGTATTCAGCCTTCTTCAAAGAAAGCTAGCGCTGACCTTAGCTTATGAAACCTCTGCTCCTGACGGAATAAAGAGGAGCGCCCCTCCTCTTGAACGAAGAAGAAGAGGCATACATCGGGACGCGGACATTAAATCTCGTCGACAAGATATCAGTTCTTTTCGCAGTCACTCTTTCATCCTTTGTCGGCCCTACCTATCAACTGGGTTGGCTGATAGAACTTCGAAGGCCTTGCTTGTCAGCTAGTCATCTAAGTCTAGTTCGAATAAGCTACATTTTGTGACTCGTTCGACATTCCGTTCTCGCATGAACATTTGCATTTTCCAGTTCATTTCTTCCGAATTTACTCAGCTGGATCATGGATGGCTTAGGGAGTTATGATAGGTTGATTGGTTTTTCTGAGATGAATGAGACTGATATCTTTCGGATAGCTGGATTGTGAACAAACAGAATGCAAGAGAACTACTGATAAGTAAGTTGAGTCCAAAGGTTCGGCCAGTCTTGATGACCGGTGATGAAGAGACTTTCATCTTGTATAGGGAAATAGGGAGCTTTTGAGATGAGAGCGCTTAGTGGAACTAGTTTGGTGAGGCAGTAGGGCTATGGTGGTTCTAGAGGCAGCAACTAATGGGCTAACTCCTAATTCTGACTGAATCATCGAGGTGGCGGGCGTAAACGAGTTATCTTGCAATCTCTTTCACACACACTTCAAGCCCAAAGTAAGTTCTGAAGGGGGAAAATTGACCCCTGATGCAAAACAACAAATGAATCGATCACTTCTCCAACTAGGTAGGATAAGACTATAATGGGATGAATCCGAAGGGATAAAGGACAGCGATCTTGTTCAGTAGTTCCAATCATATGCAATCATTGGCTCAAAAGATATTGGTTTATGGAGAAGATCTTCGTGTCTGGAACAGAAAAAGGGGGTGAAGAAAGCAAAGAGAAAGACAATGTCACGCCCCAGGCCCCAGCGGAAGCCTACCCGGCACGTGCACAGACCCGCCGTGTGCACAAGGTACCCCCCGGTACACACAAGGCGTCTACAACAACCAAGCTGAAAGGAAGCAATATACACATCCTACTAGTAATCAGAGCACAACAGAACTAATCTATACATCAAAGAGGAAAAAAAAAAGATAACAACTATCATACAAGAAGTTAAAATCCAATATACAAATTTGGTCCCCTCAAATGCAACTTATCAAAATACACGGGTGGTTTCTATGCCAAAACACACTGACACCTCTCCAAGAAAAACAAAAGAAAAGGTGCCCCGCAACCACCTCGAGTGGTGCGACGGGGATTTGCTAACTATGCGATAACCCCTTGCCACGGTCCCGAGCCCCTCCCGCTGCGGATGGCTCTGCAAAACAACAACCCAAATGGGGTGAGAACTATTAATCAATAGTTCCCAGTGGGTAAGCCGCCGAGAGGAGCGAAATACACCACTAGGTCAACTGAGGCATAAGATAGTAAACTGCTGAAATGAAATGCAGAAAATAAACAACTGAAGTAAAGTAAAGTACTCTACTACTATCATGCCTCTATGCTCATGTACAAGGTGATGATGATATGAATCTATCATGCTATCATAATGTCCAACTACAATGAGTAGTATTACTTATGTGGTGTCCAATGTCAAGTTTGCTATCATGTATGTCCAACTACCATTAATGTATCATCTATGTGATATTCACTGTTAAGTTTGGTTAACTTAATCCTTTTCTCTTGAAGACTTTCATTGAGTCTAAGCTTGAGCCACGCCTCATGGTCCCGTGGTGGCACCCCCCAAGGAGCTATGCCAAACCAACGGCGTCCCAATCGGCACCCAATCCCGCACGGCGATTGTCACGCCCCAGGCCCCAGCGGAAGCCTACCCGGCACGTGCACAGACCCGCCGTGTGCACAAGGTACCCCCCGGTACACACAAGGCGTCTACAACAACAAGCGAAAGGAAGGCAATGAACACATCCTACTAGTAATCAGAGCACAACACAACTAAACTATCATACAAGAAGTTAAAATCCAATATACACATGTAGTTCCCTTAAATACAACTTATCAAAATACATAGGTGGTTTCTATGCCAAAAATACACCAACACCTCTCCAACAAAAACAAAAGAAAAGGTGTCCTGTAGCCACCTCGAGTGGTGCGACGGGGATTAGCTAGCTATGCGATAACCCCTTGCCACGGTCCCGAGCCCCTCCCGCTGCGGATGGCTCTGAAAAACAACATCCCAAATGGGGTGAGAACTATTAAACAATAGTTCCCAGTGGGTAAGCCGCCGAGAGAAGCGAAATACACCACTAGGTCAACTGAGGCATAAGATAGTAAACTGCTGAAATGAAATGCAGAAAATAAACAACTGAAGTAAAGTAAAGTACTCTACTACTATCATGCCTCTATGCTCATGTACAAGGTGATGATGATATGAATCTATCATGCTATCATAATGTCCAACTACAATGAGTAGTATTACTTATGTGGTGTCCAATGATCAAGTTTGCTATCATGTATGTCCAACTACCATTAATGTATCATCTATGTGATATTCAATGTTAAGTTTGGTTAACTTAATCCTTTTCTCTTGAAGACTTTCTTTGAGTCTAAGCTTGAGCCACGCCTCATGGTCCCGTGGTGGCACCCCCCAAGGAGCTATGCCAAACCAACGGCGTCCCAATCGGCACCCAATCCCGCACGGCGATCATAATGTCGCAAATGGCCAACTCCGGAGTGCCGGCTTGGAGGGAGCGACCCTACCAAGCATGTGCGAATGAGCACAAACGGCAAGCAAGCAAGTCTCGATCATCGTGTCTGAAACACGGAATAGCAAGTCATCGTGTCTAAAACACGGAAAAGCATCATCGACCTTTAGGTCGGGGTATAGTATCTCAAGTGTCAATGTTTCATATACAATATTAACATTATTTTGCATAATGAAAGAGTAAAACATTTACAAGTTATCCTCATGTCTCAAACATGGAATCTAACTATTTCATCTTGATTGTACAAGTTTAGAAGTTTTCTACTTGTATCTCACTACACTAGATGGCACTAATGTCATAATGTCCATTTTCTTCATGATCATATGCATAACATATCTCAATAATTCTATAACATGTATAGTTATTCTCTATTCATATCCAAAAGCTTAAGTTCACGAAAATTCCTATTCAATCCCCCCTCAAAGTGCCCATGCACCTACAATGTTTACCTCTACTACATAGAGTATGAATTTTTCTACACATGAAGGGGTTCAAATGCATGATCATAAATCATGATAAATCAAACGATGCATGTTTAATATAACAATGATGCCCTAAAAGTCTATAGAAGACATAGGGGGAGTTCACCCATTTCGGTGAGGTCAGACCCACCGGATAGTTGCCAAATCCTTGTGAAGGATCCCAACCAAGAAGCCCACACTTCCTCTTATGCCCTAAGAGAAGTTTCCAAAGGGTTAAAACATCACAAAACCCTAATCACAAAATCCCTTAAAATCATAGGGAAAAAAATAGGTGGAAAATACCTTAGGTTGAGAAATTGCTAAATCTTGAAATCCAAACAAGAAAAGCTTCAAAACCAACCTACAAGAGTGTTCTACACCCATCAATTCCACCCCAAAAGCTATAAATCAAAA
Organism: Tillandsia fasciculata; assembly: GCA_029168755.2. Classification (NCBI taxonomy): domain Eukaryota; kingdom Viridiplantae; phylum Streptophyta; class Magnoliopsida; order Poales; family Bromeliaceae; genus Tillandsia; species Tillandsia fasciculata. The sequence goes on from CM054948.1 coordinate 13,939,382, forward strand.
AGCCCCAAAAATAAACCCTAGTTTTCCAAAACCTAGGTTTTCCTTCAAAAATCCCAAAAGAAAGGAAAAAGAAGTGTTCCAAACCTCTTTTAGCTCAAATCCCACCTTGGAAAAGCAAAGGATAGGCACAAGAGCTCCAAACTTCCTTCTTCTCCAAGTTCTAGCCTTCCTCCAAGCTCTTGTGGCAAGCTTCAATGGTGGAGAAGAGGAGGTTGAAGAAGAATCCAAGTAGAGAGATGGGTTGGAGAAGGAAATCCAAGATTTTTCTCTCCCTCTCTCTCTCTCTCTAACACTTTCTCTTACTCTCTCCAAATGAGAGGAAAAGAGGAATGAAAGGGTTAAAAACCCTAACGTAACAAAATCCCAAAAGCCCCTTGCAAGAAACGTTATTTCGTTTCTTACTGTGCTCTCCAGACTCGCACGATCCGGATCGCCCCTATCCGATCCGGATCCCGAACGTGGAATCTCCAGTTTCGCGCGGACGATCCGGATCGCCCCTATCCGATCCGGATCCCGAACGTGGAATTTCCAGTTTCGCGCGGACGATCCGGATCGCCCCTATCCGATCCGGATCCCGAAGCCAAAACCCCAAAAATTCAGAATTTTCGAAAGTTTCCGATTTGCGCCCAAACTCTCCGGAAAACTTCTAGAACCTTCCGGAAGCTTACAAAAACATTCTAAGGGTATCATTCAACCCTCCACACACTCGAACTTCGCAATTGGCTAAAGTTCAGTGTACTACATTCACCCCTCCTAAAAAGGAGTTTCGTCCGCGAAACTAGAAGTGAAGTACCTCAAGTCTCCAGCTGAAAAAGATGAGGGAAACGCTCCTGCAGCGCGCTCTCTAGCTCCCACGTGGCCTCGCGATCCTCGTGATTGCTCCAAAGTACCTTCACATAAGGTATTTCGCGATTCCGAAGTTTCTTCACCTCACGAGCCAAAATCTTCACCGGTTGCTCCTCAAAGCTCAAATCCTCGTGTAGTTCCAACGGGGCGAAGTCCACCACATGAGATGGATCAAAAACATACTTCCGGAGTGTCGATACATGGAACACATTGTGCACTCCCGATAGGTTAGGCGGTAGAGCAAGCCGATAAGCCACCGGGCCGATACGCTCCAAAATCTCAAAAGGTCCAATAAATCGGGGACTTAGCTTCCCTCGAATGCCGAATCTCTTGACTCCTCTAGTTGGCGATACTTTTAGGAAGACATGGTCTCCAACTTGAAATTCCAAATCGCGCCGACGCTTATCCGCATAACTCTTTTGTCGACTTTGAGCGGAAATCAAACGTTCCCGAGCTAGTCGAACCTTGTCTTCGGCCTCTTGAAGTACATCGGGGCCTAAAATCAATCGTTCTCCCACCTCGCTCCAATGAAGAGGTGATCGGCACTTTCTCCCATAAAGAGCCTCGAATGGCGCCATCTTGATACTTGCTTGATAACTATTGTTATAGGCAAACTCAGCCATCGGTAGATATTGATGCCAACCACTTTGATAATCCAAAACACATGCTCTGAGCATGTCCTCCAAGATTTGTATGGTTCGCTCAGACTGCCCATCACTCTGAGGATGGAAAGCTGTACTGAAATCCAACTGCGTGCCTAGGGCCTCGTGAAGGCTCCTCCAAAAATGAGATGCAAATCTTGGATCTCGATCGGAAACTATAGAAACAGGCACTCCATGCAATCGCACAATCTCATCAAGGTACTTTTGTGCAAGCTTCTCTCTAGACCAAGTAGTATGGATAGGGATAAAATGAGCAGATTTGGTTAACCTATCCACGATCACCCAAATAGCATCATGCCCAGCCTGAGAGCGAGGCAATCCAACAACAAAATCCATGGTGATCCTCTCCCACTTCCACACGGGAATGGGTAAACTCTGCAACTTGCCTGCGGGAAGTCGGTGCTCGGCTTTCACTTGTTGACATGTCAAGCATTGAGCCACAAATTTTCCAACATCTTTCTTCATGCCGGGCCACCAATAAAGTAACCTTAAGTCCTTGTACATTTTGGTGCCACCTGGGTGAAGAGAATAAGGTGCTCGGTGTGCTTCCTTCAGGATCTCTTCTTTGATCTCCAAATCCGCCGGTACACAAAGTCGACTTCGAAAACGAAGTACGCCATGATCCACATGAAACTCACCGGCTCGGCCATCCACAAGTGTAGCCCGAATCTTTTCCAAACTAGGATCTTGGACTTGTTTCATCTTGATCCTTTCCATAAGAGTCGGTTGCAACACCAATGCCATCAATCTCATGGGTGTCTCGGGTGCCACAACCTCCAACTCCAACCGTCTCATATCTTGAAGTAATGGTTGTTGGCAAGTGATCATCATTGCTAAGTTTTCCATCGATTTGCGACTTAGAGCATCTGCCACTACATTTGCTTTCCCAGGATGGTAGAGAATAGTCAAATCATAATCCTTAAGCAGCTCCAACCATCTGCGCTGCCTAAGATTCAACTCCTTCTGAGTAAAGAGGTACTTTAGGCTCTTATGATCAGTATATACCTCACAATGCTCACCGTATAAGTAGTGTCGCCACAGCTTCAATGCAAATACCACGGCGGCTAATTCCAAATCATGAGTGGGATAATTTTTCTCGTAGTCCTTTAATTGACGAGAGGCATAAGCAATAACCTTCTCATTTTGCATCAAAACACACCCTAACCCACTCAAGGAAGCATCACTGTAGATCACGTATCCCGCTCCTACAGTAGGCAAAGCCAAGATCGGGGCGGTTGTCAACCGTTCCTTCAATTCCCTGAAGCTTCTCTCACACGCATCATTCCAAATAAACTTGGTGCCTTTATGCGTTAGTCGCGTGAGGGGAGTAGATAACCTTGCAAATCCCTCAACAAAACGCCGATAGTAGCCGGCCAGACCGATAAAACTCCGGATCTCGGTGATGTTCGTCGGTCTAGGCCAATCCTTAATTGCCTCAATTTTCTTGGGGTCCACAGCTATTCCTTTATCTGATATTACATGACCCAAGAACGCTACCTCTCGTAGCCAAAACTCACATTTCTTCAGCTTGGCGTAGAGCTCTTTCTCTCGAAGTAATTGCAACACTTGCCGCAAGTGATCCTCATGTTCTTCATCACTTCGAGAGTACACCAAAATGTCGTCGATGAACACCACGACGAATCTATCCAAAAAGGGCTTGAAGACACGGTTCATCAAATCCATAAAAGCTGCCGGGGCATTAGTGAGCCCAAACGGCATAACAGTAAACTCATAGTGTCCATACCGTGTCCTAAAAGCCGTCCTAGGAACATCCTCGGGCTTGATCTTGAGTTGGTGATATCCAGACTGAAGGTCAATCTTCGAATACACTCTTGATCCTTGGAGTTGATCAAACAAATCATCAATCCTCGGCAATGGATACTTATTCTTAATTGTGACCTTGTTAAGCTCGCGATAGTCCACGCAAAGGCGAAGCGATCCATCCTTTTTCTTGACGAACAAAACTGGTGCTCCCCAAGGTGAAACGCTCGGTCGGATGAAGCCTTTTTCCAACAAGTCTTGAAGCTGTGCCTTGAGCTCTTTTAACTCTGCCGGTGCCATCCTATATGGTGCTTTCGAGATTGGGGTAGTTCCAGGGATCAGATCCACCACAAACTCGATCTCTCTATCCGGAGGCATCCCCGGTAGCTCTGCCGGGAACACATCAGTAAACTCTCGCACAACTGGGATATCCTCTACTCTCGGAGTCTCACTGCTACTATCCACAACAGTAGCCAAGTAGGCGACACATCCACTCCTAATCAACTGTTTTGCTCTGGTGGAAGAGATAGTCATCGCAAACAGTGAACTTTTGCAGCCTCTGAACACAATTTCCTCTTGTCCCGGTTCTCGAAACGTCACGAGTCGATTCTCACAATCAATGGTAGCATGATATCTTGTGAGCCAATCCATGCCCAAAACCACATCAATTCTCCAAGTCGATGGAGGGCCAACAAATCTGCCGGCAAAATCCAATCCCCAATCCTAATAGGACAACTAGGGGAAAACTCCCGAATCTCCAAAGTATGATCGGGAACTAAGACTCGTCCCGGATGCAAGGTAGGAACTAACTCAATGCCATGCAACTCGGCAAACAGCCGGTCAATGAATGAATGAGATGCACCAGTGTCAAATAAAGCTCGAACTCGAATGCTATGAATCAAGATAATACCTGCAACGACGTCCTCTGCCGCTGAAGCCTCCTCAGTTTGGGCCGCATACATGCGCCCACTCGGAGCCTGCCGTGGCCCCTCGTACTGTCGCGACGCCGGTGGTCGCCCTGACTGAGAGTAGGTGGGCGGGGTCACCTGTCCTTGAATAACTGGTGCCGATGCTGATGAAGGTGTCGGTGTCGAGCCTCGCGGGCACTCTGATCGAAAGTGGCCCTCCTGGCCACAAAGGTAGCACTTGCCTCCACGCTGCGGGCATTGCGGCGGCACATGGGGTCCACCACAAATCACGCAACGCGGGGGCCGCCGACGGTCAGGTCCTCCCCGGTGTGAAGATGAGCCGCGTCCTCCAGACTGGCTCCTCGGGTGCTTCGGCGGTTTCTTCGAATAGGGCTTATGACTTGCGCCCTCGGTCGCCGACCTCTTGCCTCGCGTTCTATCAAGAGCTTCTCTCTCTTCCTTAGCAATCTCCGCGCCTTTCTCCACTATCAAGGCACGGTCCACAACCTCCCGGTAGGTTTGGAGGTTTAGGGTCTGAACCAATCTGAAAATGGACGGTCTAAGGCCGTTCTCGAACATACGGGCCTTGTCCTCGTCGTCCCTCACAACGTGCGGAATACAGTTAAGTAGTCGAGTAAATTCCCTCTCGTACTCCGCCACGGTTTTGTCTCCTTGCCTCAAGTTGCGGAGATCTCTTTCCATTTGCCTTTTTGCGCTCGCCGGAAAATACTTCATTGCAAGCATCTTCTTGAACCGCGGCCATGTGATTGCTGCCAAATCGGTCGTGGGGTCATCCCGAATGTCCGTCCACCACTGGTAAGCATCGCCCTCAAGATGGTGTGTTGCCAACCACACCCGGTCTCCCTCCGCTACGAAGGTATCGTGGAAAAGTTTCTCCATGTGTAGAATCCACTTCTCAAAAACCCAATAGTCGGGTTTCTCTCCATCATATGTCCGAGGCTTGGATTCCCGGAATTCCCTCAAACGAGCCATGAGTCGGTCCCGCTCTTCTCCTGCTACCATCATCGGTAAAACCGTCCTCGCCGGTGGAGTCTGAACTGGCGGTGACATCACAACCTCTTCCCGGCGCCCAGCACTCGGAGTGTGATGTGAAGACTCGGGCACCTCAGGTCGAAGTGCATCGGTCACTCCACCCATGTGCTCCTGTGGTTGCACTGGTGGGTGCGAAGGGTCTTGAGTTCCCCTTGCCGCCAACTGCTGGGTCAAAAGAGCTTCCAACCTCTGCATCCTTGCATCCTGCCGACGCGAAGCCTCAGCCTGCTCTCGCGCCGCAGCCGACTGCCGCTCCACTACATCAGCTAGCATAGCCAACTGCTCTCTCAAATCTCGGACCTCACTGGATCCGGAAGTAGCGGATGTCTCCGCATCGGCCTCCTCGGCCGTCATGGAGCGAGTCGTAGGCATCACAAACTGTAACAGGCATAAAATGCGTAGGTTAGGATAACCAACGCGAAACGCATCCCCACTCAAAACAAATCCCAATCATGCGAAAGCAAATGAAGCATGCCACAATTATTTCCCGATGTCAGGTTGTCGGCCGCCAACCAGACCTTCCAAGGAAATAGAAGGTGCAATCACTTCGATCAACTCCAACTCTTATGAAGTTATAGTATTGACCCAATCAGGTTACTTTCGCCAAGTAATCATATAAGACCCCGTCTCTCACGTTCTTAATCCTTATGGTCCAACCAGCCTAAGGTTTGCTAGGTCCTCTAAGACTCAACCCTAGGCTCTGATACCAAAATAATCTGTCACGCCCCAGGCCCCAGCGGAAGCCTACCCGGCACGTGCACAGACCCGCCGTGTGCACAAGGTACCCCCCGGTACACACAAGGCGTCTACAACAACAAGCGAAAGGAAGGCAATGAACACATCCTACTAGTAATCAGAGCACAACACAACTACAACTATCATACAAGAAGTTAAAATCCAATATACACATGTAGTTCCCTTAAATACAACTTATCAAAATACATGGGTGGTTTCTATGCCAAAATACACCAACACCTCTCTAACAAAAACAAAAGAAAAGGTGTCCTGTAACCACCTCGAGTGGTGCGACGGGGATTAGCTAGCTATGCGATAACCCCTTGCCACGGTCCCGAGCCCCTCCCGCTGCGGATGGCTCTGAAAAACAACATCCCAAATGGGGTGAGAACTATTAAACAATAGTTCCCAGTGGGTAAGCCGCCGAGAGAAGCGAAATACACCACTAGGTCAACTGAGGCATAAGATAGTAAACTGCTGAAATGAAATGCAGAAAATAAACAACTGAAGTAAAGTAAAGTACTCTACTACTATCATGCCTCTATGCTCATGTACAAGGTGATGATGATATGAATCTATCATGCTATCATAATGTCCAACTACAATGAGTAGTATTACTTATGTGGTGTCCAATGTCAAGTTTGCTATCATGTATGTCCAACTACCATTAATGTATCATCTATGTGATATTCAATGTTAAGTTTGGTTAACTTAATCCTTTTCTCTTGAAGACTTTCTTTGAGTCTAAGCTTGAGCCACGCCTCATGGTCCCGTGGTGGCACCCCCCAAGGAGCTATGCCAATCCAACGGCGTCCCAATCGGCACCCAATCCCGCACGGCGATCATAATGTCGCAAATGGCCAACTCCGGAGTGCCGGCTTGGAGGGAGCGACCCTACCAAGCATGTGCGAATGAGCACAAACGGCAAGCAAGCAAGTCTCGATCATCGTGTCTGAAACACGGAATAGCAAGTCATCGTGTCTAAAACACGGAAAAGCATCATCGACCTTTAGGTCGGGGTATAGTATCTCAAGTGTCAATGTTTCATATACAATATTAACATTATTTTGCATAATGAAAGAGTAAAACATTTACAAGTTATCCTCATGTCTCAAACATGGAATCTAACTATTTCATCTTGATTGTACAAGTTTAGAAGTTTTCTACTTGTATCTCACTACACTAGATGGCACTAATGTCATAATGTCCATTTTCTTCATGATCATATGCATAACATATCTCAATAATTCTATAACATGTATAGTTATTCTCTATTCATATCCAAAAGCTTAAGTTCACGAAAATTCCTATTCAATCCCCCCTCAAAGTGCCCATGCACCTACAATGTTTACCTCTACTAAATAGAGTATGAATTTTCTACACATGAAGGGGTTCAAATGCATGATCATAAATCATGATAAATCAAACGATGCATGTTTAATATAACAATGATGCCCTAAAAGTCTATAGAAGACATAGGGGGAGTTCACCCATTTCGGTGAGGTCAGACCCACCGGATAGTTGCCAAATCCTTGTGAAGGATCCCAACCAAGAAGCCCACACTTCCTCTTATGCCCTAAGAGAAGTTTCCAAAGGGTTAAAACATCACAAAACCCTAATCACAAAATCCCTTAAAATCATAGGGAAAAATAGGTGGAAAATACCTTAGGTTGAGAAATCTTGCTAAATCTTGAAATCCAAACAAGAAAAGCTTCAAAACCAACCTACAAGAGTGTTCTACACCCATCAATTCCACCCCAAAAGCTATAAATCAAAAAGCCCCAAAATAAACCCTAGTTTTCCAAAACCTAGGTTTTCCTTCAAAAATCCCAAAAGAAAGGAAAAAGAAGTGTTCCAAACCTCTTTTAGCTCAAATCCCACCTTGGAAAAGCAAAGGATAGGCACAAGAGCTCCAAACTTCCTTCTTCTTCAAGTTCTAGCCTTCCTCCAAGCTCTTGTAGCAAGCTTCAATGGTGGAGAAGAGGAGGTTGAAGAAGAATCCAAGTAGAGAGATGGGTTGGAGAAGGAAATCCAAGATTTTCTCTCCCTCTCTCTCTCTCTCTAACACTTTCTCTTACTCTCTCCAAATGAGAGGAAAAGAGGAATGAAAGGGTTAAAAACCCTAATGTAACAAAATCCCAAAAGCCCCTTGCAAGAAACGTTATTTCGTTTCTTACTGTGCTCTCCAGACTCGCACGATCCGGATCGCCCCTATCCGATCCGGATCCCGAACGTGGAATCTCCAGTTTCGCGCGGACGATCCGGATCGCCCCTATCCGATCCGGATCCCGAACGTGGAATTTCCAGTTTCGCGCGGACGATCCGGATCGCCCCTATCCGATCCGGATCCCGAAGCCAAAACCCCAAAAATTCAAAATTTTCGAAAGTTTCCGATTTGCGCCCAAACTCTCCGGAAAACTTCTAGAACCTTCCGGAAGCTTACAAAAACATTCTAAGGGTATCATTCAACCCTCCACACACTCGAACTTCGCAATTGGCTAAAGTTCAGTGTACTACAGCGATCATAATGTCGCAAATGGCCAACTCCGGAGTGCCGGCTTGGAGGGAGCGACCCTACCAAGCATGTGCGAAAGAGCATAAACGGCAAGCAAGCAAGTCTCGATCATCGTGTCTGAAACACGAATAGCAAATCGTGTCTGAAACACGGAATAGCAACATCGTGTCTGAAACACGGAATAGCAATCATCGTGTCTGAAACACGGAATAGCAATCATCGTGTCTGAAACACGGAATAGCAATCATCGTGTCTGAAACACGGAATAGCAATCATCGTGTCTAAAACACGGAATAGCAATCATCGACCTTTAGGTCGGGTATAGTATCTCAAGTGTCAATGTTTCAAATACAATATTAACATTATCTTGCATAATGAAAGAGTAAAACATTTACGAGTTGTCCTCATGTCTCAAACATGGAATCTGACTATTTCATCTTGATTGTACAAGTTTAGAAGTTTTCTACTTGTATCTCACAACACTAGATGGCCCTAATGTCATAATGTCCAATTACACATGATCAAGTGTTTAACATGTCCCAAAAATTCTATAACAGGTATAGTTGTTCTATATTCATATCCAAACGCTTAAGTTCACGAAAATTCCTATTCAATCCCCCCTTAAAGTGCCCATGCACCTACAATGTTTACCTCTACTACATAGAGTATGAAATTTTCTACACATGAAGGGGTTCAAATGCATGATCATAAATCATGATAAATCAAACGATGCATGTTTAGTATAACAATGATGCCCTAAAAGTCTATAGAAGACATAGGGGGAGTTCACCCATTTCGGTGAGGTCCGACCCACCGGAAAGTTGCCAAATCCTTATGAAGGATCCTTACCAAGAAGCCCACACTTCCTCTTATGCCCTAAGAGAAGTTTCCAAAGGGTTAAAACATCACAAAACCCTAATCACAAAATCCCTTAAAATTATAAGGAAAATAGGTGGAAAAATACCTTGGGTTGAGAAATCTTGCTAATTCTTGAAATCCAAACAAGAAAAGTTCAAAACCAACCCGCAAGAGTGTTCTACACCCATCAATTCCACCCCAAAAGCTATGGGTCAAAAAGCCCTAAAGTAAACCCTAGTTTTCCAAAAGCTAGGTTTTCCTTCAAAAATCCCAAACGAAATGAAAAAGAAGTATTCTAAACCTCTTTGAGCTTGAATCCCACCTTGGAAAAGCAAAGGATAGGCACAAAAGCTCCAAACTTCCTTCTTCTCCAAGTGCTAGCCTTCCTCCAAGCTCTTGTAGCAAGCTTCAATGGTGGAGAAGGGGAGGTTGAAGAAGAATCCAAGTAGAGGGATGGGTTGGAGAAGAAAATCCAAGGTTTTCTCTCCTCTCTCTCTCTCTCTCTAGCACTTTCTCTTACTCTCTCCAAATGAGAGGAAAAGAGGAGATGAAGAGGGTTAAAAGCCCTAATGTAACAAAATCCCAAAAGACCCCTGCAAGAAATGTTATTACATTTCTTACTGGGCTGTCCCGACCCGCACGATCCGGATCGCCCCTAACCGATCCGGATCCCGAACGTGGAATCTCCATTTTCGCGCGGACGATCCGGATCGCCCCTATCCGATCCGGATCCCGAACATGGAATTTCCAGTTTCGCGCGGACGATCCGGATCACCCCTATCCGATCCGGATCCCGAAGCCAAGAACCCCAAAAAACCAAGATTTTCGAAAATTTCCGATTTACGCCCAAACTCTCCGGAAACCTTCTAGAACCTTCCGGAAGCTTACTAACACATTCTAAGGGTATCATTCAACCCTCCACACACTCGAACTTCGCAATTTGATAAAGTTCAGTGTACTACATTCACCCCTCCTAAAAAGGAGTTTCGTCCGCGAAACTAGAAGTGAAGTACCTCAAGTCTCCAGCTGAAAAAGATGAGGGAAACGCTCCTGCAGCGCGCTCTCTAGCTCCCACGTGGCCTCGCGATCCTCGTGATTGCTCCAAAGTACCTTCACATAAGGTATTTCGCGATTCCGAAGTTTCTTCACCTCACGAGCCAAAATCCTCACCGGTTGCTCCTCAAAGCTCAAGTCTTCGCGTAGTTCCAACGGGGCGAAGTCCACTACATGAGATGGATCAAAAACATACTTCCGGAGCGTCGAAACATGGAACACATTGTGCACTCCCGATAGGTTAGGTGGTAGAGCAAGTCGATAAGCCACCGGGCCGATACGCTCCAAAATCTCAAAAGGTCCAATAAATCGTGGACTTAGCTTCCCTCGGATGCCAAATCTCTTGACTCCTCTAGTCGGCGATACTTTTAGGAAGACATGGTCTCCAACTTGAAATTCCAAATCACGCCGACGCTTATCCGCATAACTCTTTTGTCGACTTTGAGCTGAAATTAAACGTTCTCGAGCTAGTCGAACCTTGTCTTCGGCCTATTGGAGTACATCGGGGCCTAAAATCATTCGTTCTCCCACCTCGCTCCAATGAAGAGGTGATCGGTACTTTCTTCCATAAAGAGCCTCGAATGGCGCCATCTTGATGCTTGCTTGATAACTATTGTTATAAGCAAACTTGGCCATCGGTAGATATTGATGCCAACCACTCTGATAATCCAAAACACATGCTCTGAGCATGTCCTCCAAGATTTGTATGGTTCGCTCGGACTGCCCATCACTCTGGGGGTGGAAAGCTGTACTGAAATCCAACTGCGTGCCTAGGGCCTCGTGAAGGCTCCTCCAAAAATGAGATGCAAATCTTGGATCTCGATCGGAAACTATAGAAACAGGCACTCCATGCAATCGCACAATCTCATCAAATTTTGTGCAAGCTCCTCTCTAGACCAAGTAGTATGGATAGGGATAAAATGAGCAGATTTGGTTAACCTATCCACGATCACCCAAATAGCATCATGCCCAGCCTGAGAGCGAGGCAATCCAACAACAAAATCCATGGTGATCCTCTCCCACTTCCACACGGGAATGGGTAAGCTCTGCAACTTGCCTGCGGGAAGTCGGTGCTCGGCTTTCACTTGTTGACATGTCAAGCATTGAGCCACAAATTTCCCAACATCTTTCTTCATGCCGGGCCACCAGTAAAGTAACCTTAAGTCCTTGTACATTTTGGTGCCACCTTGAAGAGCCTCGGTGTGCTTCCTTCAGGATCTCTTCTTTGATCTCCCAATCCGCCGGTACACTCTTCTTTGATCTCCCAAACGGCATGATCATCCACATGAAACTCACCTGCTGGCCATCCACAAGTGTAGCCCGAATCTTTTCCAAACTAGGATCTTGGACTTGTTTCTCTTGATCATCTTGATAAGGGTCGGTCGCAACACAACAATGCCATCAATCTCATGGGTGTCTCGGGTGCCACAACCTCCAACTCCAATCGTCTCATATCTTGAAGTAATGGTTGTTGGTAAGTGATCATCATCGCTAAGTTCTCCATCGATTTGCGACTTAGAGCATCCGCCACAACATTTGCTTTCCCAGGATGGTAGAGAATAGTCAAATCATAATCCTTAAGCAGCTCCAACCATCTGCGCTGCCTAAGATTCAACTCCTACTAAGTAAAGAGGTACTTTAGACTCTTATGATCAGTATATACCTCACAATGCTCACCGTATAAGTAGTGTCGCCACAGCTTCAATGCAAATACCACGGCGGCTAATTCCAAATCATGAGTGGGATAGTTTTTCTCGTAGTCCTTTAATTGACGAGAGGCATAAGCAATAACCTTCTCGTTTGCATCAAAACACACCCTAACCCACTCAAGGAAGCATCACTGTAGATCACGTATGCCGCTCCTACAGTAGGCAAAGCCAATATCGGGGCGGTTGTCAACCGTTCCTTCAATTCCCTGAAGTTTCTCTCACATGCATCATTCCAAATAAACTTGGTGCCTTATGTGTTAATCGCGTGAGGGGAGTAGATAACCTTGCAAATCCCTCAACAAAACGCCGATAGTAGCCGCCTAGACCGATAAAACTCCGGATCTCGATGATGCTCGTCGGTCTAGGCCAATCCTTAATTGCCTCAATTTTCTTGGGGTCCACAACTATTCCTTTATCTGATATCACATGACCCAAGAACGCTACCTCTCGTAGCCAGAACTCACATTTCTTCAACTTGGCGTAGAGTTCTTTCTCCCGAAGTAATTGCAATACTTGTCGCAAGTGATCCTCATGTTCTTCGTCACTTCGAGAGTACACCAAAAAATGTCGTCGATGAACACCACGACGAATCTATCCAAAAAGGGCTTGAAGACACGGTTCATCAAATCCATAAAAGCTGCCGGGGCATTAGTGAGCCCAAACGGCATAACCGTAAACTCATAGTGTCCATACCGTGTCCTAAAAGCCGTCCTAGGAACATCCTCGGGCTTGATCTTGAGTTGGTGGTATCCAGACTGAAGGTCAATCTTCGAATACACTCTTGATCCTTGGAGTTGATCAAACAAATCATCAGTCCTCGGCAATGGATACTTATTCTTGATTGTGACCTTGTTTAGCTCACGATAGTCCACGCAAAGGCGAAGCGATCCATCCTTTTTCTTGACGAACAAAACTGGTGCTCCCCAAGGTGAAACGCTCGGTCGGATGAAGCCTTTTTCCAACAAGTCTTGAAGCTGTGCCTTGAGCTCTTTTAACTCTGCCGGTGCCATCCTATATGGTGCTTTCGAGATTGGGGTAGTTCCAGGGATCAGATCCACCACAAACTCGATCTCTCTATCCGGAGGCATCCCCGATAGCTCTGCCGGGAACACATTCGCAAACTCTCGCACAACTGGAATATTCTCCACTCTCGGAGTCTCACTGCTACTATCCACAACAGTAGCCAAGTAGGCGACACATCCACTCCTAATCAACTGTTTTGCTCTGGTGGAAGAGATAGTCATCGCAAACAGCGAACTCTTGCAGCCTCTGAACACAATTTCCTCTTATCCCGGTTCTCGAAACGTCACGAGTCGATTCTCACAATCAATGGTAGCATGATATCTTGTGAGCCAATCCATGCCCAAAACCACATCAAATTCTCCAAGTCGATGGAGGGCCAACAAATTTGCCGGCAAAATCCAATCCCCAATCCTAACAGGACAGCTAGGGGGAAAACTCCCGAATCTCCAAGGTATGATCGGGAACTAAAACTCGTCGTCCCTCACAACGTGCGGAATACAGTTAAGTAGCCGAGTAAATTCCCTCTCGTGCTCCGCCACGGTTTTGTCTCCTTGCCTCAAGGTGCGGAGGTCTCTTTCCATTTGCCTTTTTGCGCTCGCCGGAAAATACTTCATTGCGAGCATCTTCTTGAATCGCGGTCATGTAATTGCCGCCAAATCGGTCGTGGGGTCATCCCGAATGTCCGTCCACCACTGGTACGCATCGCCCTCAAGATGGTGTGTTGCCAACCACACCCGGTCTCCCTCCTCTACGAAGGTATCGTGGGAAAGTTTCTCCATGAGTAGGATCCATTTCTCAAAAACCCAATAATCGGGTTTCTCTCCATCATATGTCCGAGGCTTGGATTCCCGAAATTCCCTCAAACGAGCCATGAGTCGGTCCCGCTCTTCTCCTGCTACCATCATCGGTAGGACCGTCCTCGCCGGTGGAGTCTGAACTGGCGGTGACATCACAACCTCTTCCCGGCGCCCAGCACTCAGAGTGTGATGTGAGGACTCGGGCACCTCAGGTCGAAGTGCATCGGTCACTCCACCCATGTGCTCCTGTGGTTGCACTGGTGGGTGCGAAGGGTCTTGAATTCCCCTTGCCGCCAACTGCTGGGTCAAAAGAGTTTTCAACCTCTGCATCCTGCATCCTGCCGACGCGAAGCCTCAGCCTGCTCTCGCGCCGCAGTCGACTGCCGCTCCACTACATCAGCTAGCATAGCCAGCTGCTCTCTCAAATCTCGGACCTCACTGGATCCGGAAGTAGCGGATGTCTCCGCATCGGCCTCCTCGGCCGTCATGGAGCGGGTCGTAGGCATCACAAACTGTAACAGGCATAAAATGCGTAGGTTAGGATAACCAACGCGAAACGCATCCCCACTCAAAACATATCCCAATCATGCGAAAGCAAATGAAGCATGCCACAATTATTTCCCGATGTCAGGTTGTCGGCCGCCAACCAGACCTTCCAAGGAAATAAAAGGTGCAATCACTTCGATCAACTCCAACTCATATGAAGTTATAGTATTAACCCAATCAGGTTACTTTCGCCAAGTAATCACATAAGACCCCGTCTCTCACGTTCTTAATCCTTATGGTCCAACCAGCCTAAGGTTTGCTAGGTCCACTAAGACTCAAACCTAGGCTCTGATACCAATATAATCTGTCACGCCCCAGGCCCCAGCGGAAGCCTACCCGGCACGTGCACAGACCCGCCGTGTGCACAAGGTACCCCCCGGTACACACAAGGCGTCTACAACAACCAAGCTGAAAGGAAGCAATATACACATCCTACTAGTAATCAGAGCACAACAGAACTAATCTATACATCAAAGAGGAAAAAAAAGATAACAACTATCATACAAGAAGTTAAAATCCAATATACAAATTTGGTCCCCTCAAATGCAACTTATCAAAATACACGGGTGGTTTCTATGCCAAAACACACTGACACCTCTCCAAGAAAAACAAAAGAAAAGGTGCCCCGCAACCACCTCGAGTGGTGCGACGGGGATTTGCTAACTATGCGATAACCCCTTGCCACGGTCCCGAGCCCCTCCCGCTGCGGATGGCTCTGCAAAACAACAACCCAAATGGGGTGAGAACTATTAATCAATAGTTCCCAGTGGGTAAGCCGCCGAGAGGAGCGAAATACACCACTAGGTCAACTGAGGCATAAGATAGTAAACTGCTGAAATGAAATGCAGAAAATAAACAACTGAAGTAAAGTAAAGTACTCTACTACTATCATGCCTCTATGCTCATGTACAAGGTGATGATGATATGAATCTATCATGCTATCATAATGTCCAACTACAATGAGTAGTATTACTTATGTGGTGTCCAATGTCAAGTTTGCTATCATGTATGTCCAACTACCATTAATGTATCATCTATGTGATATTCACTGTTAAGTTTGGTTAACTTAATCCTTTTCTCTTGAAGACTTTCATTGAGTCTAAGCTTGAGCCACGCCTCATGGTCCCGTGGTGGCACCCCCCAAGGAGCTATGCCAAACCAACGGCGTCCCAATCGGCACCCAATCCCGCACGGCGATCATAATGTCGCAAATGGCCAACTCCGGAGTGCCGGCTTGGAGGGAGCGACCCTACCAAGCATGTGCGAAAGAGCATAAACGGCAAGCAAGCAAGTCTCGATCATCGTGTCTGAAACACGGAATAGCAATCATCGTGTCTGAAACACGGAATAGCAATCATCGTGTCTGAAACACGGAATAGCAATCATCGTGTCTGAAACACGGAATAGCAATCATCGTGTCTGAAACACGGAATAGCAATCATCGTGTCTGAAACACGGAATAGCAATCATCGTGTCTAAAACACGGAATAGCAATCATCGACCTTTAGGTCGGGGTATAGTATCTCAAGTGTCAATGTTTCATATACAATATTAACATTATCTTGCATAATGAAAGAGTAAAACATTTACGAGTTGTCCTCATGTCTCAAACATGGAATCTGACTATTTCATCTTGATTGTACAAGTTTAGAAGTTTTCTACTTGTATCTCACAACACTAGATGGCCCTAATGTCATAATGTCCAATTACACATGATCAAGTGTTTAACATGTCCCAAAAATTCTATAACAGGTATAGTTGTTCTATATTCATATCCAAACGCTTAAGTTCACGAAAATTCCTATTCAATCCCCCCTTAAAGTGCCCATGCACCTACAATGTTTACCTCTACTACATAGAGTATGAAATTTTCTACACATGAAGGGGTTCAAATGCATGATCATAAATCATGATAAATCAAACGATGCATGTTTAGTATAACAATGATGCCCTAAAAGTCTATAGAAGACATAGGGGGAGTTCACCCATTTCGGTGAGGTCCGACCCACCGGAAAGTTGCCAAATCCTTATGAAGGATCCTTACCAAGAAGCCCACACTTCCTCTTATGCCCTAAGAGAAGTTTCCAAAGGGTTAAAACATCACAAAACCCTAATCACAAAATCCCTTAAAATTATAAGGAAAATAGGTGGAAAAATACCTTGGGTTGAGAAATCTTGCTAATTCTTGAAATCCAAACAAGAAAAGTTCAAAACCAACCCGCAAGAGTGTTCTACACCCATCAATTCCACCCCAAAAGCTATGGGTCAAAAAGCCCTAAAGTAAACCCTAGTTTTCCAAAAGCTAGGTTTTCCTTCAAAAATCCCAAACGAAATGAAAAAGAAGTATTCTAAACCTCTTTGAGCTTGAATCCCACCTTGGAAAAGCAAAGGATAGGCACAAAAGCTCCAAACTTCCTTCTTCTCCAAGTGCTAGCCTTCCTCCAAGCTCTTGTAGCAAGCTTCAATGGCGGAGAAGGGAGGTTGAAGAAGAATCCAAGTAGAGGGATGGGTTGGAGAAGAAAATCCAAGGTTTTCTCTCCCTCTCTCTCTCTCTCTCTAGCACTTTCTCTTACTCTCTCCAAATGAGAGGAAAAGAGGAGATGAAGAGGGTTAAAAGCCCTAATGTAACAAAATCCCAAAAGACCCCTGCAAGAAATGTTATTACATTTCTTACTGGGCTGTCCCGACCCGCACGATCCGGATCGCCCTAACCGATCCGGATCCCGAACGTGGAATCTCCATTTTCGCGCGGACGATCCGGATCGCCCCTATCCGATCCGGATCCCGAACATGGAATTTCCAGTTTCGCGCGGACGATCCGGATCACCCCTATCCGATCCGGATCCCGAAGCCAAGAACCCCAAAAAACCAAGATTTTCGAAAATTTCCGATTTACGCCCAAACTCTCCGGAAACCTTCTAGAACCTTCCGGAAGCTTACTAACACATTCTAAGGGTATCATTCAACCCTCCACACACTCGAACTTCGCAATTTGATAAAGTTCAGTGTACTACAGACAAGTTACTCACATCAGATTGTTTGGTCAGAGGCTAATTTGGAGGGGGAAAAAAGTTCAATAGTGAGATGATATTTGATACACTTTCCAAAATGTACATAAAGAAAGCTGTATGCCCCCTGGAAAAAGGTTTGTACAGGAAGGGATGTGGATAAATTCCTAGCGAGGCTACCCATGGTGCTACTAGAGCTACTACTTGATATCAATCTGCTTGGACGGACTCGGATGCAGCGAATCAAACTACAGGGCGATCGTCAGATGGTTGGCTCTTTATTCAGGTGCTCTTCTGTCTGAAGGTGGCTACTGCTTAGTTAGCTCCGTCTTGAGTTAGCTCTTGTCTAGCTCTTGCTTCTTATAGCTAATCCCTCTAGGCAAGCCCGTTAGAAGAGAACAGCAACTACTGTGCTGTGCCCTACCTGAGAGACAACAGCTATGCCCTACCAAAGCTAGGGAACTGCCTATACTACAGCTAGGAAAGTCAGAAAAGAAACTGGTAGCTACTACCTACCCAAAAGAGGGGTAGCTACATTCGGGAAGAAAGAACTCGCAAGGAAAGCTTAAAAGAAGAACAACTACTTGCGTCTTGTTGCTAATCGACATTTCTAGAAGAAAAACAAACTGCCTAGTTGAAGGGTAAGCTACTCTATCTACAGACTGACTATCCACAGACCAACTAAAGGGTTAGTTAGTTACTAAAAATACAGACCTACTCAAGTGTAGGCTACTCTACCTACTAGAAGAAAAACCGGAATATATAGCAGGCTCACAAATCGCTTGTAGCTCAAAGAGAGCCTGATAAGCTAGTCTTTGCAAGGTCTTGCTTATCGACAATCCCACGAGGGCACCTACCATACCAGTTTTTATAAAAAAAGAAATAGGATAAAACGACCACCTTTGAAAACAACTGATTACACATAATCAGAAAGTTCCCGGAGTTTTGTAGAGGCTGCCTGAGATTGATTGTTAGGCTCGAGTGTATTGCGTTCAAGATCTGTCTTCTTTTCTTCTAGAAAAGGCTGTAGAGGGGGTGGCAGAAGATCAGCCAAAATAGTGACTTCGTCACCGTCAAGTCGCTTCATGGTCGGCACAGAAGTTAGCTTCCCCATTTTCCAATCGGGTATCCGTTGGAGGAGATGCAAGATATGAGCAAGATTTCTTCTTTCAAATAAAGGGCAGACGAGAGATCTGCGCACACGACAGCCAAAAGGGAGTCCGCTTCGATCCAGAGCCTCGAAAATCCTAGGTCGATGGCCAATTCCTCTTTCGGATAGCACCGAGTTCGATATGTAGGATATCAGATTTCCCGCAATGGAAGGATTTGCTTTTGATCCAGGAGCCATTGGCATCTCTGATGACGATACCCATACCTGCACCGCTATCTGAAAGAGCAGCCCCATCCGAGTTCTGTTTATGCCAGCCCGGTTTTGCTTTCATCCATGAGCAAGTCTTGGCCGCCCTCCTCCTTGCTTGGTGGTACAGATCTTAGTCCAGCTAACAGTCATATAACCTTGCTTCGGATTGGCACCATTCCACAATCATCATCTTTTCTATCACCGGAAGAAAAAACGCAGCCAACCAATACATCTGATATGCATGGAGGACCCACTTGATAAGCTTAAACCGACCCGCAAAGGATAAGAGTTTGCCCAGAAATCTTGACTTTGACAGGGATTGGAAAAGGGACGCTTTCAAACGGGAAGAGAAGAGAGGTAGGCCGTTGTACCTGATGGGTAAATTCCTTGTGCAGTCTCGATCTAATTCTTCTACCATTCATGTTACCTCCCTTAAAAAGTCAAATTTACGTTTTTCCACACTGACTTGCATACCAGCTTGACCCTCAAACTCCTTTTAGACTTTCTCTGGTTATTTCAGTGATCTATCATCTCCATTTGTGAAGACCAGAAGGTCGTCAGCAAATATTAGGTGCGAGATGCTGAACGGGCCACCATTATTCATCGGTTTTATCTGTTTACACAGAGAGGCATACTCCATGAGAGCTGTGAAACCTTCCATAACCAGAGTTCAAAGGTACGGGGACAATGGGTCCCCCTGTCGCAGTCCAGAAGAAGCTTTAAAGAAGCCCGCCACTCACCTCGTCTGAGCCCTCTTTGCTGCTGTTTACTTCCCTGCCCTTGCCTACCCTACATTAAGTGAAACGAAGCACATCTGCAAATTCGCTAGCTATATTCGTACAGGTGGCTGCTTGCTTGACTTTTATTCTTCATGGTTTGCCTAATTATATGGCTTCCTTTGCCAAAGATAGTCCGTCTGTCTCTACCAGCCAGTTTCTCCATTAGAAGCAGTATCAGTTTCAGCTATTGATCAGTTGCCATACTCCATTTGTGGCCTCCCGTCCCCGGACTGGAGAGTGGAGGGTTCTGATCAATTCTCATAATGTTCCGTTTTCGATCTTATGATGAATAGGCCTTGCGTAATTACTTATAGTTGTCTATCCCTTTCTATCCGCTACTATACAAGGATAGACCATATGCGGGTTCGCTCGCCCAACATCAACCAATCGCACTCTTCCGTGCACTCCTACGATTCTCATTTCCTAAATAAACTATTCTTTAAAAGTTTTCTCGCTCGCGTCTACCCATTGCTCATTGCGGGCGTAGCTATGCAGTGACTTGGTATGAAAGGTTTCAAGTAGATGGTAGAGGAAAGTTGTTACGAGACTTGTGCTAATAACTACGACGGTAGGCAAAGGTGACATTTTCTAAACCAATCGAAGAAGAAATTGACCCGGGGGCAGATACATTGTGTTTTCCCGGCAGTGGGTTCATTCTGTCTAGTGCAAAAAGCACCAGCAGCAGAGGTAGCAATTGATCCGAGCTTTCGACGGCTCCCGGTCGGCCTACGCTAGAATTAGGCTCGCCTGGCTTAGGACACTTTTCTCTTATCAAAAAGTCAATTACTTATTTTACGTCTATGTGTGCATCATAGAATCTTCCGTTTTGCGATGGAACTGGACTTTCATTAGCAATTGTAGAAGTTTCTGTATCCAGATCTTCCTTCCTTCATAATAGAGTGTAGAACCTTTCCTGCTCAGAACATGAGTTGTGCTCCAACATCTGCTAGTGTAGAAGTGATAAGCGAAGGGTGATAAAGACGAAAAAGGAAGGTACGGAAATTTCTTCGACCCTCCACTAATGCTGGGCGATATGCTGGTGGGTAAAAGCCGCTGGTGAGACTAAAGAAATTTGTGAAAAAAATCAAGGAGAAGACCCTCACTCCTAGCTTCCCTCCCTTTGAAGTAGATTTATCAGCTCCACGAGTCAAACGAAATAAGGTGAAAGGCCCACTACTTCTTCATTCATGGCTTATTGATTTGATTGATCTCCCTTTCGTATTCATTCGACCTGAGGTTGGAACAAGAGTTTTCATAAAAAGAAAGGTTCTTTTATGCAATTATGAACGGGCGGGCCTCTTGTGGATTCCTCCAACTCAATGAATGAAGGGGGGAGTATGAGGAAGATTTTCTTTCTATATGAAGATGAAAAAAGGTGAAGGCTCAAACATTTCTTACTTAGGAATATGACTGAATGAGGAAGAGCTCCTTATGTGGTATCACTTTACCACCAAAAAAAATGCGCGAAACTTCGATTGGTGGAAGCCAGTCCATGAAGATTCTCCCTTCTCTTACGTGCAATTCCCCTCTTTCGGTAAGCATCCAGTATCTCAGCAAATGAACATTTCTCTAAGCTTATCCTGTAGCTTATACGTCGTTTGAAAGCTGCTCCAAGGATCCAACGAATAGCTAAGGTTTGTTGACGATCCCTGGCTACAATCCCAGGGACATCATAAATAGTACCTGCGACTCCAACTTTGACCACTTCGCATATGGGCTTTATATTATCTACGGCGTCCACCATAAGTTTGATTACATCGCGTTCAGTTCGAGCTGGGCGATGAAAAGTTTTATAAACAATAGCACGAACTCTCGTTCTTTTACCATCGATCATGCGAAAGTTTACCAATTTCTTGATCAATTCTTTTTGCTCACCATCCAAGTCCCCCATATAGCTGAGAATTTCCGAGCAATTGGAAGCCGCTTTCGATGACGAGGCCGATAAATTGATATTACGCGATCGTTACTGTCCATCTTTATCAGCCAACTCCCCTCTTTCCTTCCATAACTAATCTAGTCCGAATGGATGACTGACCCACGGCACTTTCCAAATCACAATAAAGCGAAAAGATTGCCAAGAAGAGATAAAGACACAAAGCAAAGAGATATTGACTTTGATAACATCAGTAACTACATTCGAAGATTTCAACCGATAACAAATGACTTAGTTTTTCCTTTTTTGCGATCGGAATACGAATGAGATCAGAAAGGCCATCATTGGGGCAAACGATGCAATAGCTTCGGTGAGAGCAAAGCCCAAAATGGCATAACCAAATGATTGTTTAGCCAATGATGGATTTCGCGCTACGGAATGAATCGAGGAACTGAGGACGTTTCCAATACCGACAGCAGCTCCCGCTGAAGCTATTGTAGCAGCTCCGGCACCTATTGATTTAGCACCTTCTAACATCTCGAGACGAGAGCGATAATTTGCTCGTCACGCTTTTCCAAAGCTCAACTTTTCTGGATTCTTCGTCGATTCCTCTTCCCCACCCCGCGATCTCTAGTATATCTCGTGATGATTCATGCATAGAGGGCTCTCTACTATTCAAAGGCTTTTTTGTTCTGTTTGAAATGGTTCTCAAATGATTTAATAAGCGCCCTTTTTTTTTTTTTTAGCAAAAAAGTAGTAGCCTTTGGACATCGAGTCATCACCTTTCTCTCTTTTAGCTGGCTGCTCGACAACTATGGCTTGTAGATTCGCAGAACAGAAGAAGAAGTTCACTCTGACTTGCGCACTACAAAAAGGCAGCCAACGACTTCGGACGTACTCCGTCTTTCGAGCCTCTGTTTAGCTTCAAAAGAGAAGGCGCTAGTACAACGAACGCTGCTTTGGTGCGTCCTACCCCAACTAACTAGTGCTTGACTTGACTCTCCCCCGCGCCCTATCCAATGAATAAGGAGAAGGCCGGCCTCTCGATGACCGAGCCAGTCTGATCTCCTTTATACAACCAAAAAACAAGGAGCGCAGTCGAGATGTTGATGAGAAAGGGGCGAGTCTCAAGGCCAAAGAGTGCTCTTTTCAGGCTACTATGCATCCTTACGAAGACAAGAGTGGTTTTTATTTTTGGGTATAGCAGGACTTGAACCTGCGACCATTAGGTTAAAAGCCCAATGCTCTACCAACTGAGCTATACACCCGATTTGACAATCAGGGTTGGTGCGGAAAAGAAAAGAGGGCGGCCCCTTTTCTTCTTATCATATCACAAGGGCGCGGCTCTGTATGAGGCTCGTACTGCGGAGCAAGTCTGGGATGGGAGTCCTTTCCACTCATTGAGGATTCTATCTACAAAAGAAGGTCAACGGGGGAGACTAGAGTCGCTCTAACTCAGACTATCTACGAAAAAGGTAAGGTCGTCTTTCTTTCCGGCGGGTTCGACCGAAAGGAGCTGCGTTCTATGGTTTGACCTTGTTCCGGTCGAGCACTCTCTTTTCTTTGTCCAATTCCGTCTGACCAACCCGCGAAGGGTTGTGAGGCTGGACCGGGTACGAAGAATGAATCTATGCCCTCTTCCATTCTCAGGCACGGAAGTTGCTGGCCAGCGCCCGCTCAACTCTTCGAGAGCCGGACAAGAAAGGAGTGGTGGTTGGTGGAGATTCGACAACGGGTAGAATGCCTGGTCGAAGGTCCAGTACAGTAGGTAGCAGGCGTGTTCGTTTTGGCTTCCGAGCGAGAACGAGAAAGAGGCGATGCACCATCCTTGCTGCTACGTACGTTGACCTTGACTTGACAGATTCATCCAATCCAATTGAACCTACACTCAAAGGAGGACTATAAGTGAAGGGTGATGCCGTCAAGGAAGTAATCAGCATTAAGATCTTTCTTGGGGGTTATCAGTGCCCTATAGAATGAATAAGGAGAGCCCGGCATTCATTTCTTCATTCATAGCTGAGTCTACTAAAAGAGGGACCAGCCTCATCGTGGTGATTAGAGGACACCTCAGATCGTTCACCTCTAATGTGACACGTTCCCTCCCAGTTCTATTCTCAACAGGATCAGTCGGCTAGAGAGCGGGACTATTCATCTTCCGGGGAGGGAAAGTCGTCCCCTCTACTGACCGAAGCCTCAGTTCGGAGGTCTTCGCGTCAACATGTTACGAGGCTCCTGTCTTAGGCCGGTCACCATTACTTTTGACTGTGAAAGGCGAAGATCTGGGCAAGGGAAAGCGCAGTGAGTGCGCCTAATGCAAATATTCTTTTCCTTTTTTGAGAAGATAGATTCACTAGATGTCCAATCTCTAGTGGTGGTGGGACCAACCGACGATGTATGTCGTCCGACCCGACCTCAGACTCTTTCTTCCCGACCTATTTGACTCTCTGGCCTTAAAAAGTTATTTAGGTGGTATCCCGAGATTGAAGAGATCGAATTCCTCCCGTATTGAAAGAAAGATATGAACTGGTTAAATGGAAATGGAAAAGAGTCTCAAAATCAGAAGCTTTTTCTACATCCAGATGATCTACTATTGTATGTAGATCGGCCCATATAATGAAAGCAGATCTTGGTCCATGGAGTCCCAAGAAAGTAGGAACTCCAACCTGTCCGATGCTTCTTCGGCCAAATACGATATCAAAGTGGGACCTGCACTATGAGCAAGCTGTGCGAAAAACCGCTTCTTTTTTCCGGTTCCGGAACTTGGTCGAAATGGGGTTCTACCGGAAACCATGGATTTTTATCTTAGCTGCCAATTGCCCATTGGGCGGGACTCTGATAACTCGACTGATCCACCCCTTAGCCCTCGAGCCTCGTCTCATGCGTAGGGTACTCTACCTAACAGATAGGGAGCAAACTTGAACCAGAGAAGGAGGTGGCCGCTGACGCCGTTAAAGAAGAGTTGAGAAGAAAGTTACAGACCGTTAATCTGATGTATCAGGCTCCTGGTCCAAGACGGGTGTAGAGGCAGTAATAACCAAAGGGGCAGGGGTTATTGGGCAAAGCAAACTCCGTTACGGTGTAGAGTTTTCTGGCAGTCTCTGCTAGAGGCTTGAAGCTAAGAGAAGCTTGACTGAGGCGACGATCCTGAAAACCGGTACTGTAACTCCGTACCTGGTAAGATAGCATTCTGTTAGAAAGTGGCACTGCGGTAAATAATTCAAAAGTTACTGTAGCACTTTCTGCAGCATGGTGTCCTATTAGGATAGGAGGCTATAGTGCAGGCGCTAAGCGTCGATTCGAGCCCGTCACTGTGGTATCGCGGTTGGAAGGCCGTTTGAGTGTGGTCTAACAGCTTCAATCTTGGATTGGCTAAGGAAGGTCGTGGAGGGCCTGTTTCTGCACTCACATATCTCGTTTAATAGGGCATCGTCCACTCCTGGATACAGTGGTTGAGGGGTCCATCCCCCCTCTCCTACTTTTAAGGGAGCGGTCCCTTCCCTTCTGGTATCAGAGCCAAAACATACCCTTACCCTTACCATACCTTACCCACATACCCATTAGGAATACCCAGACCTTTAGTGAACCCCTATTCACACCCTTTAGCCTTAGAAGACCTATCCCATACCCCCTAAGGACACATCCTTACCTTAGAAGAACCCCCTAGGACCTACCCTTACCCAGTTTTCCACAAAAACCCCTTATTGGATTGTTTAGTTAAAAAAAGCAAAAAAATAACTAAACAAAAATTTTCCTTTTCTCCGGTTTCCCTAGCCTACCCAATTTTTCGATTATTCCCTTGAATTTTTTCTTTAGCCGTCCCCAAAAACCTACCCAAAACCCATATTTTAGCTCAAAGTACCACGAGATTGTGAGTTCTTCCCGCTCCCCCCCTGGTGGGAAGATAACTTGATTTTCTCAGCTATGGAAGGCAGTGAGTCCACCCCCATAATTAACTCGTAAGAATTCACTGGTAACGAACTCACTCCTATCAGTGGAGACATGCGAATGGATGCTCCCTTACCTAAGTGGAAACTACCCATTATCCGGAAAGGAGATGTGTATTCTGATCTTCAACACTTTATCTGCATCTTCGGACTGAGATCAATGGATAGAGTCGTCATGAAGGAAAGGTCAGTACCCATTGGTTGTGATGAGGCCACGATTTCTATTCTCCTTGTGGCGAGGAAATCTTAAAGAAATTTTTGTACACCTCGGGATGGTTCAGGTAGGAATCACGCCACAACCAAGGCGAGGTCTCAACACTTCCGTAGTGTCCAGCACGTTAGACTGTAGGCACAACTCATTTTCAGATACTCTAATACCTACTGTGCAGGCACCACTGCATGATGGACCAATTTCATTCACATGCTATCCCAACTTGACACTGAACCTCACTGACCCATGGCTTTGATATGCTTGAGGGTTCACATAATGTGACTTTGCTATGGTCACAAGATTGTTAAACACAACTTTATACCCACCTGTGAAACACCAGTCTAGGTATGAATCTGTGTATTACCAGTCTTTATTTTATGGCAAGCCACTTGTACCCAAGGTTATCAATGTGTCTGAGGTTGAGTTCCCTGATGAATGGATTCTCAACTAGTTGACCTGTCTTCCTCCTCCAAGGCCCTCGACTTGCTGTCAAAGGTCGATATTGAAAGAAGACAGCAGGGTTAGACTTTCCTTTTGAAGTAAGTCTTTATCTCGGAATACTCACACCCCTATCAACTATTGCACTAAACGATATATATCTATGATGTTGATTAAGGGTCGAGGTAAGGACCCTATGCTTTCTAACCTTTCATTTCAGGATCCAGCAAGACCATGCACAGGTGAAAGGAAGAAAAGCCATAGGACTTCTATTCTAAAGTATCCAGAGTCTCCAGCGCCATCCCACGCACATATCATCAGGAGACAGCCGAGATAGACAACACAAGATCCTTCTCGGCCCATTCTGGTTCGGGAGGCTTATTCCAGGTAAAGCCTGCCAGATCAGAAAGGTTTTCCCGGAGGAGCAAGGGATCCGCTCCTTCCATGTGGCGAGGAAACAGACAACACGGGGCAGCCTCGTCAAAAATTGGTTGCTGTTCTCTTCTCCATCACTGCCACGATAAGTAAGAAAGGCAACGAAATCTCCATCAAGGCTGTTCGAGGAAATAACAGTTAACGGTGAATGCGCAGCGAACCCAGTTCATGCTTCAACCGAGGGCAAGGCAGCTGCCCTACATAAACAACTTAACAGGGGCAACCTCACACTTCATTATCTCTGTACTGTTATTTCCTCGACGACCTTCAAAAGTTTCTGAGACGACAACAAGCTTCATAGGTATCCATTCAAGGTGGTCTCAGAGATATCCAAAGATCTCAAGCACTCTTAGCAAGCATTAAAAGGCTGCTCGGAGCAGATTGAGATCCCCCAGTACGCAGGAGGATTGTCAGATCTGAGCGATGAAGAGGAGCAATCCTCTGACGTCGTTCTGCATCACCAAGACTTTGCGTCGCCTACCATACCTGGAGTAGGTACTTCACCCGGAGCAGCTACTTCTGTACCTCAACGCTTCACACCATTCGGTAGCAACCCTGGCGGAGTTGGTGGAAACTTTGGAGGAAGGCTCTTTGCTTTCCAAGGAGGTTTCCTAAGCGGAGGATTCAGCAATTCCTTCGCTGGTCAAGCTTCTTCATTACCACCATGGAAGAAGACTTTCCAGAATGATGACCTAAGCCATATGGTCATCGCTGGGCGGTCTGTCTTTCCGGATCTACATCGGCACGAAAAGGAAAGCGAGTTGCAATGCAAAGGCAGAGATCCTTTGGAGACCTGTCTTCATCTCTCGCTCCCTCGAGCGACGACGAAGAATCCTATCTGGAGGAAGACGAGGCTCGAGGGCTCTACTTTCTCCGTCTATCCTTATTATACTCTAGATTAAGAGTTAACTTGATCTCTCAGCCAAAGTTCAACAGTGAGGGTGACTCGATTACAACACTATGGGAGTGCAAGGAAACCTATGGGGACCTAGACCATGCAAGACTAAATGCAAGAAAAACTACCATGCAAGAAGGGCGTAAGGGAGCGTGCAGGTGCTCCGTGCAAGTGTGGAACAGAATGAAAACGGATTTAGCTGAAAATCTCCCACTTGTATTCTCTATACAAAATAACTATCCAAGAGTATGTTATGTATGTGTGCCCGATCTTCCGTCTAGTCCTGGTCTAGGAATGACTCAGGTGGAACCAACTCAGTTCAGTATGGGAAGAAGCCCTTCTAAAGGATGCAACTTCTATTACTTGTTCTTTTTCTTTAGTATGACTGACACTTGTGTGCAGATTTTGAGAGACCATTAGTTGAGTGTTACTCGCTGTTTATGGTTTGACGAAATGCTCCAGATTGGAGAACAAATATGGGAAACTCTTTGGTTGCTGTTTTTGCCCTGATGTGTGAAGTGAGGTGTGAGGCCTCACTATAGTGCTTCTCAATTATTCAGTGCGAGATTGGTCCTTGATCTTTTCTTTCTATGTCTCAGTTCTCTCTGTTTTCCTTAGGTTGTTTGCTCTTTCTTACTGATTTCATTTTTTGATTGCATTATTTCTGAGCAGTTCCTCCATTCCTCGCTAACTCCCAGCATGATTTGGATTTGAAACGGAAAGATGCACCTGCTTTAGTACGGTATAGATTTTGCTCATGCGATTTGGCACTGCAAATCCGGCAGATTTTTTCTGCTATTGAAATACGTTTTCCTTTGAGACCTTTATCACTTGTTTGTTGTTTAAATCCTACATCATCCTGTAGAAGCCTGTCGAATGCTGATGCTTCAATTGTTTCAAAGTCGTATCTTTGAAATAAATTTGCAAACTGATTTGCTCGATTTGTTGGAATTCAATTAGGAGTTGCACGAATTTTCCTCCTGGAGAATTCAATCCATTACTGTTGAATCCTGCTGCAATTTGTTGGGCAACTCTATTGTTGTCTGGTGCAAATATATTCATTCTTTGATAGGGGTTAGTTTTCATGGGAATCCCAACTTTAGGGCGAAAAAATAAGAATATTTTTATTACAAAAAATGTATATTGCATCTAGTTGCTGTAATGCATTTTCGATAGCAGCGCTACTATCAATGCAATGCAATTTTCTTGCATTCCTTTGTAGCACGATTATTTGGATTGTCCACAGGCAACCAAACAATATGTTTTCTTTTGCATCATTTCATTATGTTAGGTTCTTGTTCTTGCATGCTTGTTGCGTCATTAATTCATTTAGCACCTATTATTGCATAGTATCATGTGTGAGAGTATCATGTGTGAGTTAACCTCTAGCTTTTCTATGTCGTCCCTCTCTTAAGCTAAAGAAAAGAGATCCAAAATGATGACGAAGCGTCTACCCTGCAAGTCAGATCTACAGCTAAAAAAAATGAATATATCAGAGCTGAAATAAAACTAAACCACAAGCTATAGAAATCCACTGAACATCTGATATAATAAAATCAACCTCAATACAACATCTCTATGACTGTCAAATAAAATACAACACCTCACCAATCCCTCAGACTGTCCAGTACAAAAGTGGAAACATAAAATGCAGGGTACCTCTACCACTGACTCACAATGCAGGTAAGGAACTAATCGGCCACGTCCTCACCTCGATCAGCTGTCTCCGCGCGAACCCATCCGGAACAGCTACCACAGGAACCTGTCACCGCAGTGGGTGTGAGATCTACTGCAGAAGGTAGATCTCAGTGGGTACCGTCACCAATATCCACGGTATGCCCACTAAGTCTACTGGAGGCACAAAAGATAGGTATGCAGATAGATAAATAAATGAAAGCAGGAATTGAGCTACAACTATATGCCACAACCATATGCTCAAGGAAGCCTCTACTATGATCCTTCTATGCATACACTCTCACCACTAGATGCCTCAAGTACCGTGCTCAAAGGAATACTCATCTAAGGGCAAGCTATGCACCACTCGCACACAAGGTGCTCTCAAAACCCAAATCTCAATGACTGTCCAAAACTGGCACAGTCAAGCCCGCGCCTGTCGTCTAGGAACGCACCTGCCCACTCTACGTGGGGCGTCCTACCGACCACTATGGACGCACCTGCCCACTCCCCGTGGGGCGTCCTACGCACCTATCCGCTGCGTGTGGGGCGTATTACGCACCTGCCCACTCTCTGTGGGGCGTACTACGCACCTACCCACTCCGCGTGGGGCGTACTACTGACTACTATGGACGCACCTGCCCACTCCACGTGGGGCGTCCCGCCGACTACTACGAACGCACCTGCCCACTGCGTGTGGGGCGTCCTAGTCGGTCCATCTCAATCATCATCACGCATCCGGAGCGTACTCGAGGGGAGCGACCCCACCGAGCTCTAGTATCTAGTCAGTCTCATCTATCTCATAAATGGCACATGCAGGCTATGATCCTCGATCAAACAGATCGGATACCCAATACCAGATAATACCTCGCAGTCGGGAACCCTCCACGACTGGATCAGGGAATGCCAAACCCTCTCATAGCTATGTCGGAGAACCCTCAACGACCCTATCTGATAGTGCACAATCTCTCGAAATCAAGTCGGAGAACCATCTCCACTACTAAAATCAGATACACCACTCCATGATCTAGAATAATCCCACTAGGGATCTCAACTCACCTGACACTAGAAGCTCATCACACAGAGCTCTAAAAATCCACTCGGCCCCCTGGCACGAGGATACATGCATCCTGAACCTACTCAAACCCTCTGGAAGCTCATAAAAATCCCAAACTATTTTTCAGGTCTCAATTCATTAAAATCGGTCCGCCGATTTTTAATACGGTTCAGATGCCAATCTAATGTCAACTAATCATGCAATCTAGTGTCAATTCATCCCTAGATCATGCTAAAAATATCTGGGGCTCATAATCATCTTTCTATGATTTTCTAGGCAACTATCAGATTTACTAGCTATATAAATAATGAGCTAATCATGATCAACATGCATACAATAGCTTTAGAAGGCATTCCATATATTTCGGAGAAATTCCAACCCACCTAGAACGCTTTCCGTAGGCAATCGCTGAAGTCGGTGAAGCGCCACATCTCTCACTGTCAAAATCCTGCCGGAACGCCCGAAATTGCATCGCATGTGCGCGCATTGTCGCGATCCTCGAAAAATATTCCCGGAAGCTCGGACGAATCCCTCGAGTCCTCTAATGAAATCGGCGCGTACTCCGGCCCTCGCTGCTCTCTCACAGCACACGCGCACACACACACGCACGCGCGCACACACCTCGACTCCGCGCCGAGAAGATCCACAGATCACAGCACCAATGTAAAGGATGGAAAGTATAAACCAAAATAAGCTCAAACCTCATCAAAATCCATCCAAGAAATCTAAAAACCCAACTACAAAAATCTGCCGGCTTACCTCGTACGTGCGGCCGACGCGCGCGCGGCTCCGTCCAGCTCCAAGCAACAGGAACCCACCAAAAGCTCAAATCTCAACCTCTTCTTCTCCTTCTTTCTCTTTTCCTTGCATTCTCTCTTTTCCTTTCTTTCTTTCTTTCTTGCTCTGTCGTAGAGAAGAAGCAGGGCTCAATAAATAGAGGGGGAAGTCTTGGGAGAGGAATTTACCATTTTACCCTTACTTTCACAAAAATCTGGGGGCTGAGTTCCGGTACTCGGGCTCCCGTACCGGTACCCAGGCTCAAAAATCCCATCCCGAGAGCCAAATCTGTTAAATCATCCATTGCGTACCGGTACCCACACTCACGTTTTGGTACTCAAGCCAAAATCCTCTTTGGGTTCCAGTACAAAACTCCCAGTTCCGGAACCCAGCCCTCAGTTCCGGAACACAATACCCAGTTCCGGAACACCAAGCTTCTCAGGCTGATCCGAAATCTGAAACTTCCAATTTCCTCGCCGCTAACTCGCTTTCTGTCCCAGAAGCTTCCACATCACTCTGAAACCTCCCGAACCCCACGGTAAACATAAAATACACATGTCCAAAGCTTTTCTCACTCAGAAAGCTCAACCGTGGGGTCGGTGTGCTCAATCCAGAAAACCGGCAATCCTACAACAAAATCCTCTATTCAATTCTTAACTTGCCCAATCCAACTCACTTTTGTCTTCGGGGCCTCCGCATCAGTACGAATCCACCCGAACTCCGCTGTAAACTGGAAACACACATGTTCCAACACAACCCAATTTCTGCGCACATCCGCGGAAATCGATTCACTATCCAAACCAATACTCTACAAGTACACAATGCCCCGAAATCACTGATTCAACTAGGCTTCCAAATTTCGACGCTGCTAACTCACTTTCCATCCCAATGGATTCTGCGTCGATCCGAAACACTCCGAACTCAGATGTAACTACAATTGGAATTCGCCCGAGGCGATTTCTCCGCACCACGCCATCTTGCGAGGTCGGTACACTCTACAAAGTTCCCGCACTCTACACTCTCCCCTCCTTAAAAAGGTTTCGTCCTCGAAACCAGAATAAATCCATAACTCAGGAGGGTGTCTCAATCAATGGGGATCGGAAACTGAACTCATCCTCAGGCTCTCGAATGGCCTTTCTCGCTCATCATGATGGCTCCACTGAACCTTCACTCAAGGTAAAACCCGACTGCATAATCCTTCTGTCTCACCAGCAAGAATTTGCATCGGCAGCTCATGATGACTCAGATCCTCGCCAATTGCCAAAGAAGTGAGATCCAAAACAAGCGGGTGATAAAATACTCGCGGACCAAGCTTCCCGCGTAAACTCAAATCCTCGCATCCTAGCGAATGGTGGTTTCCAAAAAACATGATCTCCAAATCCACAACTCTACGCTTGCCATTGGCATAAAACCTCCGTTGCTCTTTAGCAACTAAAATCTCAAGTTCCACACACAGCTCTCACATCCAATCACAGGGGAAAAATTTCCAACATTGGAAACCACGTCAACCTTTTGCTCTCAATTCCAAATTCCAAAACTGGCGACCACCAATCGAACTCCTCATCCCAAGGTTGCACGGCTCGCCTAACCAAGGCATACTGACCATAATGTCTTTGCCGGGATAATGATATACTAAATCAATCAAGCCGCTGCAATAACTCTGTCTACCGGTGTAGCCTCAATCAAAAGTCCTCCTGAGTAACCCTGTACTTCAGGCTCAAGGATCTCTGAAAAATTCCATGACCTCTCTATCACGGCAATATCTGTAACAATGCTGGTATCCTCCTCAGCTTTACCTCTTGCACGCTACACTGGCCTTGCATAGTCCAAAGCTTCTGACCTCTGTCACTAACATAGGTCTAAAGCCCAACCCAAACGGTATCACTCTTTGTTGGGTCCCTCAGTCACTCTTGCAGCTGTAATCATATGGCCTGATCACAAAATCTTTCGAAGTCCAAGTGCAACTCTCACAGCTTGGCAACAACTACTTCTCATAGAAGTTGCAGCTCTATCCTCAAGTGATCCTCATGCTCTAAGTCACCTCGGAAACCAGTCCAAAATTAATCAAATCAACCGGCCCTGTATAAATCAAACTCAACTACTGGCACGGCAACTCAAAGTAGAGCTCAAACTCACGCCGGTACAATAGCCCGGTCCAAGTACCGCTAGAACACACAATTCCTCAAATCCAAAAGGCCGCAGGGCCTTAGTCAATCCACTTGACCTTGCTGTAAGCTCATAATGCCCCCATCGGGTTCAGAACTCTATCTGGCACAGTCCTCAGCTGTAAAGTTCCATACTGCTATCAATCCCACAAGGCCTCTGCCGAAAACAATCCAAACATGTCTGTGCTCAAACCACCATAGAACCCTCACCGTTGTGCACTCACAACGGGGCATCACTGCCGTATACCGACGGCATGGCAACAAACTCCAGTATCAATCTCTCATATCCTCACTGTCGTACTCCCACGACGTGGTACTGGGTCACTCAGACCTCTCGATCCATCAAATCCCGCAACTGCGCTAACAGCTCTCTCTCTCTATGATACTCCAAAAGGTGCTGCCGAAGTCGGCACGATTTCCAAAACCACATCAATCTCTGTCTCGATCTCAATCTCACCAACCGGCGGCTTCGAAACCAAATCTGGTAGACTCTCACTCGAGATCACAGGGCGATAAAATATTCCTTAGTCCTGGTGCCGCCGTAGGCACCTCCTCAATAGTCGCTAACGAAGCGATACAACCACGACTCAACCCCTGTCGTGCTCTAGCATCGTCTATGAACACATTCCTCCTAACCAGGTCCACGGAGGGTCCTTGTCCTCTCTCGACAATCCATGATAGCATAACACTGGGATATCCAATCCCTATCCAACCTCATATCAATATCTCAGAGCTGATGTAGGACTAAACTCAATGGGTCAAATCCAAGGTCCTACTGCACTGGGCGGGACGGGCAACACTCATCCATGAGCTATACATGATCTGGAACCTGATCCTCACGTGCACAAGCCAACGATCCCATCTCCGGCCCACACGAAGCTATCCATGCTCTACTAAAACACACCCAAGCAGTGTCGACATCAACATGCTCCAACTCTAATGACCATAAGCAGCCACACCTGGTAAGACGCGATCCACTGTCCTGGCGTCCTCTAACGGCTGCACAATCTCAACCTCTAGGTGCTGGTGGTCATCACAATATCTGTCTCGGCGTCACGGCTCAAACAGCCTATCGGTAGGTCGGATGAACCTCAACATCCTGTAGGAGTAGAGGGGTGCCGTCACAAGCGGCAAATCCAAGAGCACCACTCTGGGACACTCTGCCTGAAGATGTCCTGACTATCCACATGAAAAGCATCGCCCTTTCCCTGAAGTCACTCTAGGGCGATGAATGCGGCCCACCGCAAAAGACACAGTCATCCTAAGACTGCTACTGGTGCCTCGACTAACGAGAACCTCCTAGTCTCTGTCTCCTCTGAGGCTCGTAATCCTGGGACTGGAATCATGACAACCTCGATCCACTCGACTACCCCAATCCGACAATGCTGGATACCTCTCTCTGAAGCTGGTCCATCGCTCTTCGTCCCTCTTGGACGTGATCGCAGATCCTCGGTCAATCCATCGAGCATGCACAATCGGTGCATCTAGAGTCGCTCACCGAGAATACCCATGATGATAAACATCTCGAAGCAGTCCCCTCTCAAACATGATCCACCTTCTGGGCCTCATCTTGGGCGACATGGGGCACTCTACTCAACAATCATAGGAACTCACTCCAAATCCTCAACCACTCTTCTGGTGGTCCAACGGGACAAACTCGACGCCACCAACACTCGGCGTCCCTATCCAAAGGTGCGCAACCAAATGCACCTGATGTTTCACCTGGATGAACAAGTCCTTAACCAACTTTTCCAAAATCGTAATCCGGTTCTCAGCCTCACATGGCCCCAAACTCTGCCCCAAATCTACAGGGGATGGAACTGGCGGATGAACAACAACCGGTGGAACACACAATTCCTCAAATCCTCAAATCCAAAAGGCCGCAGGGCCTTAGTCAATCCACTTGACCTTGCTGTAAGCTCATAATGCCCCCATCGGGTTCAGAACTCTATCTGGCACAGTCCTCAGCTATAAAGTTCCATACTGCTATCAATCCCACAAGGCCTCTGCCGAAAACAATCCAAACCTGTCTGTGCTCAAACCACCATAGAACCCTCACCGTTGTGCACTCACAATGGGGCATCACTCACTGCCATATACCAACGGCATGGCAACAAACTCCAGTATCAATCTCTCAGATCCTCACTGTCGTACTCCCACGACGTGGTACTGGGTCACTCAGACCTCTCGATCCACCAAATGCCGCAACTGCGCTAACAGCTCTCTCTCTCTATGATACTCCAAAAGGTGCTGCCGAAGTCGGCACGATTTCCAAAACCACATCAATCTCTATCTCGATCTCAATCTCACCAACCGGCGGCTTCGGAACCAAATCTGGTAGACTCTCACTCGAGATCACAGGGCGATAAAATATTCCTTAGTCCTGGTGTCACGCCCCGGGGGTCGAAACTGCGACCCGGGCTCGCTAACAGATCCGCCATCTGTACGGAAACTGCCGCACAGACGAAGCGTCTACCCTGCAAGTCAGATCTAAAGCTAAAACATGTATCAGAGCTGAAACTAAAACCAAATGCTAAAGAAATCAACACTGAACATCTGATATACATAAATGAATAATAATCCTCAATACAACTCTCAAAAACTGTCTAATAAAATACAACACCTTACCAAACTCTCAGACTGTCCAGTACAAAAGTGGAAACATAAAATACAGGGTACATCTACCTCTGACTCTCAAAACTGGTAAGGAACTACTCAGCCACGTCCTCACCTCGATCAGCTGCCTCCGCGCAAACCAAGCAGGAGCAGCTACCTTAGGAACCTGTCACCGCAGTGGGTGTGAGATCTACTGCAGAAGGTAGATCTCAGTGGGTACCGGCACCAATATCCACGGTATGCCCAATAAGTCTACTGGAGGCACAAAAGATAGGTATGCAGATAGATATATAAAAGAAAGCAGGAAATGAGGTACAACTAATATGTCTCAACATCATGCTCATGAAAATCTCTACTATGAACCTGCTATGCATACTCCCTCACTACTAAATGCCTCAAGTATCATGCTCAAAGGAATACTCATCTAAGAGCAAGCTATGCACCACTCGCACACAAGGTGCTCTCAAAACCCAAATCTCAATGACTGTCCAAAACTGGCACAGTCAAGCCCGCGCCTGTCGTCTAGGAATGCACCTGCCCACTCCACGTGGGGCGTCCTACCGACCACTATGGACGCACCTGCCCACTCCCCGTGGGGTATCCTACGCACCTATCCACTGCGTGTGGGGCGTACTACGCACCTACCCACTCTCTGTGGGGCGTACTACGCACCTACCCACTCCGCGTGGGGCGTACTACTGACTACCATGGACGCACCTGCCCACTCCACGTGGGGCGTCCCGCCGACTACTACGAACGCACCTGCCCACTGCGTGTGGGGCGTACTACGCACCTACCCACTCCACGTGGGGCGTACTACGCACCTGCCCACTCCGCGTGGGGCGTCCTAGTCGGTCCATCTCAATCATCATCACGCATCCGGAGCGTACTCGAGGGGAGCGACCCCACCGAGCTCTAGTATCTAGTCAGTCTCAACTAT
The DNA here is from genome assembly GCA_029168755.2 of Tillandsia fasciculata. Classification (NCBI taxonomy): domain Eukaryota; kingdom Viridiplantae; phylum Streptophyta; class Magnoliopsida; order Poales; family Bromeliaceae; genus Tillandsia; species Tillandsia fasciculata. The sequence goes on from CM054948.1 coordinate 13,976,020, forward strand.
CTCATAAATGGCACATGCAAGCTATGATCCTCGATCAAACAGATCGGATACCCAATACCAGATAACACATCACAGTCGGGAACCCTCCACGACTGGATCAGGGAATGCCAAACCCTCTCATAGCTATGTCGGAGAACCCTCAACGACCCAATCTGATAATGCACATCCCATGGCTAAGTCGGGAAACCTCCACGACTCAATCTGCCAGAGCCCAACATCCCAAAACCAAATCGGAGAACCATCTCCACTACTAAATCAGAATATATATCCCCATGATCTAGAATAAGCCCACCAGGGATCTCAACTCTCCTGACACTAGAAGCTCGTCACCCAGAGCTCTAAAAATCCACTCGGCCCCCTGGCACGAGGATACACGCATTCTGAACCTACTCGAACACTCTAGAAGCTCACAAAAATCCCAAACTATTTTTAAAGTCTCAATTCATTAAAATCGGTCCGCCGATTTTTAATACGGTTCAGATGCCAATCAAATGTCAACTAAACATGCAGTCTAGTGTCATATCATCCCTAGATCATTCTAAAAATATCTGGGGCCCATAATTGTCTTTCTATAATTTTCTAAGCGCCTATCAGATTTACCAGCTATATAAATTCTGAACTAATCATGATCAACATGCATGCAATAGCTTTAGAAGGCATTCCATATATTTTGGAGAAGTTCCAACCCACCTCAAATGCATTCCGTAGGCAAAGCCGAAGTCGGGGACGCGCCGAAATCACAAACTGTCGAATCTCCGAAAACCGCGCCGCGCGCGCGCATACTGTCTCGCTCCTCGGAAAATATCCCCGGAAGCTCGAATAATCCTCTCGAGTCCTCTAATACTAACCGCGCGCACACCGGCCCTCGCTGTCCACTCACAGCATGCACCCACGCGCGCGTGCACCCTCGGCTCTGCACAGTGCAAAAACCCAAGCTCACAGCGGACAAGCAAAGATGGAAGGATTAACCCAATTAAGCTCAAGGCTTCAACAAAAATCCATCTATGAATCCAAAAACCCAAGTACAAAAATCTGCCGACTTACCTCGTACGTGCGGCCGACGCTCGCGGCTTCGCTCGACTCCAAGCAGCAAGAACACAAGCTGCACCATCAACCCTCTCATCAACCTCTCTCACTCTCCTTTTCTTCTTCTCCTTTCTTTTCCTTACTCTCTTTTCTTTTCTTTCTTTCTCTGTCGTCGAGAAGAAGCAGGGGAGAGGGCCCTATATAAAGACCAAGGTGAAGGTAAAGTGAAATGACCATAAGGCCCCTCAAAAAAAACACGTCAGCAGCTCAAAACCGAGTATCCTGATGCTGTGTTCCGGAACACAAAGGCCTGTTCCGGAACACAGGGGCCTGTTCCGGAACTCAAGGCCCTGATCCGGAACACAGGGGGTTCCGGAACAAAGCCTTGTTCCAGAACTCAGCAGCCCGGTCCGCAAAAAGATCTTGCAGCAAGCTCCAACTCGCGCCGCCGACTCACTTTTCGCCCCGGAAGCTTCCGCATCACTCAGAAAACTCCCGAACCCCTCTGTAAACATAAGGTACACATGTCCAAAGCCTTTCCCACTCAGAAAGCTCAACCGTGGGGTCGGTGCGCTCAATCCAACAATCCGGTGCTCTCACAAGAAAATCCTTCCTTGGACTCTTTTCTCGTTCTCTCTCATTTCTTTTCTCTATTCCACAACGGTTTATAATCAATTATGTAATCCTTTACAGGCCAAGTCCAACTCACTTTTTATCTTCGGGGCCTCCGCATCAGTCCGAGTCAACCCGAACTCCGCTGTAACCTGAAAACACACATGTTCCAACACTTTCAACTTTTCTGAGCACAATCGCGTAGTCGGTTCTCTATCCAAACCAATACTCTACAAGTACTCAACGCCCCGAAATCACTGATTCAACTGGGCTTCCAAATTTTAACGTTGCTGACTCATTTTCTTCCCAAAGAATTCTGCGTCGATCCGGGTCAATCCGAACCCATCTGTAAACCCAAATGGAACACGCCCAAGGCGATAACTCCGCACCACGCCATCTCACGAGGTCGGTGCACTCAACAAAGTTCCCGTACTCTACACCTGGTGCCGCCGTCGGCACCTCCTCAATAGTCGCTAACGAAGCGATACAACCACGACTCAACCCCTATCATGCTCTAGCATCCTCTATGAACACATTCCTCCTGACCAGGTCCACAGAGGGTCCTTGTCCGCTCTCGACAATCCATGATAGCATAACACTGGGATATCCAATCCCTATCCAACCTCATATCAATATCTTAGAGCTGATGTAGGACTAAACTCAATGGGTCAAATCCAAGGTCCTAATGCACTGGGCGGGACGGGCATGTGATGACCTGGATCTCCGCAGAGCTGTTGCGGTGCTTTGAGGTGGCTACTGGAGGCCTACGCGGTGTGCGGGAGGTATTTTGGGGCTTTTATAAGGTGACCGGCAGCTTCTGGAGGCCTACGGGGCGTGTCGGCGGTGTTCGGGGGCCAATTTGGACACAAGTGTTGGACTCCGGGCTTCAAATGGATCACGTGGGTGATCGGGGGACCCCATCGGTTGTTTAGAGGTGTTTGCGCGCAAAACGGATATTGAGATTGGGCTCGGCGCGAGATTTGGACTAAGAATACTTTTCCGGGGGCTTTCGGCAATTTTTAGAGTGAGAATTTGGCGAAACGGACGTCAAAATCGGATTCAGCGCGCGAAAACGCTTCAGACGGAGTATTTACTTGCATTTTTGGGCTCGGGTTACTGTTCACCGCCGGAACAGTAACTCCGGCGATCGCCGGCGGCGGCCGGCGGCGGCGGGCGGCGGCGGAAGGCGGCGGAGGGCGCTCGGGCAGGCGGCGCGCGGCCGCGGGCAGCCGCTGAGGGCGCGGGCAGGCGCGGCGGGGGCGCGGGCAGGCGGCCGGTCCACGCGGCGGGCGTGCGCCGAGGCGGTGCCACGTGGCATTACGGGGTTGGTTGGCTCACAGCACTCGGCGCAGGGAGCAGGATGGCTGGCTTGGGTTCACGGTGCACCGCGGTGGACACGTGGCGGATTGTTACTGGTGCGGTGCATGGAGGTTCGTGCACTGGGTGCAGCGGTCAGAGGCTGGACGCGTGGCGCCTTCCGATAGGCTGGTCAACTGTGCGGGCAGGAGGGCAGCGGCTACTGTGCGGGCAGGCGCGACGGTCGGCTGGTCGGGACACGCGTCGGGCGGTGGCGCGCCCCGCACGGCTGTCCGCTGTGCGGGATGCGCGCCGATCCCCTGTGGGGGCGCGTGTCGCCGCCTGATTGGCTCCGCCCGGTCGGACGGGGCGCGTCCGACCCGCCCTGGCGGATCCGGGCCCGAACAGTGGACCCGAATCCGCAAAGGGGGGGGGGCCCAACTCAGTTTTTAGCAGGGAATAGGGTTTTGGAAGCCGATTTTCTCCCTCTTCGGCTTGGTTTCACTCCGAGCTTCCTCTTAGACATTTGTTCCTCCCTCAATCCTCCATCTACTGTAGCTTTCCCGAGAATTTTAAAGGTTCGGATCCCGAGGTTTGCAATTTTTCCGGCGCGGCGCGACGATTGTTCTACGGCTACCAGATTCGTCGCTTTTCGGTGTTCAAGCTCCCCCGGCTCACCCCGACATCCTATTTTCGTGATTTTTGCGCCGTTGGATTCCTAACAGGTAGGGCTTCATTTTCTATTTTGTGAGTTCCTTCAGATTCAGAGGTTTTGTTGGTGTTTCTGTGGCTTCATTGTGACCCTTTTTCCGTCGCGGAGTTTTGGGACAGCACTGGCTTGTTTTGGCGATAACTTTGCAACCGGACATCGGATTGAGGCGATTCAAAAGGGGATTTGCATCTACGCATCACAAGGAATCTCTCTGAATTTTTGTGGAATTTCGTGGAATTTCCCTGAAGGTGAGAACCCCTTTTTACAGAACCTTGTAGCACAGTTTTTGGGTGAAAGTATTGTTCGAGGTGGTCCTCTTGTCGATTTTGGTTCTCAGCATAGAAAAATCGTGGGAAAACGTGCAGGTACTCGTTTCGACCGGTTCGTCGCGTAGATCGCAGTGGTATTTTTCTGGGAATTTTGTGGGCACGTTTCGCAGGTGAAAATGGCTGAACTGTAAATCTGGTTTTGGGGACAGATTTTGGATTAACTTGGATAGTAATTATGTGTGTATCCTTTGGGTTTTTGGCACAGTGTTGCGGGGACTGTTGAGGATCGAGCGCGGACTTCGCTGTCAGGACTTGGATTTAGCGCTCGAGGTGGGTACCGTTGTTTAACCTCCTACTTGTGATGTCCCCACTAGGCCTATTTGAGTGCTAATATGTTATGGCTAAATGAACCGGTAAAATGAACTTGGCATGCTAATTTGGGAATTGGACTTATAACTAGGGTTTGTGACTTCAAAGGACTAAGTGCTGATTAATGGTTAATTCTTGTAATTAATATGTCGCTTAAAACCATGGGAAGGGCTTTGTTAAATTGGATATGTGGCATATGCATGATGGGACCTCTTTTACATATACCTAAGCTATTTTGGGGCAACTTGTAAAATGGAAGGCTATTTAAACGGCATATCTCTACTTTGTGAGAACTAGAATACTTGAATCATGTTTAATAATGATAAAGGACTTTGCATGCTTGTATGGACACTTAGTTAGGCCACCTCTTTCTGCTACACTATCATGATGGAATTGACTTAGGAGAAACCATGCTTTTCTCTTCTTTTGTCTATATTTGGGGGATAGTGCGCTCGGGTTCGAGCAGGGGCTGGGATAGTGTAGTCAGACGGTTGTGGGTTTTGGGACAGGCAGGCTGTGAGGGCAGGGCATTGCGGCAACCGCGGATCTTTGGCGGTTGACCGGACAGTGGTTATTGCATCAGATTGGGATAGAGGCTTTGGGCTTTCTTTTAGTGGATGGGTTTTCCACTTTGATCAGAGTCATGATCCAGTCCTGCTGATTTGGTACTTGTTACCCAGGCATTATACTCGTGTGGGTCGCTCCCCTCGAGTGCCACTCCGGAGTGTGCGTTTTACAGGCTTCGAGTCCTTGAGACTCCCTTTTCCCCTATCGGTGTTATGCGTTGGCCAGCATACCCGATTTGGCAGGCAGGCAGGCAGGCACAGCAGCAGTACCAGTGCTTACTGGTGTATCGATTGGGTCTAGGCAGGCAGGCATTTACATTCTGATGCATACATATAGCTATACTATCAGTTAGCTCATTAGAGGCATGTAGTGGTAGCTCTATTCATCATCGGCAGTTTTATTTACAGCTTACCACCTTTGTTCATCTTTTTCGCCTCTTGTAGTCCTAGTGGGCACATTTGAGTTGAGGTCTACCCACTAGGGGGAGGCTGCTGTTTACAGTAGTTCTCACCCCCACTGCTTTCTCTTTTCTCTTCCCCTTTGTTTCTTTTGCAGTGTCTTCTGCGGGTGCTGCTGAGTTTTCAGCGACGGGTCGAGGAGAGAGGACGGCTGAGTAGATAGACTTCGAGGCAGGTTGAGCGTGTTAGCTGGACTGTTGGTGTACCCGTGTTTCCTCAGACGGTTGTACTTTTACTTTGGGACTGGCTTTTGCCAGCAGGTTGTATTTATTTTTGGTGAGCTGGGAGAGACAGATGTATCATTTATACAGATGTATTGTATTTTATTTCCAGCTTCAGTCTGAGATGTATTAGTTTTAGTTCAGCTCTGTTTTTATTGCTCTTTTATTATATCTCTTATATATCTGAGCAGGTTTGGCGCTTCGTGTACGCGGGAAATACCGTGTGCACGGCGGATCTGTAGACGGGCCCGGGTTCTGGTTTACACCCGGGGCGTGACAGATTAAGTTGGTATCAGAGCTTAGGGATAGGTCAGTTGGGACTTAGGAAACCCTAGGCTTTTGGGCGGACCCTAGGATGTTAGGGCGTGAGAGACGTGACTTTTGGCGAAAGTCGGTGATTTGGTTTTGACTCTTCCAGTGAGTGAAGAGGGATCGGCATACCCTATTTTTGTGGGACAGTTATGTTGGCTGCAGACAACATAACGTTACAAAAATAGGGGGATGCCTTTGACTTTCGCTAGATTGGGTCGAGTGTTTGGGGTGTGCTGATTTGCGGTTTTGTCGTGGTGAGCGGTGTCTCCCCGACGTTGGGGCTCTGACCCGAGTGCACCTTGGTGCGGCAGTTGGGCCTGAGCTGGTTGTTTCGGGCCGGATACCCAGATGGGAGTCTGGGGGCTCCGGACCCGAAGGGTAGGAGTGTTGGAGGCAGATCAGTGGTGCAGCTGTCGGAGCAGCGCGGTGACACAGTTGTCGGATCAGCACAGTGGTGCAGCTGTCGGAGCAGCGCGGTGACACAGTTGTCGGATCAGCACAGTGGTGCAGCTGTCGGAGCAGCGCGGTGACACAGTTGTCGGATCAGTGCAGTGGCACAGTTGTCGGACTAGTGAGTAGCCCCTCCGTGCCGACGTTTAGTGCTGGGGCACCGAGGAAGGGTGGACAGTTGACTGCAGGGAAAACTGTGGGATTGCATTGAAGAGTGAGCCAGTTTTGGCGGATGAGTTGCCCCGATTTGTGGGATTGTGTATGGAGCCTTTGGTGGCAGGGTCTTGTTCGGTGGGGGATTGAGAGTTCTAGGGACGCCTCATTGGAGTAGGCACCGGGTATGGAGCGTGGCATTGCAGTTCCTTGGGATTGGGATCTGCCGCCTGAGGCGAGTTCTGATTGAGGCGCTTGGCGCCGGGTGATGGAGGACAGGTCAGTCGGATGAGGCATTCCTGGTTTCTTTTCTGGATAGTGGATTTTGAGACCGTCAGAGCACATGGATTCCAGCGGCCAGTGTGGCGGTGGGTTTGAATTGTTCCAGGCTCTTGGGTTCGTATCTTTCGATACGAGAGGTTTTCCCTTCTTGGTGGGTAGTGTTTGGCTTCATTGTTTTGGGTTAGGGGTAGGACGGTTACCTGGTGTTCGGGAGGTCGTGTTCCCTATCTTTTGCACCTGGGGGGAGTGTCGTGGGTCCTGCCCGGTGCGGTTGAGTCCTTGGTTGTACCTGTAGGCCTGATGGTCTTGACCTAGTTGTGGGGCTTGGTTTGGTACTTAGGACGGTTAGGCTGGCTCGGTTCTTTTTCTTTTCGCGGCAGCTGATTATGCTGCGAGGACGGTTTTCGTGGGAGCCAGGCCTGGAGGTGTTGGTGTACTTGGTTTGCTTGAGAGTATCTTCGCCTCTTTGGTTTTGACCTTGTGAGCGAGGCGGATGTCTCGTAGTGGGCGAGTAGCCTTTTGGCTGGTGTGTTTGAGGGATCTGCGGCGGCACCAGGACTTGGAGATACCCTTTGGTTATGAGTTCTAACTGATCTCCTATCGGAGTTATTTGGCATGACACCAGTTTGGGAGTTGAGGACCCAACTCCAGGATTTGATGTGTTGGATTTGTGTCAGGCCAAGTGTGGCACCTTCGGGGGCGCCGGTGCTATTCGAGTTGTGGAAGGTTGGTTCACTTCGGCTTTGTGAGGACCCGTAAGAATTTGATGAAGTGATCATCGGGAGCTAGCACCCTTCGGTCAAGCTTGGAGGTTTGAGTTACCAGCTACAAGGGTATTGGATCTTCGCGAAAATGGATGGGCGATCTGGTTCTCTCGACTGCACCTGTTTGAGTGTTGTGTGCTTCTACGTCCTGACGGTTTGGATTTGAGATCGGAGGCTACGGGATCAGTTGGGGGACTTATATCGGATACTTTGGGAGTACAGAGGTACTTGGATCGAGCTTTTGTGTCGACGGAACTGGTGGTTGGATTATCTGCGGCCCTAGGAGACAGATGCTTGTAACGGTGCAGACTACTTGAGGGCCGAGCAGTTAGCCCGCTGTACCTAGTTGAGGTGGCGTGGCCCTCTGGAGTGTTCTCCTTTGTGTGCGTTCTGGTTAAGAGACCCCGAGGTTCATCGCGTCTCTGGAGAGGTATTTGTCAATCCTTGGGAGCTGAGTGGTGGTTGATTGATATTTTACCCCTGTTGGTTTGAGATTCCGTGTTGAGGAATGCTCCCAGTTTCGAGGACGAAACTTTCTTTCATGGGGGAGATTGATGACCGGATCTCCGCAAAGAACTTTGCGGTGCTTGAGGTGGCTACTGGGAGGCCTACGCCGGTGTGCGGGAGTATTTTGGGGCTTTTATAAGGGGACCGGCAGCTTCTGGAGGCCTACTGGGGCGTGTCCGGCGGTGTTCGGG